>NC_069404.1:104349276-104361776 GCF_026875155.1 Cherax quadricarinatus
TATAGTGGAACACTCGTAGTGTACTGAGACACTACTGTATGTGATAGTTATATAGTGGGAACACTCGTAGTGTACTACCACACTACTGTATGTGATAGTTATATACTAGGAACACTCGTAGTGTATGCACATACTGTATTGTAGTACATAGTACGATCTCGTAGTGTACTGCTACACTACTGCATGTGATAGTTATATAGTGGGAACACTCGCAGTGTACTGCCACACTACTGTATGTGATAGTTATATGGTGTAACACTTGTAGTGTACTGCCACACTACTGTATGTGATAGTTATATAGTGGAACACTCGTAGTGTGCTGCCACACTACTGTATGTGATAGTTATATAGTGGGAACACTCGTAGTGTACTGCCACACTACTGTATGTGATAGTTATATAGTGGAACACTCGTAGTGTACTGCCACACTACTGTATGTGATAGTTATATAGTGGGAACACTCGTAGTGTACTGCCACATTACTGCATGTGATAGTTATATAGTGGAACACTCGTAGTGTACTGCCACACTACTGTATGTGATAGTTATATAGTGGGAACACTCGTAGTGTACTACCACACTACTGTATGTGATAGTTATATAGTGGGAACACTCGTAGTGTACTGCCACACTACTGTATATGATAGTTATATAGTGCGAACACTCGTAGTGTACTGCCACACTACTGTATGTGACAGTTATATAGTGGAACACTCGTAGTGTACCGCCACACTAATGTATGTGATAGTTATATAGTGGGAACACTCGTAGTGTACTACCACACTACTCTATGTGATAGTTATATAGCGGAACACTCGTAGTGTACTGCCACACTACTCTATGTGATAGTTATATAGCGGAACACTCGTAGTGTATTGCCACACTACTGTATGTGATAGTTATATAGTGAGAACACTCGTAGTGTACTGCCACACTACTCTATGTGATAGTTATATAGCGGAACACTCCTAGTGTACTACCACACTACTGTATGTGATAGTTATATAGTAGAAACACTCGTAGTGTACTGCCTCACTACTGTATGTGATAGTTATATAGTGGGAACACTCGTAGTGTGCTGCCACACTACTCTATATGATAGTTATATAGTGAGAACACTCGTAGTGTACTGCCACACTACTCTATGTGATAGTTATATAGCGGAACACTCGTAGTGTACTACCACACTACTGTATGTGATAGTTATATAGTAGAAACACTCGTAGTGTACTGCCACACTACTGTATGTGATAGTTATATAGTGGGAACACTCGTAGTGTGCTGCCACACTACTGTATGTGATAGTTATATAGTGGGAACACTCGTAGTGTACTACCACACTGCTGTATGCGATAGTTATATAGTAGAACACTCGTAGTGTACTACCACAATACTGTATGTGATAGTTATATAGTGGGAACACTCGTAGTGTACTACCACAGTTCTGTATGTGATAGTTATATAGTGGGAACACTCGTAGTGTACTACCACAGTTCTGTATGTGATAGTTATATAGTGGGAACACTCGTAGTGTACTACCACAGTTCTGTATGTGATAGTTATATAGCGGAACACTCGTAGTGTACTACCACAGTTCTGTATGTGATAGTTATATAGTGGGAACACTCGTAGTGTGCTGCCACACTACTGTATGTGATAGTTATATAGTGGGAACACTCGTAGTGTACTACCACCCTACTGTATGTGATAGTTATATAGCGGAACACTCGTAATGTACTACCACACTACTGTATGTGATAGTTATATAGAGGGAACACTCGTAGTGTACTACTACACTACTGTATGTGATAGTTATATAGTGGGAACACTCGTAGTGTACTACCACACTACTGTATGTGATAGTTATATAGTGGAACACTCGTAGTGTACTACCACACTACTGTATGTGATAGTTATATAATGAGAACACTCGTAGTGTACAACCACACTACTGTATGTGATAGTTATATAGCGGAACACCCGTAGTGTACTACCACACTACTGTATGTGATAGTTATATAGTGGGAACACTCGTAGTGTACTACCACACTTCTGTGTGTGATAGTTATATAGTGGAACACTCGTAGTGTACTACCACACTACTGTATGTGATAGTTATATAGTGGGAACACTCGTAGTGTACTGCCACACTACTGTATGTGATAGTTATATAGTGGGAACACTCGTAGTGTACTGCCACACTACTGTATGTGATAGTTATATAGTGGAACACTCGTAGTGTACTACCACACTACTGTATGTGATAGTTATATAGTGGGAACACTCGTAGTGTACTGCCACACTACTGTATGTGATAGTTATATAGTGGGAACACTCGTAGTGTACTGCCACACCACTGTATGTGATAGTTATATAGTGGGAACACTCGTAGTGTATTGCCACACTACTGTATGTGATAGTTATATAGTGGAACACTCGTAGTGTACTACCACACTACTGTATGTGATAGTTATATAGTGGGAACACTCGTAGTGTACTGCCACACTACTGTATGTGATAGTTATATAGTGGGAACACTCGCAGTATCACACTGCTACACACTTAGTGTTCACACTGGGTGATATATGTGACTTTCTCGTACTGATCAGCATTACCTCTACTCTCTACTCACTGTAGATTCCTCAACAATAATATTTGCTAAGACCGAACTCCTTGCTAGGGTCCTAACAGACTACAGCAGTGCCCAAGAAAAGCTGAGGAAAAATGACAGACCGCTGAGAACAGTGACATCAGCTTGAAAAGAGATTGAAGAAAGGAATGCTGCAATGGGAGGACGAAAGGGAGAGGTCAGTTTTTTGTTTATGGGCTCCAGGAAGTTGAAGGGGAAACTTGTGAAGCAAGAAGACAGGAAGTGAAAAAAAAACGATTGAAATTATCATGAAAGCAATAGGAGAGAACGACACGCCCCAGTTGACAAATTTTCTGAGAATAGGGTGGTTTGCAGGAGGAAAAAACTGCCACCTAAAGTGATTTTCAAGGCAGAATCAGCTCGAAACAGGATCCTTCAGGAGAAAGCACAACTAAGGGACATACTGAAGTACCAAAGGATGTACCTCGACTATGACAGAACAAAAGAAGAAAGGCAGAAACTGAAAGAGAGGGTACAAAGATGCAAAGAGGAACGAGACGCAAAGACGGAGATGAGCTGGAGAACCCAGACTCAGGAGAAAGAGCAGATACAACCTCCCTCAGAACCACCTACAGAAGGACCTCAACTACAACAACCCCAATGAAACCAAACATTCTAAGCCAAAACCCACACACTGTACCCTCTGCCCCCATCCCCTTCATCACAGACTTCACCCCCATAGTTCCCTGTCAGGTCTCCCACTACCCCAACCCCAACGTTGTCCCCAGACCAAGGTTTTAGAAAAGAAGTTGAAGGATTGGTTTAGGTATGCGGCTGGAATGACGTCCCCAGACATCATAGCAGTCACAGAAAAGAAACTCACCGGGATGATAGCAGATGCAATCTTCCCACCCGAATATCAGATCCTAAGTAAAGATAGAGGGAGCAGATGGGGGGGGGGGAGGAGGCGTTGCACTGCTAATTAAAAACCGATGAGGATTTGAGGAAATGGGAGGAATGGACGAAATTGGCGAAAGGGACTATTATACTAAGTACAATTCAGTCTGGGGGACATAAGGTAGTCATATCAGTGATGTATAACCCGCCACAGAACTGCAAGAAGCCAAGAGAAGATATGAAGAGAGCAACAGAGCAATGGTGGACACACTAGCTGAGATGGCCAGAAGAGCTCATACGGGTAGAGCAAAGTTACTAGTTATGGGCGATTTCAATCACAAGGAGATTGACTGTGAAAACCTGGAGCCACATGGGGGTCTTGAAACAAGGAGAGCCAAGATGATGGATGTGGTACTGGAAAACATCATGCATCAACATGTTATGGACACTACCAGAGAGAGAGAGAGAGAGGGGGGAGGATGAACCAGCAAAATTGGACTTCATGTTCACCCCGAGTAGCTCGGACATTGAGGACATAACATATGAAAGGCCTCTTGGAAATAGTGATCACTTGGTTCTGAGCTTTGAATACATAGTAGAGTTACAAGTGGAAAGAGTAACAGGAGTATGATGGGAAAAGCGAAACTACAAAACGGGGGACTATACAGGTATGAAAATTTCCTGCAGGAGGTTCAGTGGGAAAGAAAATTGGTAGGAAAGTCAGTAAACGAGATGGACTACATAACAACAGTAGGCAAGGAGGCAGAGGAAAGGTTCGTTACCAAGTGCAACAGAAATAATAGGAAGACCAGAACGAGCCCTTGGTTTACCCAAAGGTGTAGGAAGGCAAAAACTAAGTGCACTAGAAAATGGAAAAAGTATAGAAGACAAAGGACCCAGGAAAATAAAGAGTTTAGTCGAAGAGCCAGAAACACGAATGCATAGATAAGGAGGGAGGCCCAGCGACAGTGCAAAAACGACATAGCATCAAAACTCAAGTCTGACCCGAAGCTGTTGTATAGCCACATCAGGAGGAAGACAACAGTCAGGGACCAGGTAATCTGGCTGAGGAAAGATGGGGAACTCACAAGAAATAACCAAGAAGTATGTGAGGAGCTAAATATGAGATTTAAGGAAGTATTTACAGTGGAGACAGGATGGACTCCGACAAGTCAGAACAGTGGGGTACACAAACAAGGGATATACCAACAAGTGTTGAATGAAATACACACAACTGAGGAGGAGGTAAAGAAGCTGCTAAGTGACCTTGATACCTCAAAGGTGGTGGGACCGGACAACATCTCTCCGTAGGCCCTTAGAGAGGAAACAGAAACGCTGTGTGTGCCACTGACAACGATTTTCAACACATCCATTGAAACTGAGACATTACCTGAGGTATGGAAGATGGCAAATGTAGTCCCCATTTTTAAGAAAGGAGACAGACACGAGGCACTAAACTATAGACCAGTGTCACTGATGTGTATAGTATGGAAAGTCAAGGAGAAGATTATCAGGAGGGTGGCAGAGCACATAGAATGGAACAAGCTTATAAACGACAACCAGCTCGGATTCGTGGAAGGCAAATCCTTTGTCACAAACCTTCTGGAGTTTTATGACAAGGTAACAGAAGTAAGACATGAGAGAAAAGAGTGGGTAGATTGCATTTTCTTGGACTGCAAGAAGGCCTTTGACACAGTTCCTAGAAAGAGATTAGTTTAAAAGCTAGAGGATCAGGCACGTATAACAGGAAGGGCACTGCAATTGATCAGAGAATACCTGACAGGGAGGCAACAACGAGTCATGGTACATGCCGAGGTATCAGAGTGGGCGCCAGTGACAAGCGGGGTTCCGCTGGAGTCAGTCCTAGGACCAGTGCTAATTTTGGTATATGTGAATGACATGACGGAAGAGATAGACTCAGAAGTGTCCCTGTTTGCAGATGATGTGAAGTTAATGAGGAGAATTAAATCAGATGAGGATCAGGCAGGACTACAAAGAGACCTGGACATTCTGGAAGCTTGGCCCAGCAACTGGCTCCTAGAATTTAACCCCGCCAAATGCAAAGTCATGAACATCGTGGAAGGGCAAAGAAGATCGCAGTCAGAGTATAGACTAGGTAGCCAAAGACGGCAAATCTCATTCAGGGCGTCCATATGCTGCAGCATATGGACGCCTGGCAAACCTGAGAATAGCGTTCCGATACCTCAATAAGGAATCGGTCAAGACTTTGCACATTGTTCGTCAGGCCCATATTGGAGTATGCAGCACCAGTTTGGAACCCACACCTGGTCAAGCACGTAAAGAAATTAGAGAAAGTGCAAAGGTTTGCAAACGAGGCTAGTTCCATGGCTAAGGGGAATGTCCTACGAAGAAATGTTAAGGGAAATCTGTCTGACGACACTGGAGAATATGAGGGTTAGGGGAGACGTGATAACGACATACAAAATACTGAGAGGAATTGACAAGGTGGACAGAGACAGGATGTTCCAGAAATGGGACACAGAAACAAGGGGTCACAATTGGAAGCTGCAGACTCAGATGAGTCAAAGAGATGTTAGTAAGTATTGCTTTAGTCACAGAGTTGTCAGGAAGTGGAATAGCCTAGTAAGTGATGTAGTGGAGGCAGGAACCACACAGAGTTTTAAAACAAGGTATGATAAAGCTAATGGAGCAGGGAGAGAGTGGACCTAGTAGTAACCAGTGAAGAGGCGGGGCCAGGAGCTATGAATCGACCCCTGCAACCATAATTGTGTGAATACACACACACACACACACACACACACACACACACACACACAGCTGACGACCCGGGAGGACAGGAAGGACGAGGGGACATGATAACGACATATAAAATATTGAGAGAAACTGACAAGGTGAACAGGGCCAGCAACAAAGTGGACAGGGCCATCAGCAAGGTGGACAGGGCCAGGAACAAGGTGGACAGGGCCAGGAACAAGGTGAACAGGGCCAGCAACAAGGTGGACAGGGCCAGCAACAAGGTGGACAGGGCCAGCAACAAGGTGGACAGGGCCAGCAACAAGGTGGACAGAGCCAGCAGCAAGGTGGACAGGGCCAGCAAAAAGGTGGACAGGGCCAGCAACAAGGTGGACAGAGTCAGCAACAAGGTGGATAGGGCCAGCAACAAGGGGGATAGGGCCAGCAACAAGGTGGATATGGCCAGCAACAAGGTGGATAAGGCCAGCAACAAGACGGATAGGGATAGCAACAAGGTGGATAGGACCAGCAACAAGGTGGATAGGGCCAGCAACAAGGTGGATAGGGCCAGCAACAAGGCGGATAGGGCCAGCAACAAGGTCGATAGGGCCAGCAACAAGGTGGATAGGGCCAGCAACAAGGTGGACAGGGCCAGCAACAAGGTGGATAGGGCCAGCAACAAGGGGATAGGGCCAGCAACAAGGTCGATAGGGCCAGCAACAAGGTGGACAGGGCCAAGAACAAGGTGGACAGGGCCAGCAACAAGGTGGATAGGGCCAGCAACAAGGTGGATAGGGCCAGCAACGAGGTGGACAGGGCCAGCAACAATGTGGATAGGCCCAGCAACAAGGTGGATTGGGCCAGCAAAAAGGTGGATAGGGCCAGCAACAAGAAGGATAGGGCCAGCAACAAGGTGGACAGAGTCTGCGACAAGGTGGATAGGGCCAGCAACAAGGTGGATAGTGCCAGCAACAAGGTGGATAGGGCCAGCAACAAGGTGGACAGGGCCAGCAACAAGGTGGATAGGGCCAGCAACAAGGGGATAGGGCTAGCAACAAGGTGGATAGGGCCAGCAACAAGGTGCATATGGCCAGGAATAAGGTGGATAGGGCCAGCAACAAGGTGGGTAGGGCCAGCAACAAGGTGGATAGGGCCAGCAACAAGGTGGATAGGGCCAGCAAAAAGGTGGATAGGGCCAGCAACAAGAGGGATAGGGCCAGCAACAAGGTGGACAGAGCCAGCGACAAGGTGGATAGGGCCAGCAACAAGGAGGATAGAGCCAGCAACAAGGTGGATATGGCCAGCAACAAGGTGGACAGGGCCAGCAACAAGGGGGATTGGGCCAGCACCAGGTGGACGGAGCAACAGGGGATAGGGCCAGCAACAAGGTGGAAGGGCCAGCAACAAGGTGGATAGGGCCAGCAACAAAGGTGGACAGGCCAGCAACAAGGTGGATAGGGCCAGCAACAAGGTGGACAGGGCCAGCAACAAGGTGGACAGGGCCAGCAACAAGGTGGATAGGGCCAGCAACAAGGTGGATAGGGCCAGCAACAAGGTGGACAGGGCCAGCAACAAGGTGGATAGGGCCAGCAACAAGGAGGATAGGGCCAGCAACAAGGTGGATAGGGCCAGCAACAAGGTGGATAGGGCCAGAAACAAAGTGGATAGGGCCAGTAACAAGGTGGATAGGGCCAGCAACAAGATGGACAGGGCCAGCTACAAGGTGGATAGGGCCAGCAACAAGGTGGATAGAGCCAGCAACAAGGTGGATAGGGCCAGCAACAAGGGGGATAGGGCCCGCAACAAGGTGGACAGGAGCTAATGGAGCAACAAGGTGGAAGAGCCAGCAACAAGGTGGTTAGGGCCAGCAACAAGGGGGATAGGGCCAGCACCAAGGTGGACAGGGTTTAGCAACAAGGTGGACAGGGCCAGCAACAAGGTGGATAGGGCCAGCAACAACAAGGTGGGTAGGGCCAGCACCAAGGTGGACAGGCCAGCAACAAGGTGGACAGGGCCAGCAACAAGTGGATAGGGGCAACAAGCAAACAAGGTGTATAGGGCCAGCAACAAGGTGACAGGGCCAGCAACAAGGGTGGATGGGGCCCAGCAACGAGGTGGACGGGTGCCAGCAACAAGGTGGATAGGGCCACAAAAAGGGTAAGGGCCAGCAACAGGTGGATAGGGCCAGCAAAAAGGGGATAGGCCAGAACAAGGTGGACAGGACCAGCAACAAGGTGGATGGGCCAGCAAACAAGGTGGATAGGGCAAGCAACAAAGTGGATAGGGCCAGCAACAAGGTGGATAGGGCCAGCAACAAGGTGGATAGGGCCAGCAACAAGGTCGGATAGGGCCAGCAACAAGGGATCAGGGCCAGCAACAAGGTGGACAGGCCAGCAACAAGGTGGATAGGGCCAGCAACAAGGTGGATATGGCCAGAACAAGGTGGATAGGGCCAGCAACAAGGTGGATAGGGCCAGACAAGGTGGACAGGGTCAGCAACAAGGTGGATAGGCCAGCAACAGGTGGATAGGGCAGCAAAAGGGGATAGGGCCAGCAACAAGGATGGACAGGGCCAGCAACAAGGTGGATAGGGCAGCAACAGGTGGATAGGGCCACAACAAGGTGGATAGGGCCAGCAACAAGGTGGAAGGCCAGAACAAGGTGGATAGAGCCAGCAACAATGTGGATAGGGCAGCAACAAGGTGGATAGGGCAGCAACAAGGTGGATAGGGCCAGCAACAAGGTGGATAGGGCCAGCAACAAGTGGATTAGGCCAGCAAAAGGTGGAAGGGCCACAAAAAGGGGATTGGGCCAGCAACAAGGTGGATAGGGCCAGCAACAAGGTGGATAGGGCCAGCAACAAGGTGGGATAGGGCCAGCAACAGGTGGATTGAGCCAGCAAAAAGGTGGATAGGCAAGCAACAAGGGGGATAGGGCCAGCAACAAGGTGGATAGGGCCAGCAACAAGGTGGATAGGGCCAGGAAACAAGGGGATAGGGCCAGCAACAAGGTGGACAGGGCCAGCAAAAGGGAGAGATAGGGACAGCAACAAGGTGGATATGGCCAGCAACAAGGTGGAAATGGCCAGGAACAAGGTGGATAGGGCCAGCAACAATGTGGATAGGACCAGTAAAATGGGGAATAGGGTCAGCAACAAGGTGGATAGAGCCAGCAACATGGTGGATAGGGCCAGCAACAAGGAGGATAGGGCCAGCAACAAGATGGACAGGGCCAGCAACAAGGTGGATAGGGACAGCAACATGGTGGATAGGGCCAACAACAGGGGGATAGGGCCAGCAACAAGGTGGATATGGCCAGCAACAAGGTGGAAATGGCCAGCAACAAGGTGGAAATGGCCAGGAACAAGGTGGATAGGGCCAGCAACAAGGGGATAGGGCCAACAACAAGGTGGATAGGGCCAGCAACAAGGTGGATAGGGCCAGCAACAAGGTGGACAGGGCCAGCAACAAGGGGATAGTGCCAGCAACAAGGTGGATAGGGCCAGCAACAATGTAGACAGGGCCAGCAAAAAGGGGGATAGGGCCAGCAACAAGGTGAACAGTGCCTGCAACAAGGTGGATAGGGCCAGCAACAAGGTGGATAGGGCCAGCAACAAGGTGGATAGGGCCAGCAACAAGGTGGATAGGGCCAGCAACAAGGAGGATAGGGCCAGCAACAAGATGGACAGAGCCAGGAACAAGGTGGATAGGGCCAGCAACAAGGTAGATAGGGCCAGCAACAAGGTGAATAGGGCCAGCAACAAGGGGGATAGGGCCAGCAACAAGGTGGGTAGGGCCAGCAACAAGGCGGATAGGGCCAGCAACAAGGTGGACAGGGCCAGCAACAAGGTGGACAGGGCCAGCATGAAGGTGGGTAGGGCCAGCAACAAGGTGGATAGGGCCAGCAACAAGGTGGATAGAGCCAGCAACAAGGTGGATAGGGCCAGCAACAAGGGGGATAGGGCCAGCAACAAGGTGGACAGGGCCAGCAACAAGGCGAACAGGGCCAGCAACAAGGGGGATAGGACCAGCAACAAGGTGGACAGGGCCAGCAACAAGGTGGACAGGGCCAGCAAGAAGGTGGGTAGGGACAGCAACAAGGTGGATAGGGCCAGCAACAAGGTGGATAGAGCCAGCAACAAGGTGGATAATACCAGCCACAAGGTGGACAGGGCCAGCAACAAGGTGGACATGACCAGCAACAAGGTGGATAGGGCCAGCAACAAGGTTGGCCAGGCCAGCAACAAGGTGGACAGGGCCAGCAAGAAAGTGGACAGGTCCAGCAACAAGGTGGGCAGGGCCAGCAGCAAGGTGAACAAGGCCAGCAACAAAGTGTACAGGGCCAGCAACAAGGTGGACAGGGCCAGCAACAAGGAGGAAGGGGATCACAACCGGAAGATAAAACTCCAGTGAGTCATAAGGATGCTAGGAAGTATTTTTTCTCAGCGTTAGAGCTGTCAGAAAGTGGAACAATCTGGAGAGTAAAGGAAGTAGTAAAGGCAGGGCCAAGACGTAGTTTTAAGATGAGGTACGATATGGCTCTATAGCAGGGAGAGCGTGGACATAGTAGCGACGAGCGAAGAGGCGGGGCCAGGAGCTATGAATCAACCCTTGCGGCCATATATAGGTGAGTGCAAATAGCTTAGTACACACAACACACACACACACACACACACACACACACACACACACACACACACACACACACACACACACACACACACACACTCAAACAAACACAAACACACACAAACACAAACATGGAGAGCCAGGATGTTGGACGTGGTGCTGGAAAACCTCATGCACCAACATGTTAAGGACACTACCAGAGTGAGAGGGGAGGATGAACCAGCAAGACTGGACCTTGTGTTCTCCCTGGGCAGCTCAGATATTGAGGACATCAAATATGAGAGTCCCCTAGGAGCTAGCGACCACGTGGTTCTGTGCTTTGAATACATAGTAGAGCTGCAAGTGGAGAGAATAACAGGAGTTGAATGGGAAAAGGCTGACTATAAAAAAGGGGACTACATAGGGTTGAAGAACTTCCTGCGGGAGGTCCAGTGGGACAGAGAACTGGCAGGAAAGCCAGTAAATGAAATGATGGAATATGTAACAACAAAATGCTAGGAGGCAGTGGAAAGGTTTATTCCCAAGGGCAACAGTAACAACGGGAAGACCAGAACGAGCCCCTGGTTTACCCGACGGTGTAAGGAGGCAAAAACAACGTGCAAAAGAGAATGGAAAAGTACAGAAGGCAGAGAACACACGAAAATAGGGAGATCAGTCGCAGAGCCAGGAATGAGTACGCACAGGTAAGGAGGGAGGCCCAGCGACAGTATGAAAATGACATAGCATCGAGAATCAAGACTGACCCGAAACTGTTGTATAGCCACATCAGGAGGAAGACAACAGTCAAAGACCAGGTGATCAGATTAAGGACAGAAGGTGGAGAACTCACAAGAAATGATCAGGAGGTATGTGAGGAGCTGAACAGGAGATTTAAGGAAGTTTTTACAGTAGAGACAGGAAGGGCTGTGGGAAGACAGCACAGAAGGGAACATCAAGAGGGAATATACCAACAAGTGTTGGATGACATACGAACAACTGAGGAGGAGGTGAAGAAGCTCTTAAGTGACCTTGACACCTCAAAGGCAATGGGACCGGACAACATCTCCCCATGGGTCCTTAGAGAAGGAGCAGAGATGCTGTGCGTGCCTCTAACCACAATCTTCAACACATCCCTTGAAACTGGGCAACTACCTGAGAAATGGAAGACAGCTAATGTAGTCCCCATATTTAAGAAAGGAAACAGAAACGAGGCACTAAACTACAGACCTGTGTCTCTGACATGTATTGTGTGCAAAGTCATGGAGAAGATTATCAGGAGGAGAGTGGTCGAACACCTGGAAAGGAACAAGATTATAAATGAAAACCAGCATGGGTTCATGGAAGGCAAATCTTGTATCACAAACCTCCTGGAGTTTTTATGACAAGGTAACAGAAGTAAGCACGACGAGAGGAGGGGTGGGTAGATTGCGTTTTCCTAGACTGCAGGAAGGCCTTTGACACAGTTCCCCACAAGAGATTAGTGCAGAAGCTGGAGGATCAGGTGCACGTAAAAGGGAGGGCACTGCAATGGATAAGAGAATACCTGACAGGGAGGCAGCAACGAGTCATGGTACGTGAAGAGGTATCACAGTGGGCGCCTGTTACGAGCGGGGTCCCACAGGGGTCAGTTCTAGGACCTGTGCTATTTTTGATATATGTGAACGACATGATGGAAGGAATAGACTCTGAAG
>NC_069404.1:104366776-104381776 GCF_026875155.1 Cherax quadricarinatus
GGAGACAGACATGAAGCATTAAACTACAGACCAGTGTCACTGACATGTATAGTATGCAAAATCATGGAGAAGATTATCAGGAGAAGAGTGGTGGAACACCTAGAAAGGAATGATCTCATCAACAGCAGCCAACATGGTTTCAGGGACGGGAAATCCTGTGTCACAAACCTACTGGAGTTCTATGACATGGTGACAGCAGTAAGACAAAAGAGAGAGGGGTGGGTGGATTGCATATTCTTGGATTGGAAGAAGGCGTTTCACACAGTTCCACACAAGAGATTGGTGCAAAAACTGGAGGACCAAGCAGGGATAACAGGGAAGGCACTACAATGGATCAGGGAATACTTGTCAGGAAGACAGCAGCGAGTCATGGTACGTGGCGAGGTGTCAGAGTGGGCACCTGTGACCAGCGGGGTCCCACAGGGGTCAGTCCTAGGACCAGTGCTGTTTCTGGTATTTGTGAACGACATGACGGAAGGAATAGACTCTGAGGTGTCCCTTTTTGCAGATGACGTGAAGTTGATGAGAAGAATTCACTCGATCGAAGACCAGGCATAACTACAAAGGGATCTGGACAGGCTGCAGACCTGGTCCAGCAATTGGCTCCTGGAGTTCAATCCCACCAAGTGCAAAGTCATCAAGATTGGGGAAGGGCAAAGAAGACCGCAGACGGAGTACAGTCTAGGGGGCCAGAGACTACAAACCTCACTCAAGGAAAAACATCTTGGGGTGAGTATAACACCAGGCACATCTCCTGAAGCGCACATCAACCAAATAACTGCTGCAGAATATGGGCGCCTAGCAAACCTCAGAACAGCATTCCGACATTTTAATAAGGAATCGTTCAGGACCCTGTACACCGTGTACGTTAGGCCCATATTGGAGTATGCGGCACCAGTTTGGAACCCACACCTAGCCAAGCACGTAAAGAAACTAGAGAAAGTGCAAAGGTTTGCAACAAGACTAGTCCCAGAGCTAAGAGGTATGTCCTACGAGGAGAGGTTAAAGGAAATCAACTTGACGACACTGGAGGACAGGAGAGATAGGGGGGACATGGTAACGACATACAAAATACTGAGAGGAATTGACAAGGTGGACAAAGACAGGATGTTCCAGAGATTGGACACAGTAACAAGGGGACACAGTTGGAAGTTGAAGACACAGATGAATCACAGGGATGTTAGGAAGTATTTCTTCAGCCACAGAGTAGTCAGTAAGTGAAATAGTTTGGGAAGCGATGTAGTGGAGGCAGGATCCATACATAGCTTTAAGCAAAGGTATGATAAAGCTCACGGTTCAGGGAGAGTGACCTAGTAGCGATCAGTGAAGAGGCGGGGCCAGGAGCTCGGACTCGACCCCCGCAACCTCAACTAGGTGAGTACAACTAGGTGAGTACACACACACACACACACACACACACACACACACACACACACACACACACACACACACACATACACACACACACACACACACACACACACACACACACACACACACACACACACACAACACACACACACACACACACAAAGGTTTGCAACAAGGCTAGTTCCAGAGCTCAGGGGAATGTCGTACGAGGAAAGGTTAAGGGAAATTGGACTGACGACACTGGAGGACAGAAGGGTCAGGGGAGACATGATAACGACATACAAGATACTGCGGGGAATAGACAAGGTGGACAGAGATAGGATGTTCCAGAGAGGGGACACAGAAACAAGGGGTCACAACTGGAAGCTGAAGACTCAGACGAGTCACAGGGACGTTAGGAAGTATTTCTTCAGTCAGAGAGTCGTCAGGAAGTGGAATAGCCTAGCTAGTGAAGTAGTGGATGCACTAGCCATACATAGTTTTAAGAAGAGGTATGACAAAGCTCAGGAAGCAGAGAGGGAGAGGACCTAGTAGCGATCAGTGAAGAGGCGGGGCCAGGAGCTGAGTCTCGACCCCTGCAACCACAATTAGGTAAGTACAATTAGGTGAGTACACACACACACACGCACACACACACACACACACGCACACACACACACACACACACACACACACAAACACACACACACACACACACACACACACACACACACACGCACACACGCACACACACACACGCACGCACACACACACACACACATCAGAGTTCTGGTGAGTGTGTGTGTGGTGGATGAACCCAGGAGGGAAGAACCTGGGAAGGAAGACTGGGAGTTAGAGCTCAAAAAAAGGGGGGAAGAGTGGGGAAGGAAGACTGAAAAGCTTGGCAAGAAAATGGAAGAGAGGATAGCTAAAGAGAGCAGGAAGTGGGGGCTACAAGTCTTAGCAGCAGAAGATAAGATACAGTGCTTAGAAGAGGAACTAAAAAACCTGAAACAGATTAGAGAATCAAATGACAGTACAAACACATCATCAGGAACTTCTATGTCAGTCACAGACAAGGGGACTGTAGGAAGAAAATGAGATATGCCATATGCAAAGGCATACGGTATGTCTCCCAGTTGAGGCCCAGGAAAAGATAAGGAGCTCAGTAAGATCAAATGAGAGGTCTAAAGACAAAGAAGGTATGCCATATACAAAGACTCTAACAGACAACTGCAGTAGCAAGGAACAGCTGATCACGAAAGACTGTTCACTGAGCATAGGCGCTTCAGCAAGGGCAGGGATTGAAGGCAGGAACGTTTCAATGGAAGGAACTAAAACACCTCGAGGATGCAAAGGAAACACAGTGGGAGGGAAAAGGGAGAGGTCAGTTTTTGTCTACAGGCTCCAAGAAGTCAAAGAGGGAATCTACAATGAAAAAAAGCAGGAGGAGGAAAAAGCGATTGAAGGTATCATGAAAACAATAGGTGAGGGCGACATGACCCAGGTGACAAATTTTCGGAGAATTGGGCGGTTTGCGAGTGGAAGGAAACGGCCTGTCAAAGTAATTTTCAAGGAAGAATCAGCTTGAACCAGGATCCTGCAGGAGAAAGCATGATTGAGGGACAAACAAGAGTACCAGAGAATATACCTCGATCGCAACAGAACACAAGACGAAAGGATGATACAGAAAGAGAGGGTACAAAGATGAAAGGAGGAATGAGAGGCATTAATGAAGATGTGCAGGACCAAGACCCAGGAGGAAGGGTAAACACACCTTACAGTAACACCCGCAGAAGGACTCCAACTGTGACAACCCCAAAGCAACTGAACAACCTAAACCAAAACCCACACACTGTTCTCTCTGCCTCCCACCCCTACATCACAGTCCTCACCCCTACAGCTGCCCCCTATGGGCACTCTGCTCCCACTCCCTTCATCATAAACCCCACCCACACCACAAACCCCCATTGGCCTCCTCCAGGGCTCCCACTCCTCCCAACCCCATTATTCTCCCAGCACCACAGTGACAAAAAAGAAGCTGAAGGTTTGGTACACAAATGCGGATGAAATAACGAATATGAGGAGTGGCATGAAAGAATCAATGAGAAGTCCCCAGACATCATAGAAGTCACAGAAACGAAACTCACTGAGGCAATAACAGACGCAATCTTCCCACCAATGATATCAGATTCTGAGGAAAGATAGGAGTAGAGGGGGAGGAGGGGATGCATTGCTCATGAAAAATCGATGGGGATTTGAAAAAATGGAAGGAATGGATGAGAGTGGAGAAAGGGACTATATAGTAGGTACAATTCAGTCTGGAGAATATAAAGTAGTATTGCAATATATACAGTGAACCCTCGTAACTTTTTAATCCTTCCCAGAAGCACCTTTAACCCGATTTAGCCTTAAACCAAATTTAATTTTCCCCAAAAAAAAAAGAAAACCCAATTAATCCGTTCCATATCCCAAAAAAATTTTAAACAACTCATTTTTTTTCTTTAAATTACTTTTCCCCACAAAAAATAATGAACATGACGAAAAAAAACAATAACAACTCACACTAACCTGTTGTTAGTAAGACACTATGAACAGTTGGGAAACTTTATTATAAAACGTTTCGCCTACACGGGGGGTTCTTCAGCAAGACAGAAAAGTTGATAGAAGCAAAGTATTTTAAGACGATGTAATCAGTCCATCCCCCTTAAATTTTTTGAGGGGTCAGTCCCTCGTCTGGAGAAACATTGTTCCTAGTATGAAAAAATTTGGGGAAAGAAGGACAGGTGGCTTTTTATACGCCAAGAGTGAACTAGGCCCTGGGAGGGGTAAAACTCGATTTTGAAGGTCAGGCCCCTTTCCCAAACCCCCCTCTCATTATGGAATTGTCGAATTTGATTGCGGGTCTGTACCAAATACCCTTGTTTGCAGTGTCTGAAAATTTGAACTTTAAAAAAGGGGAAAAAATACCGACAGGTTTTAGGTTAAGCACAAAAGCAACAGTTAGGTATCTTTATTATGAAACTTTCCGCCCCATAGGTTTCTTCATAAATACAAAATTTGAAGAAGCAAAAGATATTTGAAAGACGTTAACACTTCATCACCCTTAAAGTTTTGAGGTGGTCAGTCCCTCATCGGAAAAGCATTGTTCCAAGAAATAAACAATAGGGAAAAAAGGCAGGATGGGCTTTTTAAGCGCCAAGAGGGAACTAGGGCACTAGTAAGGTAAACTCAGATGTTGAGAGGTCAGGTCCCCTCAAATCCCCCCCCTCTCATTAGTGGAAAGTTGTCGAATTTGTTTGCGGGCTGTACCAAGATACCCTTTTTTTCAGTGTCTACAATTGAACTTAAAATGGAAAAAAATACCGACGGGTTTAGGAAGACACATATCAACATAAGGTATCTTTATTATGAAACTTTTCGCCTAACTGGGCTTTTTCATCAAGTAAGAAAATGTAGAAGCAGAAGATACTTGAAGACATGTAATCACCATCACCCTTTAAAAGTTTTGGGGTCAGCCCCTCCAGACAAAATGAAAAAAAATATATCTTTAAATATAAAGAAAATTTTAGAAAGGATTTAATTTTAAAGATTCTTGCAATTGCCCCATTTTCATATTGGGCACGACATAAATAATTATTATATATATATATATATATATATATTTATAAATATATATTATATAAATTAAATATAATAATATTAATATAATATAAATATATAATATAATAATAAAAAATATATTATATAATATATAATATAAATTATATATATAAAATAATTTTAATATATATATATATATATATTTATATATATTTTATATTTAATATATATATATATTTTATATTATATAATATATATAAAATAATAATATATAATAATATATATAATAATAAATATAGTATTTGTGTGTGTATGTTTTTGTGTTTGTGTGGTGTGTGGTGTTGTGTGTGTGTGTGTGTGTAATCCCTATGAGGTTGCAGGGTCGGCCCAACCCCGGGGGCCCCCCCCCCTCTTCACTGGTCGCTACTAGGTCCCCTCTCCCTGAACCTGACTTTACGTACTCTGCTTAAAGCTATGTATGGACCTGCCTCCACTACTTCGTTTCCCCAAAACTATTCCATTCCTGACACTCTGTGGCTGAAGAAATACTTCCAAACATCCCTTTTTTATTCATCTTGTCTTCAGCTTCCCAAATTGTCCCCATTTTCTGTGCCATTCGGAAATCCTGCTTTGTCCACCTTGTCATTCCCTCAATTTTTTAAGTCGTTTCATTCCCCCCCATCTCTCCTGTCCTCCAGTGTGCTGGTTGATTTCCCTTAACCCCCCTATAGACAACCTCTTAACTCTGGGACTATCTTGTTGCAAACCTTTTCCTTTCTCTATTTCTTTTTCATGCTTGCTAGGGGTTTGGGTTTCCAAACTGGGGCAGCTACCCAAATGGGCCTCGCACGGTTTACAGGGTCCACGATCTTATTAAGAGTTCTAAAAGCTGTTTCTGAGGTTTTGCTAGGGGGCCCATATGCTCAGCAGTTATTTTTTTATGGCGCTTTGGAGATGTCCTGGTGTTATACTCACCCCAAGATCTTTTTCTGAGAGAGGTTTGTAGTCACTTAGCCCCCCTAGGACTGTACTTCCGTCTGCGGTCTTCTTAGCCTTGCCCCAATCCACATGGATCTGGCACTTGGTGGTGCATTAGAACTCCAGTTAGCCAGTTGCTGGACCAGGTCTGCTCCTTCCAATCTACCTTTCTATTTCTGCCTTGTTCTTCGATCGAATGAACTCTTACTCATCAACTTCACGTCATCTGGCAAACAGGAGACCAACCTCGGAGTTTATTTCCTTCCGTCATGTCGTTCACAAATACCAAAACAGTACAGGTCCCTTGGACTCACCCCAGTGTGACCCCGCTGGTGCACAGGTGGCCCACGCTTGACACCGTCGCCACGTACCATTACTCGCTGCTGTCTTCCTGCCATATTCCTGATCCATTGCAGTGCCTTCCTGTTATCCCTGTCTTGTCCTCCAGTTTTTGCCTAAAGCTCTTGTGTGGTACTTTGTCAAAACGACGCTCTTGCAGTCCAAGAAAATGCAATCCACCCACTCCACTCTCTCTTCTTAACTGCTGTCACGCATGACATAGAACTCCAGTAGGTCTGTGGACACAGGATGTTTCCTCGTCTTACTGAAACCATGTGGCTGTGGTTATGAGATCAATCTTTCTATGATGTTCCACCATTTGTTCTCCTGACAATCTTTTCCATGATTTTTGCATGCTATACTTGTCAGTGACTCTGGCTGAAGTTATTAGTGCTTCATAGTCTGTCACCTTTTAAAGATTGGGATCCGACATTTGGCTGGTCTTTCCATGCCTCAGGCAATCTCCTGTTTCGATAAATGTAATGAATATTTGTTTGTTAGGGGTACACATAGCGCCTCTGCTCCCTCTCTCAATACCCATGGGGAGATGTTATCTGGCCCATTGCCTTTGAGGTATCTAGCTCACTCAGAAGCCTCTTCACTTCTTCCTCGGTTGTGTGTACTGTGTCCAGCACATGGTGGTGTACCCAGCTCTCCATCTTTCTGGAGCCCCTTCTGTCTCCTCTGTGAACACTTCTTTGAATCTCTTGTTGAGTTCCTCACATACTTCACGGTCATTTCTTTGTTGTCTCTCCTCCTTCCTTCCTTAGCTGATTACCTGGTCCTTGACGGTTGTTTTCTTCCTGATGTGGCTGTATAAACAGCTTCGGGTCAGATTTGGCTTTTGCTGCTATGTCATTTTCATATTGACGCTGGGCTCCCTTCTTATCTGTGCATATTCGTTTCTGGCTCTTCGACTGCTCTCCTTATTCCCTGGGTCCTTTGCCTTCTATATTTCTTCCATTCCCTAGCACACTTGGTTTTTGCCTCCTTGCATCTTTGGGTGAACCATGGGCTCATCCTGGCTTTTTCATTATTCCTGTTACCCTTGGTACAAACCTCTCCTCAGCCTCCTTGCACATTGTTGCTACATATTCCATCATCTCATTAACTGGCTTCCCTGCCAGTTCTCTGTCCCACTGAACCTCATTCAGGAAGTTCCTCATTCCTGTGTAGTCCCCTTTCCTGTAGTTTGGTTTCATTTGTCCTGGCCTTCCTGCTTCCCCCTCCACTTGTAGCTCTACTGTGTATTCGAAGCTCAAAACCACATGATCGCTGGTCCAAAGGGGTCTTTCATATGTGATGTCCTCAATATCTGCACTACTCAAGGTGAATACTAAGTCCAGTCTTGCTGGTTCATCCTCTCCTCTCTCTCTTGTAGTGTCCCTTACGTGTTGGTACATGAAGTTTTCCCAGTCGATCTCCTTGTGGTGAAAGTCACCCATGATCAGGAGCTTTGCCCTGCATGCATGAGCTCTTCTGGCCACTGCAGCCAGTGTGTCAACCATCGCTCTATTGCTCTCGTCATACTCTTGCCTTGGCCTCCTGCTGTTCTGTGGTGGGTTATACATCACTGCAATTATCACCTTGGGACCACCAGAGTGAAGCGTTCCCGCTATGTAATCACTTTCTTCTCCACTGTCTCCTCTCTCCAGCTCATTAAAATTCCATCGGTGTTTGATCAGCAATGCCACTCCTCCACCCCCCTGTTCCTTCTGTCTTTTCTCAGGATCTGGTATCCCGCTGGAAAGATGGCATCTGTTATCATACCTGTAAGCTTGGTTTCTGTGATTGCTATGATGTCTGGTGATGCCTCTTTGACTCTTTCGTGCCACTCCTCCCACTTGTTTGTTATTCCATCAGCATTTGTGTACCATACCTTCAGTTCCTTTCCAACACTGTGGTTTGGGGGGCCTGTGGGGGTGGAAGACCTGGTAGCATACTGTGGGATTCTATGGTTGGGGGTTGAGTGGAAGCTGTGGGTATGGATTGTATTGTGTGTCGGGATGGTGTGATAGGTTGTGAGGTTCTGAGGATAGTTGTGTGTGTGCTTGCCCTTGCTGCTCTGTCCTGCTCTGACTGACCTCTGCTGATTCCAACCTTGTCTCCTTTCCTAGCTCCTTTCGCTTTTTTGTCCTTTCCCTCAGCTGCTGTCTCTCTGTTCGTGTTCTGTCTCTGTCTAGGAACACCTTCTTGTACTCTTCCGAGCTTTTCAACCGTGGTTTCTCTTGGAGGATCCTGTTATGCACTGTTTCTGTCCTGAGAATCAGCTTGATCAGTCGGTTTCTCCCCTTCAAGTACCCCCCTATTCTCTGAAAATTTACAATCTCATCCATGTCTTCTCCCCCTATTTCCGTTATGATTTTCTCAATCTCCTTTCTTTCTTCCTGCCGTCTTTCAGTGTGTGTCCTTTCCTCTCTCTCCCGAAGCCCATGGATAATCACTGATTTTGCCCTTTCCTCCTCCCATTGCCTCTCCCTCTGTGGCTCTGGTTCCTGTCTGTATGTGGTCATTTTCTCCCTTGATTTTTCCAGTGGCTCTTGGTAGCATGGTTGTGCCTCAGCATTCGACCTATCTCCCTCTCCATCTGCACCCATCTGCTCTTCCCTTCCACTCCCTGGCCCTTCTTTGCAGGCTGATATGACCTTAGCATAGTTCATATCTCCTTCCTTCCTGTTAAGCCTCTCAGCTTCGTATGGTGTGTCTTCTCTGGTCACTACCCCTGAGACTTGCTTCAGCCTGTTTACCTCAAATTCTAGGACCTTTACCCTGGCTACTGCAGTTTCGACTTGTGCCTCCCAATTCTTCGTCTCCTTCTCCAACCTCTTTTCCCATTTCACAGAGAGCTCTTTCTCCATTTTTTCAGAAAGCTCTCCTAATTTTCTCTCCCATTCTTGCTCTGTGTGTGTGTCTGTTTGTGTGTGTGTGTGTGTATGTGTTTGTGTGTGTGTGTGTGTGCGTGTGTGTGTGTGTGTGTGTGTGTGTGTGTGTGTGTGTGTGTGTGTGTGTTTGTGTGTGTGTGTGTATGTGTTTGTGGTGTGTGTGTGTGTGTGTGTGTGTGTGTGTGTGTGTGTGTGTGTGTGTGTGTGTGTGTGTGTGTGTGTGTTTGTGTGTGTGTGTGTATGTGTTTGTTTTGTGTGTGTGTGTGTGTGTGGTTGTGTGTGTGTGTGTGTGTGTGTGTGTGTGTGTGTGTGTGTGTGTGTGTATGTGTGTGTGTGTGTGTGTGTGTGTGTGTGTGTGTGTGTGTGTGTGTGTGTGTGTGTGTGTGTGTGTGTGTGTGTGTGTGTGTGTGTGTGTTTGTGTGTCCTGCCAAATAAGTCAAACTTGTGATTATGGCTTATAAAGCAACGCACTTCTTACCGAATAGGGCAAGCGATAATTTAGTGTGCAAAAATTTCGCAAAAATCATTTAGAATCTAACTATAAAAATATATTTCATTGCGTTTGTTTATTATTAAATTACTGTAAACATTTTTTTATTAACACATCGACTGTTTCCCACCAAAGCAGGGTGGCCCGAAAAAGAAAAACTTTCATCATCACTCACTCCATCACTGTCTTGCCAGAGGCACGCTTACACTACATAAAACTGCAACATTAACACCCATCCTTCAGAGTGGAGGCACTGTATTTCCCATCTCCATGACACAAGTCTCACCTGCCGGTTTCCCTGAATCTCTTCATAAATGTTACCTTGCTTACACTCCAACAGCACGTCAAGTCCTAAAAACCATTTGTCTCCATTCGCTTCTGTCTAACACGCTCATGCACGCTTGCTTGAAGTCCAAGCCCCTCACACACAAAACCTCATTTACCCCTTCCCTCCAGCCTTTCCTAGGCTGATCCCTACCCCGCCTTCCCTCCACTGCAAATTTATACACTCTCAAAGTCATCCTGTTTCGCTCAAACCTCTCTAGATGTCCAAACCATCTCAATAACCTCTCCTCAGCCCTCTGGAAAATAGTTTTGGTAATCCCACACCTCCTCCTAATCTCCAAACTACAGATTCTCTGCATTATATTCACACCGCACATTGCCCTCAGACATAACATCTCCACTGCCTCCAGCCGTCTCCTTGTTGCAACATTCACAACCCATGCCTCACACCCATACAAGATTTTTGGAATAACTATACTCTCATACATTTCCCTCTTTGCTTTCATGGATAAAGTTCTTTGTCTACACAGACTCCTCTGTGCACCACTCACCTTTTTCCTCTCGTTAATTCTATGTTCACCTCATCCTTCAGAGACCCATCTCCTGACACATCCACTCCCAAATATATGAACACATTCACCTCCTCCATACTCTCTCCCTCCAATCTGATATCCAATCTTCCGTTACCTATTTTTTTCGTTAACCTCATTACCTTACTCTTTCCTATATTCAGTTTTAATTTCCTTCTTTTACATACCCTACCAAATTCATCAACCAACCACTGCAACTTCTCTTCAGAATCTCCCAAAAGCACAGTGTCATCAGGAAAGAGCAACTGTGACAACTCCCACTTTGTGTTAGATTCTTTATCTTTTAACCCCACACCTCTTGCCAACACACGAGCATGCACTTCTCTTACTACTCCATCTATAAATATATTGAACAACCATGGTGACATCACACATCCCTCTCAAAGGCGTACTTTTACTGGGAAATAATCTCCCTGTAGCCTACATACTCAAACCTGAGCGTCACTATCCTCATAAAAACTTTTCACCACTTCCTATAACCTACCTCCTATTCCATACATTTGCAACATCTGCCTCATTGCCCCCCTGTCCATCCTAAGATATGCCTTTTCCAAATCCATAAATGCCACAAATACCTCTTTACCCTTATTTATATACTGTTCACCTACATGTTTCACTGCAAACACTTGGTCTACACACCCCCTACTCTTTCTAAAGCCTCCTTATTCATCTGCTATCTTGCTCTCCGTCTTACTCTTAATTCTCTCATTAATAACTCTACCATACACTTTACCAGGTATACTCAACAGACTTATTCCCCTAGAATTTTTACACTCTTTTTTGTCCCCTTTTCCTTTATACAAAGGAACTATGTATGCTCTCTGCCAATCGCTAAGTACTTTACCCTCTTCCAAACATTTATTAAATAAAAACACTAACCACTCCAAAACTATATCCCCACATGCCTTTAACATTTGTATCTTTATCCCATCAATCCCAGCTGCTTTACCCCCTTTCATTCTTCCCACTGCCTCACATACCTTTCCCACACTCACAACTGGCTCTTCCTCACTCCTATAAGATATTATTCCTCCTTTCCCTATCCACAACATTTAACAATTCCTCAAAATATTCCCTCCATCTTCTCGATCCCTCTATCTCTCCATTTAATAACTCTCCTCTTCTATTCATAGCTAACAAATCCATTCTTTCCCTAGGCTTTCTCAACTTATTAATCTCATTCCAAGATTTTTTTCTTATTTTCAACAAAATTTGTTGACAAACTGTAAATTGTGAGCTTGTATAAAATATATTTAGTTGAATTAGGCTAAATTAAATTGCGCTTGTTATAATAAGGTTAGGTAAGTTTTCTAAGGTTCTTTTAGTACAAAATTATTATTTTTTACATTAACATAAACGGAAAAAAATGTCTTTAAATATATAAGAGAAAATTTTAGAAAGGACTTAATTTAAAATGAGTTCATACTAATTGACCAGTTTTACATATTCAGCACGACATATATATATATATATATATATATATATATATATATATATATATATATATATATATATATATATATATATATATATATATATATATATATATATATATATATATATATATATAATATATACATATATATATATATATATATATATATATATATATATATATATATATATATATATATATATAATATCTCTATGTGTGCATCTGTTTATATATTCGTTGCTCTATCGACGTTGAACAACAATCTAGGGGTTAGTGAAGGATCATTGAATACATCTCGCTACTCAGTATCAAGAACAACTTTTATTCCTAACAGAGCTCAGGAGTAGATTAACCTCTCATTATTTATACACTGAGAAATGCACCTCCGAGTGTACACACTCTGCCACACTCTAGGTTACGTAAACCCTGTACCCTGCCAGGCCAGCAGTGTTGCCATACCCAGGACACAGTTTCTCCTAGACCGTGTATGAGATCCATAGACTCTATTCATCTCCTGTTAATTAATACTGTACCGTCACATATGTAATGTACCCTTACAGTGTTGAATTTCACATGTTACAGCTCCAGAGTGCTATCTAGTTAGCACCGGCAAGAGGATAATTTAATAAAAAGCATTATTTACCCTAGCGCCACTGCCAGATAATGTACAGCTCTATTAGAGCGTTGGTAAGGTGGGACACCAAGACCTCAGGAGAGTTGTGTTGTGAGCTGACCTCACCCATAAAGCCTCAGGAGGGTTTGTTGTGGGCTGACCTCACCCACAAGACCTCAGGAGGGTTGTGTTGTGGGCTGACATCAACCACCAAACCTCAGGAGGGTTGTGTTGTGGGCTGACATCAACCACCAAACCTCAGGAGGGTTGTGTTGTGGGCTGACCTCATCCATCAGACGTCAAAAGGGTTATGCAGTGGGCTGACCTCACCCACCAGACCTCAGGGGTGTTGTGGGCTGACCTCACCCACCAGACCTCAGGGGTGTTGTGGGCTGACCTCACCCACCAGACCTCAGGGGTGTTGTGGGCTGACCTCACCCACCAGACCTCAGGGGTGTTGTGGGCTGACCTCACCCATAAGAGCACAAGAAGGACTCCAGCCACTTCTCTCTGCTCGTTTCTCTGATCTACTTCTCTACTTCAGTAATTTCTCCTCTTTTTGATTTATAGACGATTAAAATTATTAGACTATTATTTACTGGATCTGTTCTCTCTCTCTCTCTCTCTCTCTCTCTCTCTCTCTCTCTCTCTCTCTCTCTCTCTCTCTCTCATCTCTCTCTCTCTTCTCTCTCTCTCTCTCTGTCTTTCTCTCTCCCTTTCTCTCTTTACACGATGGTTTTTACAGGGTTAGGTTTCAAGTTCCTAATTTTATTTTCTAGCTATGAGCAGTTACCTGCATCAGCTCTCTGGAAACCCTTTTTTAGTTTTATGAGACATACAGCTAGAGAAGAGGATGAAGCTGGAACCATTTGTGGGCCAGCTGTTTCATTTGGTCGTCTGGCTTTATTTCATTGATGTCATTATGCTGTACGAACAAGTTTCGGACTCGAGTCACTCTAGAAAGGAATGTTCTCAGATGAAGTGATGTTCTTGAGATGGGTTCAGAGTGTCGTTGCTGTCTGCTGCCCGTCTTGTTGTATAAAAGCCATCTTCTCGCTGTCCTCAAAGTGGAGCCAAGTGTGGCACCTTGATAACATTGATCTTGTACTTAACTCTAAGGCCACCCACATCCTTATGGTATTATTAAAGGTTCTGCTGATATGACAGATCTGTCCAGATCGGCCCCAGACGAGAGATGAATCGTCTTGCTCTGTTCTCTTTTCTGTCAAAAAGTCGCAGATGAGATGGGGGGGGGGAGCATGTAGTCCAAAAGCGTGGAACATAATCAAGATGTGAGCATATTTGTGCCTCATACAGTTTTGCAGCCTCTACTGTCGAGGATTTTCATAGTCAGTTTTGAGTCAAATTTCACCTTAAGGATATCTACTTTATTCCCGGATACCATCACTCTCCTATTCATTCTTATTATTGCCAGGAGTCTGTCTATCTGTTTGTGTATCTGTCTGTGTGTGTGTCTGTGTGTCTGTGTGTCTGTGTGTCTGTGTGTCTGTGTGTCTGTCTGTCTGTCTGTCTGTCTGTCTGTCTGTCTGTCTGTCTGTCTGTCTGTCTGTTTGTCTGTCTCTGTCTCTGTCTGTTTCTGTCTGTCTGTCTGTCTGTCTGTCTGTCTGTCTCTCTCTCTCTCTCTCTCTCTCTCTCTCTCTCTCTCTCTCTCTCTCTCTCTCTCTCTCTCTCTATCTATCTATCTATCTATCTATATATATCTATCTATCTATCTATCTATCTCTATCTCTATCTCCCCTCTCTCTTTTCCTCTTCTCTTTCCTCTCCCCTCCCTCCCGAACTCTTCCTTCCCAACAACACTTCTCAGTGCCATCTAGGTACATGATTTGCACGTTTGGTAGTAGTCGTGTACATGGTGTTGGTGGCAGTGGTAATGGTGCACATGTTTCGTGGTAGTGGTAGGGGTGCTTGTTGTAATGGCAGGGGTGATGGTAGTGATGGTGTTGATAGTAGTAGTGGTGATGGTATGGTTTGTTCTGGTGGTGGTGGTGGTGGTTGTGCACATGGTGGTGATGATGGTAGTAGTAGTGGTGGTGGTGGTGGTGGTGGTGGTGGTGGTGGTGGTGGTGGTGGTGGAGGTGGAGGAGGAGAAAGGGAGAAGAGACTGGGTGAGGGGGAACAGAGTTCCTTCCTCTGAGGTTGCCATAGTAACCTCTAATGCGTGCTATTTAAAGCCAATATATTTATGATATACTCTCTCTCTCTCTCTCTCTCTCTCTCTCTCTCTCTCTCTCTCTCTCTCTCTCTCTCTCTCTCTCTCTCTCTCTCTCTCTCTCTCTCTCCATTAGTTCGATAATCAAGGATGGTATCGTTGTTGTTGTTGGTGTTGGTTGTGGTGTTTATTGAGCAAAAAATGCAGTTACAAGCCTTATTATTCTGTAGAGTTGGAGTCCAAACATTAAAAACAATCATTA
>NC_069404.1:104386776-104419276 GCF_026875155.1 Cherax quadricarinatus
GGTATGGTTTTTATCCGTCTTCCGTATGTCAGAAATGAAAATAAGAAAGAGAAGTGGGGCGAAAACTGTGTCTTAGGACACGGAGATTTTCACTGTGGCGGCCTCCTATTTCACTCCGTTTACTATTAATTTTGGGTTCTGCTGGTTAGGAAGTTAAATATCCATCCGCTCACTTTTCCTGTTATTCATTTTGCGCACATTTTGTGAGCAGTTGCCTCATTGTCACACTTATCAATGGCATTTGCAAACAGTGTATCCAAGACCATGTTGTAGTGGTCCAGCAACTGCGTGAGGCAAGAGTGACCTGTTCTGGACCCTTGCTGACCTGGGACCCATGCTGACCTGGGACTCATGCTGACCTGGGACCCATGCTGACCTGGAACCCATGCTGACCTGGGACCCATGCTGACTGGGACCCATGCTGACCTGGGACCATGCTGTCCTGGGACCCATGCTGACCTGGGCCCATGTGACCTGGACCCATGCTGACCTGGGACCCATGCTGACCTGGGATCCATGCTGACCTGGGACCCATGCTGACCTGGAACCCATGCTGACCTGGGACCCATGCTGACCTGGGACCCATGCTGACCTGGGACCCATGCTGACCTGGGACCCATGCTGACCTGGGACCCATGCTGACCTGGGACCCATGCTGACCTGGGACCCATGCTGACCTGGGACCCATGCTGACCTGGAACCCATGCTGACCTGGAACCCATGCTGACCTGGGACCCATGCTGACCTGGGACCCATGCTGACCTGGGACCCATGCTGACCTGGGACCCATGCTGACCTGGGACCCATGCTGACCTGGGACCCATGCTGACCTGGGACCCATGCTGACCTGGACCCATGCTGACCTGGAACCCATGCTGACCTGGGACCCATGCTGACCTGGGACCCATGCTGACCTAGGACCCATGCTGACCTGGGACCCATGCTGACCTGGGACCCATGCTGACCTGGAACCCATGCTGACCTGGAACCCATGCTGACCTGGGACCCATGCTGACCTGGGACCCATGCTGACCTGGGACCCATGCTGACCTGGGACCATGCTGACCTAGGACCATGCTGACCTGGGACCCATGCTGACCTGGGACCCATGCTGACCTGGAACCCATGCTGACCTGGAACCCATGCTGACCTGGGACCCATGCTGACCTGGGACCCATGCTGACCTGGGACCCATGCTGACCTGGGACCCATGCTGACCTGGGACCCATGCTGACCTGGGTTGTGTAAATGCTGGGATTCCATGTGGCTGGCAGTCTTGTTTCTAAGAACTCATTAAAAAACTTAATAATGTTTGACGTCAGTGCTATCGGTCTATAAAGTTTTTTCCCTGCCACGGCTTTAATGTCATTTGTGGAGTGCTGCTCAACCCCACCGGGTTTATGTGAGGAAAAAAGTAGCGCAAGAATAGCATAATGTAAATGTAATCGATAAGTGTATTACGACCCAGTCGCAAACCTCTGACGTCCCAGCAGTGAACCCTGACGTCCCAGCAGCAAACCCTGACGTCCCAGCAGTGAATTCTGTCGTCCCAGCAGTGAACCCTGACGTCCCAGCAGTGAACCCTGACGTCCCAGCAATGAACCCTGACGTCCCAGCATTGAACCCTGACGACCCAGCAGCAAACCCTGACGTCCCAGCAGTGAATTCTGTAGTCCCAGCAGTGAACCCTGACGTCCTAGCAATGAACCCTGACGACCCAGCAGCAAACCCTGACGTCCCAACAGTGAATTCTGTCGTCTCAGCAATGAACCCTGACGTCCTAGCAATGAACCCTGACGACCCAGCAGCAAACCCTGACGTCCCAGCAGTGAATTCTGTCGTCCCAGCAGTGAACCCTGACGTCCCAGCAATGAACCCTGACGACCCAGCAGCAAACCCTGACGTCCCAGCAGCAAATTCTGTCGTCCCAGCAGTGAACCCTGACGTCCCAGCAATGAACCCTGACGACCCAGCAGCAAACCCTGAAGTCCCAGCAGTGAATTCTGTCGTCCCAGCAGTGAACCCTGACGTCCCAGCAATGAACCCTGACGACCCAGCAGCAAACCCTGACGTCCCATCAGTGAATTCTGTCGTCTCAGTAATAAACCCTGACGTCCCAGCAATGAACCCTGACGACCCAGCAGCAAACCCTGACGTCCCAGCAATGAATTCTGTCGTCCCAGCAATGAACCCTGACGTCCCAGCAATGAACCCTGACGGCCCAGCAGCAAACCCCGACGTCCCAGCAGTGAACTCTGACGACCCAGCAGCAAACCCTGACGACCCAGCAGTGAACCCTGACGACCTAGCAACAAACCCTGACGTCCCAGCAGTGAATTCTCACGTCCCAGCAGTGAACCATGACGACCTAGCAGCAAACCCTGACGTCCCAGCAGTGAATCCTGACGTCCCAGCAGTGAACCCTGATGTCCCAGCAGTGAATCTTGACGTCCCAACAGTGAATAGTGATATCCCAGCAGTGAACCCTGACGTATCAGCAGCGAACCCTGACGTCCCAGCAGTGAAACCTGACGTCCCAACAGCGAACCCTGACGTCCCAGCAGCGAACCCTGACGTCCCAGCAACGAACCCTGACGTCCCAGCAGTGAACCCTGGCATCTCAGCAGTGAGCCCTGACGTCCCAGCAGCGAACCCCGACGTCCCAGCAGTGAACCCTGACGTCTCAGCAGTGAATCCTGACGTCCCAGCAGTGATCCCTGACGTCCCAGCAGTGAAACCTGACGTCCCAGCAGCGAACTCTGGTGTCCCGTCTTAGCAGCTCCCCAACTCACGTTTTCCAGGCACGTGAACCCCTACTCCCCTACATCATCCCTCCCTCCCTTCCCCATCCCCTACATCATCTTCCCCTCCCCTTCCCTCTCATTCCCAAAACTCTCCCTACATCATCTTCCCTCCCAACGCTCCCCTACATCATCTCTCCTACCCCTTCCCTCCCCCTCCCATCACTCCCCCTACATCATCTCCCCTCCCAAAACTCCCCGCCACCATCTCCCTCACCCCTTCCCTTCCCCTACATCATCTCCCTCCTGGAGTTTACCTGGGGAGGGTTTCGGGGGTCAACGCCCCCGCGACCCTGTCTGAGACCAGGCCTCGTGGTGGATCAGGGTCTGATCAACCAGGTTGTTACTTCTGGCAGCACGCAAACTGACGTACGAACCATAGCCCGGCTGATCTGGTGCTGACTTTTAGGTGCCTGTCCAGTGCCTTCTTGAAGACAGCCAGGGGTCTATTGGTAATCCCCCTTATGTGTGCTGGGAAGCAGTTGAACAGTCCTGGGCTCCTGACACTCATTGTGTTGTGTCTTAGTGTACTCGTCGCGCCGCTGCTTCTCATTGAGAAAATGCTGTATCTTCTGCCGAGACTTTTGCTTTCGTAGGGAGTGATTTTCGTGCGCAAGTTTGGTATTAATCCCTCTAGCATTTTCCAAGTGAATATTATCATGTATCTTTCTTTTTGTACCTAGTTCAGCTATCAAAACTTTGGTGGCCCAGTCCCTGGACCCATTACGTACCTCTGTAATCTGTAAATACCTTTGTAACTTGTCATGATTGTGACCAGACCTACCTGGAGTTCATTACCTTTGTAAATTGTGAGTTCATTACTTTTGTAAATTGTGAGTTCATTACCTTTGTAATTGTGAGTTCATTACCTGTGTAACTTGCGCAGCTATCAAAACTTTGGAGTCCAGTCCCTGGACCAATTATGTACCTCTGTAATCTTTTGACTACCGCCCACAGGATGGGTATGATGTGCATAATGAACATATTAAACTAACTTTTTCTCGCCTGCGTTCCAGGGAGTACAAATCAAGGGACTTCAACCGTTCCCAGTAATTTAGGTGCTTTATCGTACCTATGTGTGCCGTGAAAGTTCTCTGTACATTCTCCAGGTCAGCAATTTCGCCTGCCTTGAAGGGGACAGTTAGTGAACAGCAGTGTTCCAGCCAAGAGAGAATAAGCGATTTGAAGAGTGTCATCATGAGCTTGGTTTCCCTAGTTTTGAAGGTTCTCATTATCCATCCTATCATTTTTCTAGCACTTCCCATCATTATCTCCCCTTCCCCTTCTCTCTCCTTTCCCCTCTCTCCCCCTCCCATCAATCCTCTGCATCATCCCCCTCCACATCCCCTACATCATCTACCCCACCCCTTCCCTCCCTCTCCCATCACTCCCCCTACTTCATCACCCATTCCTAACACTCCCCTCCATCATATCTCCACCCATTTCCTACCCCTCCCAACACTCCCCTACACCATGTCCCCTTCCCAACACTGCACCTCCTCTTCCCTCCCCTACATCATCTCCCCCTCCCATCACTCCCCCTACATCATCACCCCCTCCCTTCCCTCCCCCTCCCATCACTCCCCCTACATCATCACCCCCTCCCCTTCCCTCCCCCTCCCATCACTCCCCCTACATCATCACCCCCCTCCCTCTCTCCTCCCCCTCCCATCACTCCCCCTACATCATCACCCCCTCCCCTTCCCTCCCCCTCCCATCACTCCCCTACATCTTCCCCCCCCCAACATTCCTCTAACTACCGTTATTTAGAATCTTTCTGTTTAAAGACAGACCAAGTGATTTTATTAAACCATTATCATTCTTGTTATTTTACTCATTATTCTCGTTATTACACTCGTTATTATTCTCGTTATTACTGTGGAAAATATCGCTGTTTTCCAAAATGTGTTACACGCACCCCATAGTTGGGGAAATGAGGGGCATGATAGGGGAGAGACGACGCCAGAGACAGGTGTCAGTTCTGTATATTCTTAATTTTAAGAATTAGCCTCGTAACTTCTAGGCAGATTAATACACTACAGTTACTACATTTCTACTACACATATTTAAGCTAAGTTAGAGACAGTCGTTTAGCTTAAGGCAGTAATTACATTTCTCATAAATAATAAGCGCCTTAGTTACCTCCTTTCCCGCCAAAGGCACCCTGGGGAAGGCCCGCACGCCCCCGGCGGCCGCTGGGACGGTGACCCGGCTGGGAGCCCGCGGCCCCGGCTGGGAGCCCCGGCTGGGAGCCTCGGTGAACACATTCGTACGCCATACGATCACAAACAGTCACGATCATCGCAGGAAAGTGTCTCACTAGCAGGGCCAGGCAGCTGCGTGACTCAACAGGTGTTCTCAGGTAACCCCCGCCCCCTACACTACCACGTGAGTATTGGTGAATGCATTATGGTGTAAACATGTGTAGAGGTGGCACTCCCACGACCATAGATTACCATATCAGCTGCCTGTCACAGTCACACTGCCTAATGTAAGCAATAAAGGTTAGCGAACATTGTAGGGCCCTGAGTGGAGCGGCAGACTTCAGGCCCTGACCCCCAACACACTCCCTTAATCCCACACAATTATTCTCGTTATTATGCTCGTTATTATTCTCGTTATTATACTCGTTATTATTCTCGTTATTACACTCTTTATTATTCTCGTTGTTACACTCGTTATTATGCTCGTTATTATTCTCGTTATTATACTCGTTATTATTCTCGTTATTATTCTCGTTATTATTCTCGTTATTATACTCGTTATTATTCTCGTTATTATTCTCGTTATTATACTCGTTATTATTCTCGTTATTAACACTCTTTATTATTCTCGTTGTTACACTCGTTATTATTCTCGTTATTGTCGCTATTATTCTCGTTATTATACTCGTTATTATTCTCGTTATTACAGTTTTTATTATTTTCGTTATTACACTCGTTATTGTTCTCGTTATTGTCGTTATTATTCTCGTTTTTCTCGCTATTATACTCGTTATTATTCTCGTTATTATATTCGTTATTAAACACTCTATTATACTCGTTATTATTCTAGTTATTTTCTCGTTATTACACTCGTTATTGCTGTTATTAATTTCGGTATTCTCGCTATCATACACGTTAATATTCTCGTTATTATATTCGTTATGATACACATTATTATACTCATTATTATTCTCGTTATTATAATTGTTATTATACTCGTTATTATACTAATATAACATAATTATTATACTTAGTGAGAAGCACTGAACCCTTAAGGGCCACTCAGTGCCTAGGGGACCATAAGGGTCACTCAGTGCTTAAGGGACCATAAGGGCCACTCAGTGCCTAGGGGTCCATTAGAATCACTCAGTGCCTACAGGACTATAAGAGCCACTCAGTGCCTAGGGGACCATAAGGGACACTCAGTGCCTAGGGAACCATAAGGGGCACTCAGTGCCTAGGGGACCATAAGGGCTACTCAGTGCCTAGGGGACCATAAGGGCCACTCAGTGCTTAAGGGACCATAAGGGCCACTCAGTGCCTAGGGGCCCATTATAATCACTCAGTGCCTACAGGACTATAAGAGCCACTCAGTGCTTAAGGAACCATAAGGGCCACTCAGTGCTTAAGGGGCCATAAGGGCCACTCAGTGCCTAGGGGGCCATATGGGCCACTCAGGGCCTAGGGGACCATAAGGGCCACTCAGTGCTTAAGGGACCATAAGGGCCACTCAGTGCCTAGGGGCCCATTAGAATCACTCAGTGCCTACAGGACTATAAGAGCCATTCAGTGCCTAGGGGACCATAAGGGGCACTCAGTGCCTAGGGAACCATAAGGGGCATTCAGTGTCTAGGGGACCATAAGGGCTACTCAGTACCTAGGGGACCATAAGGGCCACTCAGTGCCTAGGGGACCATAAGAGCCACTCAGTGCCTAGGGGACCATAAGAGCCACTCAGTGCCTAGGGGACCATAAGGGCTACTCAGTGCCTAGGGGACCATAAGGGGCACTCAGTGCCTAGGGGACCATAAGGGCCACTCAGTGCCTAGGGGACCATAAGGGCCACTCAGTGCCTAGGGGACCATAAGGGCCACTCAGTGCCTAGGGGACCATAAGGGGCACTCAGTGCCTAGGGAACCATAAGGGGCACTCAGTGTCTAGGGGACCATAAGGGCTACTCAGTGCCTAGGGGACCATAAGAGCCACTCAGTGCCTAGGGGACCATAAGGGCTACTCAGTGCCTAGGGGACCATAAGGGGCACTCAGTGCCTAGGGGACCATAAGGGCCACTCAGTGCCTAAGGGACCATAAGGGCCACTCAGTGCCTAGGGGACCATAAGGGCCACTCAGTGCCTAGGGGAGTGGAAGGTAATCAGATTCAATCCAGGGAAATCGAAGGTCATTCCAATCCCTTGGATCAAGACCACTTCACAGGCATCAAGGCGCACCTCCATTGAAGGGTGACTAACATAAAATAAACATGAGAAAACTTAACAGAAAACGTAGTTGGTCATTGCGTAAGACAACTGGTTGAGTTGCGTAAGACAACTGGTTGAGTTGCGTAAGACAACTGGTTGAGTTGCGTAAGACAACTGGTTGAGTTGCGTAAGACAACTGGTTGAGTTGCGTAGACAACTGGTTGAGTTGCGTAAGACAACTGGTTGAGTTGCGTAAGACAACTGGTTGAGTTGCGTAAGACAACTGGTTGAGTTGCGTAAGACAACTGGTTGAGTTGCGTAAGACAACTGGTTGAGTTGCGTAAGACAACTGGTTGAGTTGCGTAAGACAACTGGTTGAGTTGCGTAAGACAACTGGTTGAGTTGCGTAAGACAACTGGTTGAGTTGCGTAAGACAACTGGTTGAGTTGCGTAAGACAACTGGTTGAGTTGCGTAAGACAACTGGTTGAGTTGCGTAAGACAACGGGTTGAGTTGCGTAAGACAACTGGTTGAGTTGCGTAAGACAACTGTTGAGTTGCGTAAGACAACTGGTTGAGTTGCGTAAGACAACTGGTTGAGTTGCGTAAGACAACTGGTTGAGTTGCGTAAGACAACTGGTTGAGTTGCGTAAGACAACTGTTGAGTTGCGTAAGACAACTGGTTGAGTTGCGTAAGACAACTGGTTGAGTTGCGTAAGACAACTGGTTGAGTTGCGTAAGACAACTGGTTGAGTTGAAGGAGTACATACTCGGGGGGAGGAGGTGCAGACTCGAGTCACCGTTCGAAGAACTAACGTGATGAAAGGTGTCAGAGTGTCCCAGGTAACTGTACACACACACACGCACACACATACACACACACACACACACACACACACACACACACACACACACACACACACACACACACACACACACACACGCACACACACAAGTAAAAAAAAATCCTGGAACTGAGTTTAGTCAGATTTACATAAATGACACTTTTGTTCTCTTGTTATTGAGCCACCACTCCATCTCTCTCTCTCTCTCTCTCTCTCTCTCTCTCTCTCTCTCTCTCTCTCTCTCTCTCTCTCTCTCTCTCTCTCTCTCTCTCTCTCTCTCTCTCTCCTCTCTCTCTCTCTCTCTCTCTCTCTCCTCGCCTACCTCCCTTGCCTTGTCCCTGGTGAGAGAGGTTGGATTTGAGTGGGACTTGAACATGAGTAATTAGAATTATCAAAGCTTATTTATCGGGTAGCATTGAAAATTGCGCTAGGGATGGATTGTGAAGGACCTGCCTAGTATGGGCCAACAGGCCTAATGCAGTGTTTCTTCTTTCTTATGTTCTTATACTGTCAGAAGGAAGTAAAAGAATGTATTCATTGAGAGGTCACGTCCCTCTCAGATACAACCATTCTCACTTAAAAAGTTGTCCGATATGTTTTCCTCTTCTGTACCAAACTGCCATCGTGTTGCAGTGTCTGACAGAGTGAATATCAAAATGGTATACAATACCGACAAGTTGGTAAGTAAGACACCTATGCAACGGATAGGTGTCTTACCAACCATTTTGATATTCAACTGCGTAAGTCGTGTTAAATTAAATTTAAGTCGTGTTTAATGTTATTCAAGTCGTGCTGATGAGTAAGACAACTGCGCAATACTAGGAATAGTTGAACATCAAAATGGTATACAATACCGACAGGTTGTTAGGTAAGACACATATGCAACAGTTAGACAACTTTATTCCGAAACGTTTCGCCTACACAGTAGGCTTTTCTGTATTCGACTGAAGAAGCCTACTGTGTAGGCGAAACGTTTCGGAATAAAGTTGTCTAACTGTTGCATATGTGTCTTACCTAACAACTAGGAATAGTTATTGGCGAACAATGTCGCCTGCGACGCAGGTTTCATCAGTCGAATAAAGAGATGAATCACATTCCAGGAAACATGAACCTTGGTGGAGGTCGGAAAAAGACGAAGTGGAGAAGTAGTCTGATGTAAACAGTCCACCACTGTGAGTGCAACATGTTCAGTATCTTAGTTGCAAGCAGTTGGCCAGATACCAATGTGCAGGAAGGTGAAGTGTAGCAGCTCAGAGATGAGGTCACAGATGATCTGGGCCAACTAGTAGAAGTAGGTCGTCTTAACCAGATGTAAGCAATAGCAATGTTGTAGACATCGCTTGTACCGAGACACCACTATGTCGCTGTTTCACTTATTGAAGCCAAAACCTTGGGTAGCTCAAATATAGGTTAGATAAATACATGTGAGAGGCTGGATTTAAGTGGGACTTGTACATTAGTTAGTAGAGTTATTTAAACTTATTCCTTGGGTAGCACTGAAAATGGGTTTGACGAACATCATCAGTGGGTTTAAGAAACACTTGCCTAGCATGGGCCAGTAGGCCTACTGCAGTGTTCCTCCTTTCTTATGTTAAGTACCATATTTTCCATGGTATTCAGACCGAAAAGTTGAAAAGTGAAATAAATGTCGTGCTCTGTTATATTTTTTCTTAAATTACTTTAAATTATATCAAAATATTTAGTCATATTCAGTTTCTTTTAGTAACGCAGTATATATACAGCCAGGGGTGTATACCATTCAGTGTATATATGTGTACGAAAGGTATATAATACCGACAAGATGAGAGTAAGACACTTGTGCAACATCTGGGTATCTTTATTGTAGACGTTTCGCCATCCAGTGGCTTTATCAATACAAATTCTAGGACATAACTTGAAGACAGTAGAACTATGTACAGAAGATGAGGTAATCAGTCCCTCAACCTAGGAGTAGGTGCGAACAGCACCATAGTCGTGGAGATTCTGAAGCAGAAGAAAGAATCCTGGCGCTTATATAGTAACGTCAGGTGAAGCAGACGAGGGCAAATTCACTGGTAGGCGGGATTCCCCAGTGGAAGTAGGTCCTTCCCAAAGAGATGGGTTAGTTGTAGTGGTAGTTGTCGTAGACGTGAAGGTTATGTACATGTCCTCAGAATTAAGATTCCATGATGTTGCAGTGTCTGACAAGTTGTGTACGAAAGGTATATAATACCGACAAGATGAGAGTAAGACACTTGTGCAACATCTGGGTATCTTTATTGTAGACGTTTCGCCATCCAGTGGCTTTATCAATACAAATTCTAGGACATAACTTGAAGACAGTAGAACTATGTACAGAAGATGAGGTAATCAGTCCCTCAACCTATTTGCCCTCGTCTGCTTCACCTGACGTTACTATATAAGCGCCAGGATTCTTTCTTCTGTTTCAGAATCTCCACGACTATGGTGCTGTTCGCACCTACTCCTAGGTTGAGGGACTGATTACCTCATCTTCTGTACATAGTTCTACTGTCTTCAAGTTATGTCCTAGAATTTGTATTGATAAAGCCACTGGATGGCGAAACGTCTACAATAAAGATACCCAGATGTTGCACAAGTGTCTTACTCTCATCTTGTCGGTATTATATACCTTTCGTACACAACTTGTCAGACACTGCAACATCATGGAATCTTAATTCTGAGGACATGTACATAACCTTCACGTCTACGACAACTACCACTACAACTAACCCATCTCTTTGGGAAGGACCTACTTCCACTGGGGAATCCCGCCTACCAGTGAATTTGCCCTCGTCTGCTTCACCTGACGTTACTATATAAGCGCCAGGATTCTTTCTTCTGCTTCAGAATCTCCACGACTATGGTGCTGTTCGCACCTACTCCTAGGTTGAGGGACTGATTACCTCATCTTCTGTACATAGTTCTACTGTCTTCAAGTTATGTCCTAGAATTTGTATTGATAAAGCCACTGGATGGCGAAACGTCTACAATAAAGATACCCAGATGTTGCACAAGTGTCTTACTCTCATCTTGTCGGTATTATATACCTTTCGTACACAACTTGTCAGACACTGCAACATCATGGAATCTTAATTCTGAGGACATGTACATAACCTTCACGTCTACGACAACTACCACTACAACTAACCCTTCTCTTTGGGAAGGACCTACTTCCACTGGGGAATCCCGCCTACCAGTGAATTTGCCCTCGTCTGCTTCACCTGACGTTACTATATAAGCGCCAGGATTCTTTCTTCTGCTTCAGAATCTCCACGACTATGGTGCTGTTCGCACCTACTCCTAGGTTGAGGGACTGATTACCTCATCTTCTGTACATAGTTCTACTGTCTTCAAGTTATGTCCTAGAATTTGTATTGATAAAGCCACTGGATGGCGAAACGTCTACAATAAAGATACCCAGATGTTGCACAAGTGTCTTACTCTCAACAGTGTATATATGGTAGATAGCACACATAGGCAACTTTATTCCGAAACGTTTCGGTCGAGTACAGAAAGTAGGCAGGAGCAGTAGAGATGTGGATACGATGTAATTAGTCCATTACCTTTGATTTGAAGTTGTCAGTCCCTCAACCTGGAGGAGAGACTTGTTCCATAGTCTGAAACAATGTGAAGATCAAGCGACAGTGTGGATACTTAGGTACTGTCGGACAGTATATAAGTAATCCTTGTGCTCTTCGCACCTACTCCAAGGTTGAGGGACTGATTACCTCATCTTCTGTATATAGTCCTACTGTCTTCAAGTTATGTCCTGGAATTTGTATTGATAAAGCCACTGGATGGCGAAACGTCTACTATAAAGATACCAAGATGTTGCACATGTGTCTTAATTTCAATCCCTGTGATGAAAACCGACAAGTTGAAGAGTTGAGACACTTATGCAACATATGGGAATCTTTACTGACGAAACGTTTCGCCACACAGTGGCTTCATCAGTCCAATACAAATCAGAAGGGAGTAAGGAGAGGAGGAGTTTGAGGTAATCAGTCTCTCAGCCTGGAGTCGATGTGTTCAGTCCATCAATCTTGTAGAAAGTACAGCATAGGGCTTATATACTGTAGTCAGGTGAGGCGAAGCAGGAGGAGGCGGGGTCATAGTGGTACCATCCACTAGTTGAAGTAGGTCTTCGTCCTAAGGTTGGACAAAAACTCCTCCAACCTTTCCACAACAAGATTGATGGACTGAACGCATTGATTCCAGGCTGAGGGACTGATTACCTCAAACTCCTCCTCTCCTTACTCTCTTCTGATTTGTATTGGACTGATGAAGCCACTGTGTGACAAAACGTTTCCTCAATGAAGATTCCCATGTGTTGCGTAAGTGTCTCAATTCTTCAAGTAATCCCTGTAACCTGTACAATCTAGTTTAAAGACCTAACAGCTCCCTCCACTGCATTGGCTAGTGCTCGCACCCCAAACCTACATAAGTGAACCCCATCCCTGGCATACATGTCATTTCTATCATAGAAGAGGTCCCAGTTGTCTATGAATGTTACTGAATTTTCCTTACAGTGTTTGTCCAGCCAGCAATTGACACCAATTGCCCTAGACAACCATTCATTTCCAACTCCTCTCCTGGGCAAAATGCCACATATCACAGGGTTCCCACTCTTCGTCCTAATTATATATATTGCTGTTCTATACCTGCTAATCAGGTCTTCACTCCTACGTCTGCCAACATCGTTGCCTCCTGTACTGAGGCAGATAATAGGATTGCTCCCATTACCTTCCATGATATCATCTACACGGTTAACGATATCCACCATCCCAACCCCAGGATAACATACCCTCTGCCTCCTCTTCCTGTCCCTAAGACAAAAAGCCCTATCCATAAATTTAACCTGACTGTCCCCAACAAAAACAATGCTCTTACCTTCACTGGCAGAGTTCGGCATAACGTTCTCGTTGGTCTTCGTTAGGGTTTCAAGCGATGTCGACTCTCGTCTGCCAATGCTTCCTTGGTACTTGTTGTAACGTTCCCAGTAGAAAACCCACATTCGTCAGGTAATACCGAAAATGGATTGGAAGTTTCCGCAGTAGTCTTATGGTTCTTCGTTGTTTCAGCCACTCCAATAGTCTTACAAAAGACTTACAACAGGATGATTACTATGAGTCCTCTCGTTTTCCTCCATCAATCGCCGCATCTCGAGCTTAGCAACCCTAATCTCCTCTTTTAGCTGCTTGTAGAGTTGCTCAAGAGAGGACATCTTGGTTCAGATTCACAGAGAGCACACAAGACAATTGTTAGGTAAGACACATATGCAACAGTTAGGTATCTTTATTTCGAAACGTTTCGCCTACACAGTAGGCTTCTTCAGTCGAGTACAGCAAAGCTGATAGAAGCAGAAGAGACTTGAAGACGATGTAATCAGTCCATCACCCTTGAAGTTTTGAGGTGGTCAGTCCCTCAGTCTGGAGAAGAGTATTGTTCCATAGTCTGGAACAATATGGAGTTGAAGTGATAGGATGGACCCTTATATAGCGCCAGGAGGTGAGACGTAGGTCACTAGTAGAGGTAAGAATGTAGATGTTGAGAGGTCAGGTCCCTCTCAAATCCAGCCATTCTCACTAGTAGAGGTTGTTGAAGTTGATTCCAAGTCTGTACCAAGATACCCTTGTGTTGCAGTGTCTGACAGAGTGAACAATAAAATGGGCCTAAAACTGATCCCTGTGGTACGCCACTTGTTACAGATCCCCACTCGGATTGAATCCCATTTAAGCATACTCTCTGCTTCCTATTAGTGAGCCATGACTCGATCCATGACAGGACTTTTCCCCCAATGCCATGAGCTGCCACTTTCTTTAACAGTCTCTGGCGCGGTACTCTATCAAAAGCCTTACTAAAACCTAAATAAACAATATCGAATTCTTTAAATAACAAAAAAAACACAATACCGTGACTGGAACGATACACAAATAACCCGCACATAAAAGAAAGAAGCTTACGACGACGTTTCGGTCCGACTTGGACCATTTACAAAGTCATACTAACCAGAAGTGGAGCAGGACGGCTATATATAGGCAGGAAGAGGTGGTGGTAGTAGTAGTAGTACAAGAATGGTATATAATACCGACAAGATGAAATTAAGACACATGCGCAACACCCGGGCATCCCTATCGTAGACGTTTCGCCATCCAGCCAGCCACTGGATGGCGAAACGTCCACAACAAAGACAACCAGACGCCTCAAAAGCTTTACTGAAGAAGGTTAATAAATTAGTTAGGCAGGAACGGCCCCTCGTGAATCCATGCTGAGTATCATTAATCAAGCTGTGCTTATCCAGATGGCCTCTTATATTATCAGCTATAACTGACTAGTAATTTGCCTACAATTGAGTTTAGGCTTATTGGGCAGTAATTTGACGGTAAAAACTTGTCCCCTGCTTTAAAAAAAAAAATTACATTAGCCATCTTCCACATATCAGACACTACACCTGTTTGAAGAGAAATATTAAAAATATTAGTCAATGGTTCACAAAGTTCCATTTTACACTTTTTAAGAACCATTGAAAAAAGTTCATCAGGGCCCGGGGATTTATTTTGCTTCAGTCGGTCTATCTGTTTGATAATCATTTCGCTAGTGACTGTGATATTGCGTAATTTATCGTCTTCAAGCCCACTATAAAAATTTATTACTGGGATATTGTTAGTGTCCTCCTGAGTGAAAACTGAAAGAAAATAATTATTAAGAATAGAGCACATTTCATTCTCCTTGTCAGTAAGATGCCCAGAGTTGAGAGTAAGACACTTGTGCAACATCTGGGTATCTTTATTGTAGACGTTTCGCCATCCAGTGGCTTTATCAATACAAATTCTAGGACATAACATGAAGACAGTAGAACTATGTACAGAAGATGAGGTAATCAGTCCCTCAACCTAGGAGTAGGTGCGAACAGCACCATAGTCGTGGAGATTCTGAAACAGAAGAAAGAATCCTGGCGCTTATATAGTAACGTCAGGTGAAGCAGACGACAACTACCACTACAACTAACCCATCTCTTTGGGAAGGACCTACTTCCACTGGGTAATCCCGCCTACCAGTGAATTTGCCCTCGTCTGCTTCACCTGACGTTACTATATAAGCGCCAGGATTCTTTCTTCTGTTTCAGAATCTCCACGACTATGGTGCTGTTCGCACCTACTCCTAGGTTGAGGGACTGATTACCTCATCTTCTGTACATAGTTCTACTGTCTTCATGTTATGTCCTAGAATTTGTATTGATAAAGCCACTGGATGGCGAAACGTCTACAATAAAGATACCCAGATGTTGCACAAGTGTCTTACTCTCATCTTGTCGGTATTATATACCATTCGTACACATGCCCAGAGTTATTTTTAAGGGGACCTATCTTATCTCTAACTTTTGTTCTATAAACCTGGAAAAAACTTTTCGGGTTAGTTTTCGAATCCCTGGCAACTTTAATTTCATAGTCCCGTTTAGCTTTTCTTATCCCCTTTTTAATGTCCCTCTTAATGTCAGTATAGTGATTCATAAGATGATCCTCACCTCTTTTGATGCGCCTATAAATTCCTTTTTTCTGTCCTAAAAGATGTTTGAGCCTATTATTCATCAATTTTGGGTCATTTCTATTCGATCTAATTTCTTTATACAGGATAAATGTTCTCTGGGCAGCACGTATAGTGTTTAGAAAACTCTCATATTGATAGCTCTCATCGTTACCCCAGTCAACAGATGATAAGTGTTCTCTAAGCCCATTGTAATCTGCTAAGCGAAAATCTGGGACTGTTACTGAGTTATCCCTAATATCATACTTCCATTCAATGCTCGCTAGCATCAAGGAGAGGAGGAGTTTGAGGTAATCAGTCCCTCAGCCTGAAATCGATGTGTTCAGTCCATCAATCTTGTAGGAAGTACAGCATAGGGCCAGAGAGGTGGCTTATATACTGTAGTCAGGTGAGTCGAAGCAGGAGGAGGCGGGATCACAGTGGGACCTTCCACTAGTGTAAGTAGGTCGTCGTCCAAAGGTTGGACAAGCGTTGAAGAATTCTTTGTACCAAGATCCCATGATGTTGCAGTGTCTGACAGATGTGATGAATGGTTTTGAAAACCGACAAGTTGAAGAATTGAGACATTTATGCAACACATGGGAATCTTTATTGAAGAAACGTTTCACCACTACTACTGTTTCTATAAGAACATAAGAACGAAGGAACACTGCAGAAGGCCTATTGGCCCATGCGAGGCAGGTCCAAGTCTCCTACCGGCTTAAGCCAATGCACCCAACCTAGTCAGGTCAGGTCACATTGACTTAAGGGAGGAACACGGCAACCGACCTGGTAGCACAAGCTATCACGTCTAACTCACACCCACCCACATCTACTCATGTATTTATCCAACCTATTTTTAAAGCTACACAACGTTCTAGCCTCTATAACGGTACTTGGGAGTTTGTTCCACTCATCCACAACTCTATTACCAAACCAGTACTTTCCTATATCCTTCCTGAATCTGAATTTTTCCAACTTAAAACCATTGCTGCGAGTCCTGTCTAGGCTAGATATTTTCAGCACACTATTTACATCCCCTTTATTTATTCCTGTCTTCCATTTATACACCTCAATCATATCCCCCCTAATTCTACGTCTTTCTAGAGAGTGCAGTTTCAGGGCCCTTAGTCTATCCTCATAGGGAAGGTTTCTGATACATGGGATCAACTTTGTCATCCTCCTTTGTACATTTTCCAGAGAATTTATATCCATTCTGTAATACGGTGACCAAAACTGTGCAGCATAATCTAAATGAGGCCTAACCAAGGATGTATAGAGTTGAAGAACAACCTGAGGACTCCTATTATTTATGTTACTATCACTATTACTACCACTATTACTGCTACTATTACTGTTACTACTACTATTATTGTTACTACTATTGCAATTACTACTATTACAAATACTATAACTACAACAGCTACTATTACTATTATGGTAGGAAAGACACATAGACAACAGTTAGGCAACTTTATTCCGAAACGTTTCGCCTACACAGTAGGCTTCTTCAGTCGAATACAGAAAGTAGGCAGGAACAGTAGAGATGTGAAGACGATGCAATCAGTCCATCACCCTTGAAGTCGTAGAATTTAAGGTTGTCAGTCCCTCAGCCTGGAGAAGTTCAGTTCCATAGTCAGGAACTATCTGAAGATCAAGCGACAGTGCGGAGACTTAAATACTGTCGGAAGGAGAGGTGCAGAGTAGTAGTAGTGAGAATGTAGCCTTTTCAAGTGGAATTGTTGGATCTGAGAGGGACATGGCCTCTCAGTGGCTACATTCTCACTACTACTACTCTGCACCTCTCCTTCCGACAGTATTTAAGTCTCCGCACTGTCGTTTGATCTTCAGTTAGTTCCTGACTATGGAACTGAACTTCTCCAGGCTGAGGGACTGACAACCTCAAATTCTACGACTTCAAAGGTGATGGACTGATTACATCGTCTTCACATCTCTACTGTTCCTGCCTGCTTTCTTTATTCGACTGAAGAAGCCTACTGTGTAGGCGAAACGTTTCGGAATAAAGTTGCCTAACTGTTGCCTATGTGTCTTACCTACCAACCTGTCGGTATTGTATACCATTTTGATGGTTATTACTATTATATTGCTACTACGACTATTAATATTACCAATACTACTGCTGCTACTACTACTACTATTACTGCTGCTGCTGCTACTACTACAACTACTACTACTACTACTACTACTGCTGCTGCTGCTGCTGCTGCTGCTGCTGCCGCTGACTACTGCTGATACTACTACTATTATTACTACTACTACTATTGTTATTACTACTACCACAGCTACTTTTGGTGCTACACTGATTCTACTACTAGTGCTGCTGCTGCTACTATTATTACTACTATTACTGTTACTACTACTACTTCTACTGCTTCTACTAATATTACTACTACTACTAGCATTTATGCTACTACCGCAGCCGCCACCACCACCACCACCATCGCTACCACCACTACCACCACCACCACCACCACCACCACCACCACCACCACCACCACCACCACCACCACCACCACCACCACCACCACCACCGTCTGCAGCAATTAACAATGCCACCGTCAGTAGCAACCGGGTGACTAGGTATCACAACACTGGTAACCACATATCGCAACACTGGTAACCACATATCGCAATACTGGTGACCATATATCGCAACACTGGTGACCACATATCGCAACACTGGTGACCACATATCGCAACACTGGTGACCACATATCGCAACACTGGTGACCACATATCGCAACACTGGGGACCACGTATCACAACACTGGTAACCACGTATCACAGCACTGGTAACCACGTATCACAACACTGGTAACCACGTATCACAACACTGGTAACCACGTATCACAACACTGGTAACCACGTATCACAACACTGGTAACCACGTAGCACAACACTGGTAACCACGTATCACAACACTGGTAACCACGTATCACAACACTGGTAACCACGTATCACAACACTGGTAACCACGTACCACAACACTGGTAACCACGTATCACAACACTGGTAACCACGTATCACAACACTGGTAACCACGTATCACAACACTGGTGACCACGTATCATAACACTGGTTAACACGTGTCACAACGCTGGTGACCACGTACGACAAGTTGTGTATGTCAGTGAACTTGACGTTGGCTGCCTGAGGTACGATAACGCCGGCAGGATCTGCAATAAGATAACAAATATTTACTTAAACTTACATTTTTTCTTTTCTTTAAGTGACAACTACAGACTTCGTGGGTGTCTCCTTTCATAACATAACCTCTCGTTATGGAGGTATATTTGTTTATGATCAAATATTCAACATTCGTGGAATGAGGCACTAGAAAGAGAGAGAGAGAGAGAGAGAGAGAGAGAGAGAGAGGAGGGGAGAGGGGAGAGAGGGGAGGAGGGGAGAGAGAGAGAGAAGAGAAGAGGGGAGAGAGAGAGAGAGAGAGAGAGCATGACGTACCTGAAAGTGGGTGGAATGTATCTTGCCGGTACAAGTGGAACGCGAAAGAAAGTGTCCGGCTGGGAGCACTGTAGTTCACGAGCGCTCTCTCTCTCTCTCTCTCTCTCTCTCTCTCTCTCTCTCTCTCTCTCTCTCTCTAGGCTGAATACGGAAACGCATGAACTATTACAACTACTGCAGCCTCAACTATTACTACAACTTAAGGTATTCCGTGGCTCGGTTTTGAATGCACTCGCCTCATGCCTGAGTATCCGCGATTAAATCACTGGCATGGGTGGAAACATTGGGCATGTTTCCTTACACCTGCTGTCCCTGTCGACTGGTGTGGGTTGCATCCTGGGAGGTTGACAAGATTAAAGACCAACAGTGGAAAAAAGACAGTCCTCGATGACGCACTGACTTTCTACAAGTACTACCACTACTACTACAACAATCACTACCACTACTACTACTGCAACAACAACCATCACTACTACTACAATCACTACTACTATTACTGCAGTCACTATTACTACAACAATCACTACTACTACTACTGCTACAATCACTACTACTACTACCTACAATCACTACTACTACTACTGCAATCACTATTACTACAACAATCACTACTGCTACTACTGCAACAATCACTACTACTACTACTGCAACAATCACTACTACTGCTACTGCAACAATCACTACTACTACTACTACAATCACTACTACTACTACTACAATCACTACTACTACTACTACTACAATCACTACTACTACTGCAACAATCACTACTACTACTACTGCAACAATCACTACTACTGCTACTGCAACAATCACTACTTTCTACTACTACAATCACTACTACTACTACTACTACAATCACTACTACTACTGCAACAATCACTACTTTTACTCCTACAACAACAATCACTACTACTACTGCTACTGCAACAATCACACTTCTACTACAACAAAAAAATCACTACTACTACTACTGCAACAATCACTACTACTACTACAAACAATCACTACTATACTACTACAACAACAAACACTACTACTACTACCATGCAACAATCACTACTACTACTACAACAATCACTACTACTACTACTACTACAACAACAATCACTACTACTACTACTGCAACAATCATTTCTTCTACTACAACAACAATCACTATACTACTGCAACAATCACTACTTCTACTACATAACAACAAAACACTACTTTTACTACTATAACAAACAATCACTACTACTACTACTACTACTACGCCAACAATCACTACTACTACTACAACAATCACTACTACTACTACTACTACAACAATCACTACTACTACAACTACTGCAAAAAATCACTACTTCTAATACTACAACAACAATCACTACTACTACTACTACTGCAACAATCACTACTTTTACTACTACAACAACAATCACTACTTTTTCTACTACAACAACAATCACTACTACCCACTACTGCAACAATCACTACTTTTACTAAAATACAACAACAATCACTACTACTATTACTGCAACAATCCACTACTACTACTACAACAATCACTACTACTACAAAAATAATCACTACTACTACTGCAACAATCACTACTACTACTACAACAATCACTACTACTACTACAACAACAATCACTACTACTACTACTACTGCAACAATCACTACTTCTACCACTACAACAACAATCACTACTACTACTACTGCAACAATCACTACTTCTACCAACAACAAATCACTACCACTACTACTACTACTACTGCAACAATCACTACTTCTACCACTACAACAACAATCACTACTACTACTACTGCAACAATCACTACTTCTACCACTACAACAACAATCACTACTACTACTGCAACAATCACTACTTCTACTACAACAACAATCACTACTTCTACCCTACAACAACAATCACTACTATTACTAATACTACTACTACTACTACTACTACTACTACTACTACAATCACTCACTACTACTACTGCAACAATCACTACTTTTACCCACTACAGCAACAATCACTACTACTACAATCACTACTATACTACTACTGCAACAATCACTACTTCTACCACTACAAACAACAATCACTACTACTACACTGCAACAATCACTACTTCTTACCACTTTCAACAACAAATCACTACTACTACTGCAACAATCACTACTTCTACTACAACAACAATCACTACTTCTACCACTACAACAACAATCACTACTTTTCTACTACTACTACTACTACTACTACTACTACTACAATCACTACTTCTACTACTACAACAACAATTTACTACTACTAGCTACTACAATCACTACTACTACTACTGCAACAATCACTACTTTACTACTACCCAACAACAATCACTACTACTACTACTACTACAATCACTACTACTACTACTGCAACAATCACTGCTTCTACTACTACAACAACAATCACTACTATTACTACTACTACTACAATCACTACTACTACTACTACTGCAACAATCACTACTTCTACTACTACAACAACAATCCTACAATATACTACATCACTACTACTACTACTGCAACAATCACTACTTCTACTACTACAACAACAATCACTACTACTACTACTACAATCACTACTACTACTACTACTGCAACAATCACTGCTTCTACTACTACAACAACAATCACTACTACTACTACTACAATCACTACTACTACTGCAACAATCAATACTTTTACTACTACAACAACAATCACTTTCACTACTACTACTATTCCCTTCTGCATCCAATCACTACTTTTCTAACAACACAATCACTACTACTACTACATACTACTACAATCACTACTAACTACTACTGTAACAATCATACTTCTACTACTACAACAACAATCCTACTACTACTACTACAATTTCACCATCTAATGAATCTAAAGCTCAATCACTCTACCCCCCCCTTCCTATGGAATCTGATGACCTTCCATTCCTCAGGTGCTACGTAGTGGGAATTTCATAACAACAAAATTAATAATAATAGCAATAATAATAAATAAATAAATAAATTATTATTTACAAAATTCTTGTATTTTTCAATTTCACTTTTAATTCTAAATTAACTAGTTTTTCCCAGTACGTATTTGAAGACTTACACCCAATTACGTCCTGCAAGTATTTCGTAGGAAATATTAACCCGGAGGGTTATTAAGTTAGGATAGCAGTAATAAAACTTTGTTTTCTTAAGGACTGTCTTCTTACCAGTCCGGAGGTGTCAAGTTGGGTTCCCATATAGTAGTGTCTGGCTTATTTCCATTGCGGTCATTTAATCCTCTTCCTCAGGATGCTTCCCATGCCAGTCACCTAACACCCAGGTACCTATTTACTGCTAGGTGAATAGGGGCAGCAGGTGTAAGGTGGCATGACCAATGTTTTCACCCGTGCCGGGGATCACACCTCTGTCTACCTAGGGTCTATCTAGCGCCTTCCTGAAGCCTACACTAAGTCTACCTAAAGTCGACATCGGGGTCACTGTCTCCCGCGGCTTGGTCTCAGACCAGGCCTCCGCGGTTGCTGACTGACCAGGCTGTTGGTACCAGCCCGAGGGCAGATTCCCGAGGAACCTCTCTCGCCTCGTAGGCTTACTCCTATTTTTCCCCCACGTAGCGAATAATATGCTCCTGATCCAAGGAACTGGAGCTACCCCTCTCTTGCCTCTCATTAAACCTGGTTATATCCTTTCCCATGCCACCCATTCCTCAGGGGTTGTTTGGCCTTGAGGGTTGACTACTGTTGACTACACGAGGGTCATTAAGACTATCTACAATACGAGGGTCATTAAGACTATCTACTACCCGAGGGTCATTACGACTATCTACAATACGAGGGTCATTACTAGGGATAAGGTAAAATTTACACGTATTTTAGCTAAAAAATAGAAAATCATTCCCCTCCCTTGCCAAAAAGTGTCAGATGAATGAAGCAACAGAAAGGGAGGGGAATGATTTTCTTTTTTTTTTAGCTAAAATACGTGTAAATTTTACCTTATCCTAGAAATTGACCCTCGTATTGTAGATAGTCGTAATGACCCTCGGGTAGTAGATAGTCTTTTTAGTATGATAATAAGATGTTATCTTCATTATAGAATAATAAGAAAATATTATAACCTTTATATTATAATAATAAGGTAAAAGGACCCCAATGGAAATAAGTCACTCTGTCTGACTTTTTTGGGTTATCCCAGGTTCTCTACACATATGCTGCTATGTATGATAATTCTATGTAACTGTATTGTGTATACCTGAATAAATTTACTTACTTACTTACTTACTGTCCCATGAATGTCGTCTTCTGTTGGTAAGTTAATTCACACTTGAAGTTAGTGGACGACTGAGTATGAATATGTGGGTGTAAGTGTGATTGAGAGTGTGTGTTTTGTGTGTTCGTGTGTGTGGGGTGTGTTTTGGGGTGTGTGTGTGTGTGTGTGTGTGTGTGTGTGTGTGTGTGTGTGATGTTGTGGTTGTGGTGTGTGGGGTGTGTGTGTGTGTGTGTGTGTGTGTTTTTGTGGGGTGGCAAGGAGTGAGATGCTAGGGGAGTGTTGTGGTTTTGTTGTTTGTGTGAGGTCCTAGAGCTTGTTTGTTAGTATCAAGTGTCTTGCCTCCCGCACATTGTCTACCTTCCCCATGTGTGCAGAACCTCCCGCAAACTTTGTTTGTTAGAAAAGTGTGCTTTGCTCCTCCAGCAAACATGTTTTGGGGACTCCTCCAGCAAACATGTGTGCTGCCTCTCCAGCAAACATGTGTGCTGACTCCTCCAGCAAAATGTGTGCTTTGCTCCTCCAGCAAACATGTGTGCTGAAACTCCTCCAGCAAACATGTGTGCTTTGCTCCTCCAGCAAACATGTGTGCTGAGCTCCTCCAGCAAACATGTGTGCTTTGCTCCTCCAGCAAACATGTGTGCTGAGCTCCTCCACCCAAAAATGTGTGCTTTGGGTCCTCCAGCAAAATGTGTGCTGAGCTCCTCCAGCAAAATGTGTGCTTTGGGTCCTCCAGCAAACATGTGTGCTGAGCTCCTCACCCAAAAATGTGTGCTGAGCTCCTCCAGCAAACATGTGTGCTGAGCTCCTCCAGCAAAATGTGTGCTTTGGGTCCTCCAGCAAACAGTGTGCTGAGCTCCTGCAGCAAACATGTGTGTGAGCTCCTCCAGCAAACATGTGTGCTGAAACTCCTCAGCAACATGTGTGCTTTGCTCCTCCAGCAAACATGTGTGCTGAGCTCCTCCAGCAAAAAATGTTGCTGAGCTCCTCCAGCAAACATGTGTGCTGAGCTCCTCAGCAAACATGTGTGCTGAGCTCCTCCAGCAAACATGTGTGCTGAGCTCCTCCAGCAAACATGTGTGCTGAACTCCTCCAGCAAACATGTGTGCTGAGCTCCTCCAGCAAACATGTGTGCTGAGCTCCTCCAGCAAACATGTGTGCTGAGCTCCTCCAGCAAACATGTGTGCTGAGCGGAAACTTGGGTTGTTTTATGAATGTCAGCTCTCAGTTATTTAATATAAAATTAGACTTGTTTTAAATTTAGTTACAAAGACGTATTTTAAGTTTCTGTAAACAGATTTTTTGTCAACACGCTTTTGTTAGAAAATTGAGGATAAAATTGCATCAGTAACTGCAAGAAACTCCTTTCGCGAGGCTCATGTTTGTTATGGAGAAGGAGTCTGGATACAGGAGTCATCCCATAGTCATAAAAACAACGGATATAGCCCCATTCTACACAGGTGGCAGTAAAGCATTGCAAAGAATTATAGACCAATAGTACTAACATCCCACATTATAAAAATCTTTGAAAGGGCTCTAAGAAGCAAGATCCCCAACCACTTGGATACCCAACAATTGCATAATCCAAGGCAGTATGGGTTTCAAGAATTCGTTCCTGCCTTTCATAACTGCTGGACCACTATGACATGGTCTTGGATGCACTGGACGACAAACCGAATGTAGAGGTAGTAAACACAGACTTCGACAAGTGTGATCATGGTGAAATAGCACATAAAATGCATGATAAAGAAATAACTGTAAAAGCGGGTAGATGAATTTTTAACTTTCTAACCAACAGAACACAAACAGTAATGGTGAACCGAGTTAAGTCAGAGGCGGCTACAGTGAAAAGCTCTAGTCCACAAGGTGCTCGCTCTCATCATTTTCCTCATCTTCATATCTGAAATAGACAGAGTTGCAAACCATTGAGCTATCTTTTCCTTTGCTGACGATATTAAAATCTGCAGGGGAGTGTTATAAACTGAGGACACTGCGAATCTCCCAGCGAGATGTAAGCCATGTATGTTTTCAAATGGGCAATAAATGAGGTTTAATGAGGACAAATTTCAATTACTCCCTTATGGAAAACTTGTGGAAATAAAAGACAGGTCGGTATAAAATAAACTGTAACCCCGCAGAAGAGAGGAAAACTAATGAGAAGGACCTGGGAGCAATAATGTCGGAGGATATCACTTTCAAAGATAACAACAGTGTCGTTATCACATCTGCTAGGAAAGTGATAGGATGGATAATGAGAACGTTCAAAATAAGGGATGCCAAACCAATGATAATTCTATTTAAATCGCTTAGTCTCTCTAGGCTGGCCTGTTGCTGTACACTAACGGCCCCTTTCAAGGTAGGCGAAACTACAAATCTGGAGAATATACGGAAAACTTTCACTCAGGTATACGTGCAGTTACCGGATCCGTTTTGAAGTCCCTTGACCTGTACTCCTTGGAACGAAGGCAACAAAGATACATCATAACTTACACCTGGAAAAATCCTACAGGGAATAGTCCCAAATCGGTGCACGAAAATCACTCGCAGCCGGACTGTGATTCGTACGTTAGATTGCTTGCAGCCGGCAGTAACAACCTGGTTAATCAGGTCCCTATCCACAGCGAGGCTTGATCATAGACCTGAGACATTGACCCCCGGAAAACCTTCCGTGTATATATACTCCAAGTAAATGGCAAAGATGACATGAACACCGTGGGTTGCTGCTAGACCACCACTGTGACTGGTGCTAGACCACCACTGTGACTGGTGCTAGACCACCACTGTGACTGGTGCTAGACCACCACTGTGACTGCTCCTAGACCATCACTGTGACTGGTGCTAGACCATCACTACGACTGCTCCTAGACCATCACTGTGACTGGTGCTAGACCATCACTGTGACTGCTCCTAGACCACCACTGTGACTGCTCCTAGACCATCACTGTGACTGGTGCTAGACTATCAATCACTGTAACTGGTGCTAGACCATCACTGTGACTGGTGCTAGACCACACTACGACTGCTCCTAGACCATCACTGTGACTGGTGCTAGACCACCCCTGTGACTGCTCCTAGACCATCACTGTGACTGCTCCTAGACAATCACTGTGACTGGTGCTAGACAATCACTGTGACTGGTGCTAGACCATCACTGTGACTGCTCCTAGACCATCACTGTGACTGGTGCTAGACCATCACTGTGACTGGTGCTAGACCATCACTGTGACTGGAGCTTGACCATCACTGTGACTGCTCCTAGACCATCACTGTGACTGGTGCTAGACCACCATTGTGACTGGTGCCAGACCACCACTGTGACTGCTCCTAGACCACCACTGTGACTGCTCCTAGACCACCATTGTGACTGCTCCTAGACCACAACCGTGACTGCCTGACCCACTGTGCTGTCTAGACCACCATTGTGACTGCTCCTAGACCACACGTGACTGCTGCTGACCACCGACGACTGTGCTGACCAATGGTGTGATAGTAGTGTGGTGGTGTTAGTGGGGTGGTAGTGGTGTGGTGGTAGTGGTGTGGTGGTGATGGTATTGGTGTGGTGGTGGTAGTGGGGTGGTAGTGGTGTAGTGTGGTATTGTGTGGTGGTGGTGTAGTGGTGGTGTGGTAGTGGTGTGGTGGTGGTAGTGGGGTGGTAGTGGGGTGTAGTGGGGTGGCATGTGTGGTAGTGGTGTGGTAGTGGTGGTAGTGGTGTAGTAGTGGTGTAGTGTGGTATTGTGTGGCAGTGGTGTGGTATGGTGTGGTAGTGGTGTGGTAATGGTGTGGTAGTGGTGTGGTTGTGGTGGTGGTTATTGGTAGTGGTGGTGGTGGTAGTGGTGGTGGTGTGGTAATGGTGTGGTAGTGGTGTGGTTGTGGTGATGGTTAGTGGTAGTGGTAGTGGTGGTATGTGGTAGTGGTGGTGGTAGTGGTGGTGGTATAGTAGCGGTGGTGTGTTGGTAGTAGTGGTGTGTTAAAGGTGGTATTGGCGGTGGTTAGGGGTATTGATTTTAGTGTGGTAGCATGGTTGTAGTGGTGCTGACAGTGGCAGTGTGGCAGTGGTGTGGTAGTGGTAGTAGTGGTGGCTGTGGTATGCTCTGTAGTGGTGTGGTAGTGAAGTAATAGTAGTGGTGGCAGTGATAGTGTGGTGTGTGTAGTCTGTGTTAGTGGTGGTGTATGGTAGTTTTGTGATAGCGATGTGGTAGTGGTAGTGGTGTTGTGTGATGTGGTAGTGTGTTGTGGTGGTAGTGGTGTGGTGGTGGTGGAGGTGTGGTGTGATGGTAGTTGTGGTGTGGTGTGGTAATCGTGTGCTAGTGATGTGGTGGTGGTGTGGTAGTGGTGGTGGTGGTAGTTGAGTGGTAGTGGTGGTGGTGTGGTAGTGATGCGGTAGTGGTGTGGTAGTGGTAGTGGTAGTGGTGTGGTAGTTGTGGTGGTGTGGAAGTGGTGTTGTAAACAGTAAGCCTAGATACCTAGTTTCCAAAGTTCCCACCAGAGGTCAGGGCTCGAGGCAGGCATACCTGGACCTGTGTGTGTGATGAATGGTTTGAAAAACCGACAAGTTGAAGATTGAGACATTTATGCAACATATGGGAATCTTTATTCAGGAAACGTTTCGCCACACAGTGGCTTCATCAGTCCAATACAAAGTAGAAAGGCGTAAGGAGAGGAGGAGTTTGAGGTAATCAGTCCCTCAGTCTGGAATCGATGTGTTCAGTCCATCAATCTTGTAGAATGTACAGCATAGGGCCGTAGACGTGGCTTATATACTGTAGTGAGGTGAGGTGAAGCAGGATGATACCACTATGACCCCACCTCCTCCTGCTTCGCCTCACCTCACTACAGTATATAAGCCACGTCTACGGCCCTATGCTGTACATTCTACAAGATTGATGGACTGAACACATCGACTCCAGGCTGAGGGACTGATTACCTCAAACTCCTCCTCTCCTTACGCCTTTCTACTTTGTACTGGACTGATGAAGCCACTGTGTGGCGAAACGTTTCCTGAATAAAGATTCCCATACGTTGCATAAGTGTCTCAATCTTCATACCTGGACCTGTCTCACTCTCACTTATGCACTCGGCAGCCTAGAGACAACAAGTGTACTCCTCTATCCCTCGCAGCAGGGGGCCCAGCAGTATATGCCCCTGGGCAATTTACACACTGCCTGTGTACAAGAATCAATAAAATGACATGCTTCGGAAGCTGTGTCATTCATTCACCGCTGTCAGATATATAAACCATTTGAACTGATATAGTGTGGTAGTGGTGTGGTGGTGGTGTGGTTGTGGTGTGGTAGTGGTGGTGGTGGTAGTGGTGTGGTAGTGATGGTGGCAGTGGTAGTGGTATGGTAGTGGTGTGGTGGAAGTGGTGTGGTTGGTGTGGTGTGGTAGTGGTGTAGTGGTGGTGTGGTTGTGGTGTGGTAGTGGTGGTGGTAATGGTGTGGTAGTGATGGTGGCAGTGGTAGTGGTATGGTAGTAGTGTGGTGGAAGTGGTGTGGTTGGTGTGGTGTGGTAGTGGTGTGGTGGAAGTGGTGTGGTTGGTGTGGTGTGGTAGTGGTGTGGTTGGGGGGTGGGGGGTGAGCTCTTTTCATTCATGGCTTTCCTTCATTCATCTTCTCTTTGCATCAATGTTGTCTACTGTCCATCTTTCTTTCATTACTTTAATCCAGATTCAGTCTGAAACAAATCAGTTACTTGTCCCACATCAAATCCTCATTTCTTCCTCTAAATAAAGGCAAGACTAAGTACTCAGAATCTGGCGTAAAACTGAACACCGGCAGTCTGCACCTTGACTTTGTCTTGTTACACACATAACGAATCACTTGACAAACTTTTGCAAGAACGTTGAAAAAGTACTGCTTATTCACCTTCAACAAAACTTTTAGCCCTCTCATTCTTTTCTTTTTTCCCCATGGCTATATGTCGTATGTTTCTTCCTCAGCTTTGTGCTGTTATCTGCATGTAGCGACCTACCTCAAATTGCTCACATCTGTCGCGCTCTCACTAGAACCCTAAGCCTGGCCGAGGCTGCACAACCTAGTGGCACTGGCATTTGTGGCACTTGGTAACGACAAAATTTGTTTCACGCATCATAGGAAACAATGTATTATTGTTGGATAAATTCAGAGTTAAGGAGGAAAATATTGACATATACAGAAATGTAAACCATAGCACCGTATCATACTTTGCAGACGATACTAGGATCTGCACGAGAGTGTCCTCCACTGAGGACACTGCAAATCCCCAAGAAGATATAAACTAAGTTTTCCAATGGACAACAGAGAACAATATGATGTTTATGAAGACAAATTCCAACTACTCCGTTAAGGAAAACTGGAGGAAATAATACCTAGAACTGAGTATACTACAAACTCTAATCACACAACAGAGCGGAAAAGTAATGTGAAAGGCCTGGGAACGGTAATGCCTGAGAAAACACCATGAGTGTCCGGGGCCCAAGGCTGTTCAATAGCCTCCCACCAGCCATAAGGGGAATTGCCAATAGATCCCTGGCTGCCTTCGAGAGGGAGCTGGACAGATCTAAAGTCAGTACCTGATCAGCCGGGCTACGTGCGGCCAGCAGTAACAGCCTAGTTGATCAGGCCCTGATCCACCGGAAGGCCTGATCATGTACCAGGCCACGGGAGCGTTGATCTCCGGAATACCCTCCAGGTAGACTTCAGGTAGTTACAAATGGGTGGAGTAAACTGGCAAGCAGCGTCATCGAATCAAATACTTTAGACAGCTTAAATACAGAGTTGAACAGACAAATGAAAGATGTGGATTGTTTGTATACGTCCTATCCAGTGCTTTTTTTTTTTTTTTTTTTTTGTTCTCGTGGTCTCAGTGTTCTTACTGCAGTTTAGCTGTCCTCAAAGAATGCACAGTATTAGTCACTTGTTGTTTACCTGTGATAAAAAGTATATAAGGAAGTGAATGAGCTACATTCATGCAAACGTAATCCAATAAATCAGACCCTTTTAATAAAGACACATTTTCAGGAAATATTTTTGCTTACTAAGGGCTTTTTCAATTTAATACAGAGCATGAGAAAATACAGGACATACAGCGGACAGAGTTCCGCTGAAGCTGCGTGAAATGACGTCTAGTAAAATCAGTATGAGTGGCTGTGTACACATCACCCGAAAGCAATGTATTTGGTGGCGCAGTGTCAATTTAGCGAGTACTTTGATATAAAGAATCCCCTAGATATCTGGGGAGGATTCAGCATGTCGGATATTGATTGCAATCAAAGCTACTTCGAGACAGCACCTCTTCTGAAAATAAATTTCCTTTATTACTAATTCGGACTCATTCCTTTTCATCTGGTGTCCCAGCAGGTTGTATCACACACATGTATTATTCAGATTGTTCCTGCCACAAACGTATTTGTGCTCCTTTAAACGCTGGTCCAAGCTACTGGTTGTCTCGTCCAGTTTCGATCAACATAGCTGACCTCTTCTTAACTAAGTCAGACACTGCAACACAACGGTATCTTGGTTACTTGTCGGTATTATATACCACCATTATTTCCCCCTTTGTTACATTCACACTACAGCCATAATAGTGGATGATGAGCTAACGACTACATTCATGTTGTAATCAGAGAAGGTCTTGATAATATTACGGATCACCTTATTAAACAGTGACTGCTTATTATGGCTATAGCGATGATGTGGTCAGCACGTCTCTTCCTGTATGAATTAAAGTAGGGAAAAGTGAAGGCATGTGAATACCTGGGAAATGTGGTCACTCTCCTCATCATGAAACTGTAGGCTGGAAATTCTCATTACCCTGAGGAAGAACCTGATAACAACGAAGATTAGTTTTTCTATACCTGCGTCTAGAAGGACATCCAAATATGGAAGTTGACTGCTCCTCACCTCCTCCAGTGCAAATGTTATCAATTTTGGTCAACATTATAGTAATGTGTAGATGAATGGTTCAGAGAACCGACAAGTTGATAAATTAGACACATGTGACACCACCTACGACTGCTGCACCTCTCCTTCCTACAGTATATAAGCCACTTCTTCGCACATATGATGTATTCTTTTCAAGATTGATGGATTGATTACATCGACTCAAGGCTGAGGGACTGTTTATCTCAAACTCCCCCTGTTCTTCACCATTCTCCTTGTATGGACTGATGAAGCCACTGTGTGGCGAAACGTTTCCTCATTAAAGATACCCAAGTGTTGCACATGTGTCTAATTTATCAACTAAGGTAATGTCTAGTCACCTCGGATAAACGACTAAAATATCGTCAACGTGCCGTAACCATGTTACCTCGCCGGGGAGGATGGGTAAGATGATTTCTGTCTCCAAATGTGTCGTAATAACTTTGCTAACACAGCGCGCTTGGGAAAACCTCGGCATTCCAGAGCATTGTCTGAGTCTGTCTTTGTTTTACCCCCGGAACCGAAACAGTTGTAACTGATACACAGCTCGGTTAGATCTGTGAACTCTTTGCAGTTACATCAAAGCATATTAGTTGCTTAATTTTTTATGTTGATTTTCACAACCCTTTTTTTTTTTTTTTTTTTTTTTTTTTGCGTCCCCTGAGTACTGGAGATGAACCTGACGGATGCTTCCTAACAGTTTGGCAAGGCAGCGGCTCCATACATACATACACACACACACACCACAACACTCACACACACATTCACACACACACACCACACACACAACACACACACACAACACACACACACACACACACTCACACACACATTCACACACACACACACACATACACACACACACACACACACACACACACACACACACACACACACACACACACACACACACACACACACACTCACACACACATTCACACAGAGGCGTTGACTCACAAAAAACACGTTTCCGTATTGGTACAAACTTGAAGATATTAAAAGTTCATTAAATAGCTAATTATCTATCAATGCAATATATGGATAATGCCTCAGAATATTACAATATCTTATCATTACCACTGCAGCAGATGGTCATTTACTAGGTTAATATCTAAATAGAAGTTGACCCAATAGGCCTTAATTAACCTATATCAATTTTGAACTAATTTACTATTAGCTGAGTGAGCTAGGAGTGAGGCCATGTTGCTTCTAGCCCTACTAACACTTCTCAGTCACTCATGGCATTACATGAACGAG
>NC_069404.1:104424276-104431776 GCF_026875155.1 Cherax quadricarinatus
ACAAAAATACCGAAGTGTTTTAAATGTGTCTTTTTGATCAACTTGTCCGTATCGTATATCACCAATAATATTTTATAAGGTTAGGTTAGATTAGGTTAGGTTGGGTTGAGTTATATTAGCTAAATTGGGTTAGGTTAGGTTAGATTAGGTATGGTTAGGTTAGGTTAGATTATATTAGACTGTGTTGCGTTAGCTAGGCTGGGATTGTTTTAGATTAGGTTAGGTTACGTTAGGATAGTCTGGATTAGATTAGAAAAGTTAGGTTAGACTATTTAGACCAATAAAGGTGACGAAGTAACCACAAATAAGTAAATTAATGACACAGTCGCGACACGCCTGGCAACTCTGTGCTGAGGAACTCCAGAAAACGTTGAAATCAGCACCAGTATCACCAGTGGTGCCAGAATTGGCACTACCTTATTAGAGGCGTACACCTCCTCTCCCCCTTTTCCCCTTCTTCTCTTCCCTTAGTTTTCTCTCTTTGGGTGGGAAAGAACTAGCCTTTTTCCCACACACATACTGTAACTCTCACACAGAATAATGCTGTCACACTCACCGTAAGCGTAGTTGGGTCGCATGTCTGCCTCGCGCTCAATAGACGGAGAATCGAGCTGTCACTGAATGACCCATAAAGGAGGAGTATTCCTTCACTTAATGTTTATTATTATTATTATTATCATTATTATTATTATTATTATTATTATTATTATTATTATTATTATTATTATTATTATTATTATTATTATTATTATTATTTGCTGTAGTTCTCCTTGTCCCTCTTTCTCAAGCTTTGCCCCTTTCTTTCTCTCTGCTCTTCCTCTTCTGTGCTTCATTCTACTCTTCCGAAACCCTTTCCTTTTCCTCTCGCCCTCCCTCCACTCCACAACTTGGCTGTCACTAGCAGTGACAGTCGTAAAACTCACAGTTAGGGAGCCAAGATCAGAGTAACCGGACTCAGTTACTCTGATCTTAGTGTGTCCATTATCTCAGTGCCTAATGTATGAGTACGTCCAGCGGCTGATCCTTATGGATAACGTCACGCTGTTAGCACTCCGGAAATACGTCTTGAGTAACGTCTGTGGTCACTAAACGCAACAGAACGTCTAAGAAAGTTGCCAAGAGTTGAAATAGAAGGCAGCTCAATGATTTCCGGTTGCTAAAAAACAGCTTTTTTTTAGTGAGGAAAATACAGAAATAATGTAGGTTGTAGCTGGAGCGGCAGGGAGGCGCTGACTCACTCCGCTGATCAACCAGTTCTGCATTTATTCACCCACTGACGCACTGGCTTCCAACAACAACAGAGTTACTCATCAATGACGGTAGGTGAGTCAACCAACCAAACATACTGCCCATCAATGACGTTATGGGAATCAACCAACAGACGTGCTGCACATCAATGACATTGTTGCAACCAGTCAACTAGGAGTTTCACTAAGGACATAAAGAATGTTCTAACGATCATGCTTAATTATGTTCCAATGAGCAAGATTAATCAAATATATTACTCTAAGAAACAAGGCTAGTTAAGGAGTTTGTAACTACCGTACTTAAACAAGGACACAAGATGACAAGAATGAACGAATACTGCGGTAAGCCTACTGGCCCATGTTAGGGAGGTCTAACTCACGCCCTCCCATATTCACTCGTGTACCCATCCAGTCTTTATTTAAAGCCATCCAAGGTTCTCGCTTCAATGACTCTACTTGACGATTGTTCCGCTCATTGCTGAGGCTCCTGTCTTGGCTAGATATTTTCAGCACGTGAAAGATAGAGAAATGCCTTCTGAATGCAGCATAAAGGGTTATAAACTATTCCATACCGATAGGGTCAAGAGGAAGGGTAGTGAAGTGGTGATGTATGTCAGAGATAATTTGAATTGTTGTGTTAAGCAAGATATAAGATTAGAAACATCGGACACAGAATCTGTTTGGCTACAGTTTCTCGAGGGTCGTGAAAAGTTAATTTTGGGTGTGATTTATAGGCCCCCAAACCTTGATATGGAGTGCAGTAAGCTGCTATGGGACGAAAGTCATAAGGCGTCTAGATATGAAAATGTTGTGTTAATAGGAGATTTTAACTTTAGACAAACTGATTGGAACAATGTGACAGGAAATCTTGAGTCTAGTGACTTTCTTGATGCGGCTGAGGATTGCTTTTTCAAACAGTTTGTGACAGAACCAACTAGAGGAAACAACCTGCTTGACTTGGTTCTTGCCAGCAAAGAATTACTAATTAATAATCTTGAGATTAATGATGAGCTTGGGGAAAGCGACCACAAATCACTTAGTTTCAATATATCATGGAATTACCCAGAAAACTGCAGTCAAGTCTGTCCCAGAATTCCGCTTGACCGATTTCATGGCACTCAGAAATTATCTGGGTGGGCTAAATTAGGATGACCTGACTATGGGTCAGGATGGTGGTGTTGGTTGCCAATATGACGTTTTTCAGAGCATAGTTCTAGCTGCCCAGACAACTTTTGTTCCGAGTAGGGAAATTAGATCTAACAAAAATGAGCCCAAATGGATGAACAAAAGAGAGAGGCATATATAGGCGTATCAAAAGAGGGGATGCGCAGTTAAGGAATCAATATATTCAGTTAAAAGAGAGAAATAAAAAAGAAAAGCTAAAAGGGATTGTGAGGCTAAGGTCGCAAGGGACTCTAAGACTAACCCAAAAGTGTTCTTTCAGGTATACAGAAGTAAGATTACGGACAAGATTGACCCACTTAAGAGTAACTCTGGTCAGATCACTGACAGTGATAAGGATATGTGTGAAATTTTCAATTCTTACTTCCTCTAAGTTTTTACTCAGGAAGATGCTAGCGAAATTCCAAAAATAATAAATTATGTAGAACAGGACGATGACTGGAGTAACTAGTGACATGGTCCTCAGACAGAGAAATTAAAACCTAACAAATCCCCAGGCCCTGCTGAATTGTTTGCAAGAGTTTTATCAGACCTTTGGCTAATCTTTTCAACATATCACTGCAAACTGGCATAGTGCCAGGTAAGTGGAAAATGGCAAGGGACCTGTCAAGGCAGGTGACAGGTCGTTATCTTCGAACTATAGACCAATAAGCCTTACCTCCATATTGGGAAAATTTATGGAATCAATAATTGCCGAGGCAATTCATAGCCATCTTCAAAGGAATAAATTGATTAATGAATCTCAACACGGCTTTACAAAGGGGCGTTCCTGTCTTACGAATTTACTAACTTTTTTCACTAAGGTATTTGAGGAGGTAGATCATGGTATTGAATATGATATCGTGTATATGGACTTCAGTAAGGAAACTAATGGCACACGGAATAGGAGGAGAAATTTTTTCCTGGGTAGAGGCATGGCTGACAAATAGGCAGCAGAGAGTCTGCAAAAATGGGGAGAAATCACAATAGGGGCACGTCACAAGCGGTGCTCCACAGGGGTCAGTGTTGGGCCCGTTGTTGCTCACAATTTACATAAACGACATAGATGAGGGAATAAATAGCGACATAAGCAAATTTGCTGAAGACGCCAAAATAGGCCGTCCAATTCATTCTAATGAGGACATTAGAGCACTCCAGGATGATTTGAATAGACTGATGCAATGGTCGGAAAAATGGCAGATACAGTTTAATGTAGACAAATGCAAAGTTCTAAATGTTGGAGAGGATAATAACCGTGCCACATATAAACTAAATAATGTAGATCTTAATACTACTGATTGCGAACAGGATTTAGGAGTTCTGGTTAGCAGTAATTTAAAACCAAGACAACCGTGCATTAGTGTTCACAATAAAGCTAACAGGATCCTTGGCTTCATATCAAGAAGCATAAATAATAGAAGTCCTCAGGTTGTTCTTCAACTATATATCCTTGGTTAGGCCTCATTTAGATTACACTGCGCAGTTCTGGTCACCGTATTACAGAATGGATATAAATGCTCTGGAAAACGTACAAAGGAGGATGACAAAGTTGATCCCGTGTATCAGAAATCTTGTCGGTTCTCTGAACCATTCATCTACAAATCAGAAATCTTCCCTATGAGGATAGACTGAGGGTCCTTAATTTGCACTCTCTAGAAAGGTGTAGAATTAGGAGGGATATGATTGAGGTGTATAAATGGAAAACAGGAATAAATAAAAGGGATGTAAATAGCGTGCTGAAAATACCTAACCAAGACAGGACTCGCAGCAATGGTTTTAAGCTGGAAAAATTTAAATTCATGAAGGATATAGGAAAGCACTGGTTTGGTAATAGAGTTGTGGATGAGTGGAACAAACTCCCGAGTACCTTCATAGAAGCTAAGACGTTGTGTACTTTTAAAAATAGGTTAGATAAATACGTGAGTGGGTGTGGGTGGGTGTGAGTTTGACCTGACTAGCTGGTGCTACTGGGTCAGAAGATGTGCTCCTTCCTTAACTGGAGGTGACCTGGCTGGGTGGGCCATTGGTCTAAACCGGGGATTGACATGGACGTGCCCCGCATAGGCCAGTAGGCCTACTGCAGTGTTCCTTCTTTCTCGTGTTCTTATTAATATCTCCTTCATTTATTCCAGTTTTGCTTGGCACACATCAGTCATAACCCTTCCAATTCCATGCCTCTACTTACAGTAAAAATTCACTTCCTTCAGCCTTTCTTTGTAAGGAAGATTTCTCCGGATGTTTTCCAGCGCAGTTATATCCATTCTGTAAGATGGAGACCAGAACTGAGCAGCATAATCTAAATGAAGCCTTACCAACGATACATGAAGTTGAAGTATATTCTTGGCTTCTTAATATGAAGCCAAGAATTCCGTTATGCCTTTAAATTACTGCTAACCAGCACTTAAATTTTATTTCAGTTTGACTGAAAATTTACATTATTTAATTTATAGGCGCTATAGTTATTCTCTTTTCCCAGGAAGAATACCTTACATTTGTTTCCATTAAACTGAAACTGCCATATCTCTGTCCAAAGCATCATTTTATCTTTCCGTATCGCTCTCTAGTTATCATCAGAACTGATATGACGGCCTAATTTTAGTGTCATCGACAAACTTGCTTATGTCGCTATTTATTCCCTTTTCTTTGTCGTTTATGTATATTAAGAACAATGGTCCCGGTACTGACCCAAGTGAAACAGCACTGGTAACGGATCCCCATTCTGATTTGTCCCCCATTTACGCATACTCTCTCTTGCCTGTCGGTCATCCATGCCTCAGTCCAGGGAACAATTTCTGCACCTTTTGATAAATAAGACACATGTGCAACAGGTAGGTGTCTTTATTCCGAAACGTTTCGCATACGCAATAGGCTTCTTTAGTCAAATACAGAGAAGGCAGCAGAAGCAGTAGAGATGTAAAGAAGATGTAATCAGTCCATCAATCTCGAAGACGTAGTTTTGAGGTGGTCAGTCCCTCAGCCTGTATAACAGTTCTGCTCCATAGTCTGGAACAATGTGAAGCTGAAGTAACAAAATGGAAACTTATATACTGTCAAGGTGAGGCGCAGAAAATCTTGAAGACGACAGAAGAGGCGGGGCCCGCTAGTACAGAGCAGAACTATTCTCCAGCTTCTCCAGGCTGAAGGACTGACCATCTCAAAACTACGACATCGAGAGTGATGGACTGATTATTTCGTGTTTACATATTCACTGCTTCTGATGCCTTCTCTAGATTTGGAGGAATTAGCCAGAATTTTACTCAAAACAATAAACTCTTCCATCACATACTACGAATACTGCTAAAAATGGTATAAAATATTGACAGTTTGAGGAGTTTGTGCAACAGTTGGATATCTTTACTGCTGAAACGTTTCGCCTACAGAGTAGGCTTCTTCAGTTAAATACACAATCAGTAGGAACTCTTCCACCTCTGCCTTTGCACTGTTTGTAACGGCTTGACAAAACGCCTAGAAAGTGAAATGGTGCCACAAAAAAATCTCACATTAGTTGCATCTGTGTCCTTTCAGCTAACTTCCTCTGTATTCGACTGAAGAAGCTTGTTGCATAGGCGAAACATTTCGGAATAAAGATACCTAACTGTTGTACATGTGTCTTACTTTTCAATATATCAGTACTATAAATCATTATCTAATTCACGAAATCAGGCTTGTTCCTTGGATCAACAGTGCTTTCCCCGCATAAAACCCTACCTTCCTCTCCCATGTTTACCTTGCTGAGGTGTAGAAACAATGACTTCACGGCATAGTATACAGCGTTGCTATAACACCTTCACGTCTCTATTTACATCTTTATATTTTTTCTGAAGTATTTGTAAAATATCTAAAATGAGGAATACATGTATCACAGAACTAAATTGATGAGAGGAAAAAGGTGAGTGGAGCACTGAGGAGTCTGTGGAAACGAAGAACGTTATCCATAGAAGCTGGAATACTGCTGTACATTAACATCTCCATTCAAAGCAGGTGAAATCGCAGATCTAGAGAGTGTACAGAGATCCTTTACTGCACGTATAAGTTCTGTCAAGCACCTTAACTACTGGGAACGCTTGGAAGCACTTGACTTGTACTCGTTGGAACGCAGGAGGGAGAGATATATCATAATCTACACTTGGAAAATCTTGGAAGGAATTGTCCCAAATCTGCACACAGAAATCACTCCCTACGAAAGTAAAAGACTGGGCAGGCGATGCAAAATGCCCCCAATAAAAAGTAGGGGCGCCATTGGTACACTAAGAGAAAACACCATAAGTGTCCGGGGCCCAAAACTGTTCAACAGCCTCCCATCAAGCATTAGGGGAATTGCCAATAAACCCCTGGCTGCCTTCAAGAGAGAGCTGGACAGATACCTAAAGTCAGTGCCGGATCAGCCGGGCTGTGGCTCGTACGTTGGACTGCGTGCGGCCAGCAGTAACAGCCTAGTTGATCAGGCCCTGATCCATCGGGAGGCCTGGTCATGGACCGGGCCGCGGGGGCGTTGATCCCCAGAATAACCTCCAGGTAACCTCCAGGTAACCAACGCTCTTGTGTGGGTGTGAAACATGGGTGGTGAATGTTACAACAAGGAAAAGGCTGGAGGCAGTGGAGATGTCGTGTCTGAGAATAATGTGTAGTGTGAATATAATGCAGAGAATCCGTAGCTTGGAGATTAGGAGGTATGTGGTATGTAACAGTATTATCCAGGGGGCACAGGAAGGGTTGTTGAGGTGGTTCGGACGCTTAGAGAGGAATAAAATTTGCAGTTTGGTAATTAAGACACATGCAGCAGTTAGGCATCTTTATTCTGAAACTTTTCGCCTGCACAGTAGGCTACTTCAGTCGACTGATGCGGAAAATACAGTGCCTGCACTCTGAAGGACGGGTATTGATATGTTGCAGTTTTCTTAACTGTAGTGTAGACACCCTTCTGGCAAAACAGTGATGGAGTGAATGATGATGAAAGTGTTTCTTCTTTTTCGAGGTCACCGTGCCTCGGTGGGAAACGGCCGATGTGTTAATAAAAAATAATGTATATAATATGCATAACAAATTGAATACACATTGATGATCATCCAGAGCTTATAAACTTCCGGAGCAA
>NC_069404.1:104439276-104461776 GCF_026875155.1 Cherax quadricarinatus
ATATAATATATATATATTATATATATATATATATATATATAATATATATATATATATATATATTAACATATACACACAAAATGTGTGTGTGTGGTTCACTTATTTTTAATTGTGAGAATCCATAACCTCGGAGTAGATAAAGGGCTTTAACGATGTTGGTATTTCTCTTTATGGCTGTTTCAGTATTATAATTCTACCACCCCATCTTTATAAATGTACATAAAAGAAAAAAACTCGTACCTTAAGTGAAAAAGTCTATCACTTGTCAAGGTTAGTTAAGAATTTCTCTGTACTTCACCACACTGATCTGTGAAGGCTGCAGGGGAGAGAAAAAAAAAGTGAGGAGAGAAGCATGATACACATAAACGCGCCCCCTCTCCCCAGTGGGGCGCTTCCAAGGGGGGGCGGCTGGGTCGGTATGGCCGAGCTGGGTTACATGACCGTTCACTCCCCGCCCAGTTATGTAAGGTAAGGATGCTTTATCCCCCCCCTTTCTCCCCTCTCGTCCGGCTCCCTGAATTTCGGCTGCGCCTTTGGCTTGCCAGTGTTGGAGGATGTTTCTTGTAGGAAAAAGGGCGGGGAGGAGATTTTGGAGTGTAGATTATAAAGTTAGGAAGACATGTTATTGAAGGTGAAAACGTTAGGATGGTGAAGCTTAAGAGAAAATAATGAGGTATTGGTGCGGTTTAGAGGGGAAAGATTTGGTTGTTGGGTTCATAGGGGAAAGCTTTGGTTGTTGGGGTGCATAGGGGAAAGGTTGGATTGTTAGGATTGGGAAGATTAAGATTGAGTTTTTGGCGGGATTAAGGGAAAGCTAAATGATTATTAGACGTATTTATCATGTTTATATAGAAATTTTTATTTTCTAGCAAGAACGTCTTTTTAAAATATAAATTAATGTTAAGTTCGTACTTGAATATTTTGTGCTATATACGCCCTGCGCCGTGCCAGATGGTGTTGATGGTTGCGTAAACTCGCAGGCAGCAGGTGGTGGTGGGTGTTGTCGCCTCCCCCTCCCCCAACTGTATCTCAGGCTGCGAGGGGAGTGAGGGGGGGGGGTCGTCATGGTAGTTTTGTTCTCTCCCCACTCCCAACCTCTTGCACCTCGACCTCATCCCAACATTCCCCGCTCACCCTCCTCCTAACATTCCCCGCCCACCTTCCTCCCAACCTCGCCTCCACCTTATTCCTCCACCCTACCCTGCACTAACCGGCGTAACCCCCCCTTCCCCAACCTACCCCACCAGCAACAACGGTGAGACTTGCAGTGATCACACGTCAGCTCAGCTATTTATTAGTCCCCAGTTAAGATGCTATAAAATCAGCACATTGTCTGTACGAACGTATTTTCGTATCATGAAAGATAGGAAAAACCGCGGTGTATCTTTAATAGATAACGTTTATGAGTAATAATAATATTGTTGAGGTGGTGGGCGGGTCACGTGACCAGGCCGCCGCCCCAGCCTGCCGTAACCATAGCAACTTCTCATGCTCCTCAGAATAACCTCACTCGGGCCACCTCCTTCCTACCACCATCATTAAGACTTGCTCTGGATTTTTACTTAATTTTTATTTTTATTCTGAATTTCACCGTTTTAAGGGAGGGGTTAAAACTGATTTAGGACAGTTTAATATATAGCAAATATTGAGTATTACTGTCGTATGAGAATTAGGGTAGTCAAGGTGTGAGGGGTGGTGGATGGTTGTATTGTGTAGGTGTGTGTGGGTAGCTGAGGCTGGAGTTGCGCGCACGGCTTGGGACGCGAGAGTTGCATCACCTCCAGTGCTGGATTTTCCACAACACTTCGTCCTGATTGATCCTTTTGCCTTCCGTGGCGGGCGTTTAAACTTGTGTTTCACTTTCCACCCGTTTTATTTCTCTCATTTATGATATGGGTGTGTCTGGTGATGTCCCGCATGGTCACGTAGGGGTGGTAAGGAGGCTAGACCATCCCACATACATCGTACCTCCCCTTTTATATTGGCACTACACCAAAATTCCGCAGTTGGACAGCAAAAGCAGAGGAGGAGGAGGAGGAGGAGGAGGAGGAGGAGGTTGTTAGTACACGAGCGGTCCAATAGTCGCAGCGGACGCCACCACGGGAAGGAAGCAGTTGTACTCTGTGTGCACTCAAATCTCCCTCACACACAGGCGGGCATACGTACGTCAGACGTTCTCCACCTGCTGCCGTAGGTGTTGTCCCGTACGGTTACGGAACACTTGCCTGAAAGGTAAACAAGTGCTTGATTTCATCAGTCATTATATTTTACAGTATAATTCATGTTCATTCCAGTGTTTTGACGATGGAGTAGAATGAGGCTTGCAGGGTACGTTTCATAACATTGTGTGTTTGTTTTGAATGGTTCTACAAAGGTAACCATAGTCCCGTGTCGCAAGAGTGTACGAGGGTGCAGGCGCGGCCCTGGCTTCAGTTATGCATGTCCTGTTCCCTCCCTACAACTCACTTAATATCTTCCTCTTCTTGAGCCATTTAGTCCGGTCCACCGCTGTCCGGGACCAGGACTCAGGGCTCATCCTATTAATACACCTGAACCCTCGCAAGCAAAAACTCACCGGACCCACTTTGTACCCAAACACTGGCGGGTGCAGGTAACTGCCACCTCCGCCAGCCATCCGAACATGCATTCGTACCCTAGCGCGGGGTGGAGAGGGAGGTATGTGTATACGGTCTTACGTCACATTGGGTGACACCCTGAGTGTTTTAAGGGTGTGTCAGGGTGTGCTCATAACCCCGCTGGAAAACAAGAATGCAGCACCACTACCCCATCGAGAACTTTATTTCGTTTTGCTCTCGTTGTTGTTTGCAGACTGCCATCCTCCCTCCCTCCCCAGTTAGACCAAGCAACACAACTTAGTAATAGCGCTCCTCCGGCCGCGTGCTTGTATGCTAGTGAGGAACCTGTGCTGGCCTCGCTCATCTACCAAACTCCTTCATGTACTACACTGCTTCTCCCCCATCCATCACACTGCTCCTCTCCCTCATGTACTACACTGCTTCTCCCCCATCCATCACACTGCTCCTCTCCCTCATGTACTGCACTGCTTCTCCCCCATCCGTCACACTGCTCCTCTCCCTCATGTACTACACTGCTTCTCTCCCATCCATCACACTGCTCCTCTCCCTCATGTACTACACTGCTTCTCCCCCATCCATCACACTGCTTCTCTCCCTCATGTACTACACTGCTTCTCCCCCATCCATCACACTGCTTCTCTCCTTTATGTACTACACTGCTCCCCCACCTATCACACTGCTTCTCTCCCTCGTGTACTACTTCTCCCCATCCATTACTGCTTCTCCCCCATCCACAACACTGCTTCTCTCCCCCATCATCCTCACTCAAGTCTTTTGTCTGTTGAATAACCTGAGAGACTCGAGGAACAGTGACGTTTCAAGAGCCATAAAAATATACATTGCGAACAAGCCATGAACAATTAAGCAGCTGTTTGATACGAAATATAAGCACAGCCCAACTCTTCCTGGCTGCCCTTGAGGGTGGGATGGGGGAGCCTTGATGCCGGTGAAAGGCTCTTGATCTAAGGAATGGAAGCTACACTCCCCTTTCTGGGATTCGACCTGATTACCTCCCATTCCTCAGGCGCTTTACGATCCCGACCTTTTTTTTTTTTGTTAAATTGTTTTAGAAGAAAGGAAGGGAGAAGGAGGGAGGGAAGGGAAGGGGGGGGGCAGATAAAGATAGGTTCACCAGCCTACAGGACATCGGTACCAATATAAACAACAACAACAAAAATAAGTGATTTTGAATAAATAGATCTTGTTGCCTCCGTCGTAGCTGCCTCGCTTATACCTGCCTTGCTTGTAGCTGCCTCGCTTATACCTGCCTTGCTTGTAGCTGCCTCGCTTATACCTGCCTTGCTTGTAGCTGCCTCGCTTATACCTGCCTTGCTTGTAGCTGCCTCGCTTATACCTGCCTTGCTTGTAGCTGCCTCGCTTATACCTGCCTTGCTTGTAGCTGCCTCGCTTGTAGTGGCAATTAGAGGTAATAATGATAAAGCTGGATCATAAAAATGGTTAGGATAGAGATGGATAATGTGGAATTTGATATATGTATTGAGTAGGGTTTGAGGGTAGATAGTTGGAAGAGTACGGTAGTCGAGAGTAAATAGATGAAAAACAATGAGGTAAAGGTTCGATAGATGGAGAATATGATGAAGGCTCATGGGTGGGTAGATGGAAAAATAGGATTAATGAATTGATGTAGGAATAGGGTGGAAAGTTGGAAGAATAAGATGGGTTAGCATATTTTAGTGAATTTGTGTACTGTGGGTGTTAATGTTTTCACAGTGTGTGTGTGTGTGTGTGTGTGTGTGTGTGTGTGTGTGTGTGTGTGTGTGTTTAAGACCGAGTTTGGCAAGTGTTGATCACCTGCGAGGCTTGTTCGCCTGTAGATCTTATTTACCAACAGGCACATTTTTGTATATTTTTTTAGAAATGAGAAAAATGAGCAGCAGATGCAGTGGAGTGCAAATCAGTGGAAGGATTAGCAGAAAAAGGATTAGCCTCAACAGAAGCAACTTTCAGAAAGGGAGAGACTACACTAGATGCAACGGCAGCAGGAAAAGCAACAGAAACAGTAGTTATGTAGCAACGGTAGCAGAAGCAACAGAAATAGCAGCAACAAGAGGAGCAACAGGAGCAGTAGTGATGTAGGACTGCAGCTGCGTTAGTGTGCCGGGCCACCGCCGCTACCACCCTGCGAGGGCCCCTTCTGAGGTCGGCGTCCGACACCGCTTGTCGACCGCCACACCGGAAGACAGGCACGCACGCGTGCACGCGCACGCACACACACACACACACACACACACACACACACACACACACACACACACACACACACAACACACAACACACACACACACACACAACACACACCACACAAACACACACACACACACACACACACACACACACACACACACACCACCACACACACACACACACACACACACACAGAGGTAATTGCATATAAGGTTTTATCTAGTATTTTCCTTAGGTCAGGCCTAAGTGACCACTGTACTTATACCAGATATAATTATCTTAGATTCCTCGTTACTTGACAGATGTCATGTTACCTTGTAGCTAATTCGTTTCTTTGTAGCTGAGTAGTCATCTTGCAACTAGTTTGTTACCTTTGTAGTTGGGTAAATGAGGTTTGCATCCTTACCATTTCACGTAACCCTTCATTATTTTAATGCCTTATTTGAATTCATTTTAATGTATTATAATCTTTCGTATTAATTTTATAAGGCATACTGTTTACCCCCTCATTATGTTTATAGTTATAATATACGGAATGTTAAATGTTCACAAGAACGTAATCTCATATGACTCTTTGTTGCTATGATCTTGAGCTGAAGGCCATTCCTGTGTGTTTGTGGGAGACGAGGAGGGGCAAGGGATGAGTAAGGGAGTGGGGCGATAAAGGGAGGGACGAGGTGGGTGTACAGGGAGGCAGAAGAAAGGCGTAGGGTGGGCTGGAAGGGATGGGGTTGCTTTAACAGGTTGGGGGAGGGGGGTTGATGGTGAGGGTGTAAAGCTTTGGACAGGTTGGGGTAGCAAGATGGGTGAAATGGTAAGGGTTGAATGGAGCAGGAAAGTTAGCGAGGGTTGGACAAGAGGGAAAAGGCTAAGGCAGTGTGGAGATTTGGAAGAGAGTTCCTCATGCTTCGAACTTCATATTGACTTTAATTCCTTCATTGGTATTCACTTTGACCACTTGGATCATTCTTGATGGTGTAGCACCATCCTCCCCAACACAGGTTTATCAGAGGCAGAACAATACGTCCTCCTTGGTCTCATCAACCATAAATCAGAGGAAATAGTTGCAGGATATAAAGAAGTTAATATCAACAGAAGCCTGACCACAGCTTATTACCCAGCACAAAAGAAGCTACAGTAATGCTGTCTCACCGGCAACTTACAGCGTCCAGCTGCAGCTGTGGTACTACTCTGATCACACCAATTCGGGAAGAATTTGTACTACCACCTTAAAAATGCACAAGATTCACAAATCACTACAGCTACATTCCACTAGGTTTGGAGGCTCAGCGCGTTAGCGAAGATGTGCTCTCTCTTGTTCTGAAAAGAATCGGATAGTAAATTGAGTAGTGGAAATCAAGGATTCGAAAGTATCATTAAGGAAGCAAAATGGTGTAATATTTCGACGATTTAGGGCGGTTTGGAGCGTTTTCTGACATCAGTTTTTTTTTTTAGCTACAATAACTGTCTCAAGGATATATATTTTTCACAGCATATACATTTCACATATACATGTTAGGGCTCATAATCTCTTCAAGGGGGAGAAATGTCTTGATGCCAGTGAAGAGCTCTTGAGCTGAGGAGCTTGGATAAAACCTGTTTATAGTGTTTTGCTTTGAAAGTAATCGAGTTCATACTCTTCTTATTCTTTGGAATTAAACATTAGTTGTTTTTACATTCTGTTTTTAAAAGAAATATAATTAAGTCTAACTGAACATGAGCACTTGTCGTTTTTATTATTGTGATTTACTTTGTTGAAATTTTCAGATTTTTGGTCTATTATTTTTTATTATTTTTTTCCAATATACTAGACTCTACCTTGATGTAAAGAGTACATGAGAGGAGTTAAGTTGCTTTCATGTTCCATGTGGTGACCTGCATCCACATAAAATATGTAATCTGTTTATTATGCTTTGATGTGTGTTGAGTTAATATGAGGTTACTAAGAGTGGTGTTCTCTCTCCCTCAGATGTTCTTCAACACCACATTATGGTGGCCGAGACTGTGAAGTCCTACCCTGTCAACTATCCGGCGCTGATCCCCCTCTCGCCCTCCGTGGCTGGCCTGGGGCCTTACAACCCTTGCTCCCCCTCCCTGATCCACGCTAACTACTCCTCTCCTCACATTATGGACCAAAAGCCCGCTCAGCAGCAACAGCAGCAGCAACAGCAGCAGCAGCTTCAGGGAGGTCAAGGGCCCCAGCTAGGAGGACCCCACAATGGGCAGGATACCCCTGTGGGCCTTGGTGCTCCAGGACTGAACCTGCCCTCAACACTTGATCTAGCGCAGCTGCGTAAGAAAGAGATCTTCGCCCAGCGGAAGCAGCGAGAGTTTATTCCTGACAGCAAGAAGGACGACTCTTACTGGGACCGTCGCCGCCGCAACAACGAGGCAGCCAAAAGATCCCGGGAGAAGAGACGCTTCAATGACATGATCCTGGAGCAGAGAGTTATTGAGCTGTCAAAGGAGAATCACATCCTGAAGGCTCAACTAACGGCCATTAAGGAGAAATATGGCATCTTAGGGGAGACCCTGGTGAACACTGATCAGGTTCTGGCCAGTATGCCCCAATCGGAGCAGATTTTGGCACTCAACAAGCGAACAAAGTTCTCCCAGGCACTCATTACTCTTAACAGCTCTCCCTCCGTCACATCCCTCCTCAGCCCCAGAGAATCCTGCGACGGGAGCCCTGCAACACCTAGTTATCACGGGCAGCAAGAGCCAGAGTCCTCCCCGGCACACTACTCCCACTACCCCTCACACTCCCAAATGGACGACCAGGAGAGTACCTATGACGCTGACCAGCAGTTCACGTCCTCCGACAGTAATCTCTACTACGGGCAGTCCGCCCTCAATCTCTCCTCCCGTGCCTCCTCTCACTCTCCCCACTCTCCTGCCACATCTCACATGGATTTCTCTCCCAGTGACCCAGAACTCAGCCGACGATCCCCAGAGGCACCAGGCATGTCCTTGCCTCACAAACTGCGACACAAGAGTCACCTCGGCGACAAGGATGCCGCCCAGTCCCTCCTGGCCCTGCAGGCCATCAAGTCTGAACCAAGCGAGCACCAGCAGGAGGCCGCCGAAGACTCCGTAGGTTCCTCCGATGAACGGGACTCCGCCATCGGTTACTCTTCCTCCTCCTCGTGCTCTGATTACAACCGGGCGTCAGATAACAACTCTTCACCACCTACTGCCTGCTCTCTGCCCGACAGCAGCAGTAGCCAGCAGCCTCTCAGCGTTGCTCACTATCACCAACAGCATCTACACCATCACCACCAACATCATCATCACCAGCAACAACAGCAGCAGACACACCACCACCACCACCAGACGCAACATCAACAGACACAACAACAACAGGAGCAGCAGGGGGAGGGAGAGCAGGTTTTAGAGTTTGAGAACACTCACCTTAGGTCAGAACTGGAGCGACTAGCAACTGAGGTGGCCACCTTGAAGTACATGTTAGTCCGCAGACCGCGCTCGAGGGTGATTCTGATGGATCCCGTTAACACCTCAGCCTATGCTGGTACCGCTTATTTTTTAATTCCGTGGCGGTACACGCGCGTCATGACTGACATGAGTGCGTGTACTGTGCGTGTCATGATGGGGACCTGGCTGTGACATGGGTACATACATACCCCGTGTTTGGGTATGCGCCCGTGTGTCTGTGAAGGGGTCAGGGAGACCATCCGTGTGATATTCAGACGTAGGTCACCCCCATGGACTAATACCCCAAAACAAACCAACAAACAAGAACTACTAAATATTCGTGTACTCTCCTGCGTGTGTGTCTGTGATGAAGCGCCTGCGTGTGAGTGTCTGATGGTTTGTGTGTGTGCATGCGTGTGTGAGTGTGCCGCCGAATCAGGGCGTATCTTGATACTCTAATTCTTATCTAATGTTTAAATATAATGTTATTACTGGACACACGTAAGAAGACCACGTCTGTGTATGTTCTGAAAATCTGTACATAAGTGCCATTAGATAATATATGTTTTGTGATGCTAGTAGTCATTTGTTTCTCTATCCGTCAACAAAGTTAAAACACTGATACCACAACACAAATATACACTAAAAAGGGCGCTGTGTGTGACCTCTGCAGGTTTAGCGCTTTCCTATAAGAATAAAGAGATAACTACGAATATTTCCTTCAAGAAGTGTACCTTGATGCTGAGTGAAGGGATCGTAATCCGAGGAATTGGAGTTACCTCACCCTCTCGGATCAAAACTGATAATTCCCACCATTGTCCAGGCGCTGCATGGCCCCTAAGGGTTTAACGCTTCCCCATTAACAAGAATAATGCATAATTCCCCCCCCCCTTCTACTATTCCTTGATGCTGGCCAAGCGATCGTGATCCAAGGAGTCGGATCCATGCTCTTTTTGGATCTACAGGCGCGGCATTACCCCTATGGGCTTAGCGCTTCCTTCTCGCCTCTTTAAAGGGGAGTGTCTGGATGCTGGTGAAGGGGTCTTGATCTGAGGAATCGGAGCTACCCTCTCCAGAACAAAATTTTATTATTGCATTGTGCAATATTGTTAATGATAATAATTGTTGTAGTAAACAATAATAATAATTATAATTAATATAGTAAATAATTATAGTAAACAATAATTATAATAAACGATAATAATTATAAATAAATGATAATTACAAAAAACGATAATTATAAACGATGATTATAAATAAATGATAATTATAAATAAATGATAATTATAAATAAATGATAATTATAAATAAATGATAATTATAAATAAATGATAATTATAAATAAATGATAATTATAAATAAATGATAATTATAAATAAATGATAATTATAAACGATAATTATAAACGATGATTATAAATAAATGATAATTATAAATAAATGATAATTATAAACGATAATTATAAACGATGATTACAAATAACTGATAATTATAAATAAATGATAATTATAAATAAATAATTATAAATAAATGATAATTATAAATAAATGATAATTACAAAAAACGATAATTATAAACGATGATTATAAATAAATGATAATTATAAATAAATGATAATTATAAATAAATGATAATTATAATGATAAATTAGAGCGAAAATATAATATATTAAACAGGAAACTATTGCAGGTGACAGAGTGAAAGAGCAGGCAGGAGGTGGTGGATGTGTGGGCCTGCCTGTTGCAAGCAGCAACAGTTTCGTTGCAAACAGCAACAGCTTCGTTGCAAGCAGCAACAGCCTCGTTGTAAGTAGCAACAGCTTCGTTGCAAGCAGCAACTGCCTCGTTGACCAGACGGTCATCGTGGAGGCCAGGCCGATCAACTGGGAGTTCTGGTCGGTCAACAGGGAGTCCTGGTCGGTCAACAGGGAGTCCTGGTCGGTCAACAGGGAGTCCTGGTCGGTCAACAGGGAGTCCTGGTCGGTCAACAGGGAGTTCTGGTCGGTCAACAGGGAGTCCTCGTAGGTCAACAGGGAGTCCTGGTAGGTCAACAGGGAGTCCTGGTAGGTCAACAGGGAGTCCTGGTAGGTCAACAGGGAGTCCTGGTCGGTCAACAGGGAGTCCTCGTAGGTCAACAGGGAGTCCTGGTAGGTCAACAGGGAGTCCTGGTAGGTGAACAGGGAGTCCTGGTCGGTCAACAGGGAGTCCTCGTAGGTCAACAGGGAGTCCTGGTAGGTGAACAGGGAGTCCTGGTAGGTCAACAGGGAGTCCTGGTCGGTCAACAGGGAGTCCTCGTAGGTCAACAGGGAGTCCTGGTAGGTCAACAGGGAGTCCTGGTAGGTCACAGGGAGTCCTGGTAGGTCAACAGGGAGTCCTGGTAGGTCAACAGGGAGTCCTCGTAGGTCAACAGGGAGTCCTGGTAGGTCAACAGGGAGTCCTGGTAGGTCAACAGGGAGTCCTGGTTAGGTCAACAGGGAGTCCTGGTAGGTCAACAGGGAGTCCTGGTAGGTCAACAGGGAGTCCTGGTAGGTCAACAGGGAGTCCTGTAGGTCAACAGGGAGTCCTGGTCGGTCAACAGGAGTCCTCGTAGGTCAACAGGGAGTCCTGGTAGGTCAACAGGGAGTCCTGGTAGGTCAACAGGGAGTCCTGGTAGGTCAACAGGGAGTCCTGGTAGGTCAACAGGGAGTCCTGGTCGGTCAACAGGGAGTCCTCGTAGGTCAACAGGGAGTCCTGGTAGGTCAACAGGGAGTCCTGGTCGGTCAACAGGGAGTTCTGGTCGGTCAACAGGGAGTCCTGGTAGGTCAACAGGGAGTCCTGGTAGGTCAACAGGGAGTCCTGGTCGGTCAACAGGGAGTCCTGGTAGGTCAACAGGGAGTCCTGGTAGGTCAACAGGGAGTCCTGGTCGGTCAACAGGGAGTTCTGGTCGGTCAACAGGGAGCCCTGGTCGGTCAACAGGGAGTCCTGGTCGGTCAACAGGGAGTTCTGGTCGGTCAACAGGGAGTCCTGGTCGGTCAACAGGGAGTCTTGGTCGGTCAACAGGGAGTCCTGGTCGGTCAACAGGGAGTCTTGGTCGGTCAAAAGGGAGTCCTGGTCGGTCAACAGGGAGTCCTGGTCGGTCAACAGGGAGTTCTGGTCGGTCAACAGGGAGTCCTGGTCGGTCAACAGGGAGTCTTGGTCGGTCAACAGAGAGTCCTGGTCTGTCAACAGGGAGTTTTGATCGATTAAAAGGGAGTCCTGGTCGATCAACAGGGAGTCCTGGTCGGTCAACAGAGAGTCCTGGTCTATCAACAGGGAGTCCTGGTCGATCAACAGGGAGTCCTGGTCTATCAACAAGGAGTTCTGATCGATTAACAGGGAGTTTTGATCGATCAACAGGGAGTCCTGGTCGATCAACAGGGAGTCATGGTCGGTCAACAGAGAGTCCTGGTCTATCAACAGGGAGTCCTGGTCGATCAACAGGGAGTCCTGGTCTATCAACAAGGAGTTCTGATCGATTAACAGGGAGTTTTGATCGATCAACAGGGAGTCCTGGTCGGTCAACAGGAAGTCCTGGTCGGTCAACAGGGAGTCCTGGTAGGTCAACAGGGAGTCCTGGTCGGTCAACAGAGAGTCCTGGTCTATCAACAGGGAGTCCTGGTCGATCAACAGGGAGTCCTGGTCTATCAACAAGGAGTTCTGATCGATTAACAGGGAGTTTTGATCGATCAACAGGGAGTCCTGGTCGGTCAACAGGAAGTCCTGGTCGGTCAACAGGGAGTCCTGGTAGGTCAACAGGGAGTCCTGGTCGGTCAACAGGGAGTCCTGGTAGGTCAACAGGGAGTCCTGGTAGGTCAACAGGGAGTCCTGGTCGGTCAACAGGGAGTTCTGGTCGGTCAACAGGGAGCCCTGGTCGGTCAACAGGGAGTCCTGGTCGGTCAACAGGGAGTCATGGTCGGTCAACAGGAAGTCATGGTCGGTCAACAAGGAGTCCTGATAGGTCAACAGGGAGTCCTGGTCGGTCAACAGGGAGTCCTGGTAGGTCAACAGGGAGTCATGGTCGGTCAACAAGGAGTCCTGATAGGTCAACAGGGAGTCCTGGTCGGTCAACAGGGAGTCCTGGTAGGTCAACAGGGAGTCCTGGTCTGTCAACAGGGAGTCATGGTCGGTCAACAAGGAGTCCTGATAGGTCAACAGGGAGTCCTGGTCGGTCAACAGGGAGTCATGGTCGGTCAACAAGGAGTCCTGATAGGTCAACAGGGAGTTTTGGTCTATCAACAGGGAGTCCTGGTCGATCAACAGGGAGTCCTGGTCGATCAACAGAGTCCTGGTCTATCAACAGGGAGTTTTGGTCTATCAACAGGGAGTCCTGATCGATCAAAAGAGAGCCATGGTCTATCAACAGAGTCCTGGTCTATCAACAGGCAGTTTTGGTCTATCAACAGGGAGTCCTGGTCGATCAACAGAGAGTCCTGGTATATCAACAGAGTCCTGGTCTATCAACAGGGAGTTTTGGTCTATCAACAGAGAGTCTTGGTCTATCAACAGAGTCCTGGTCTATCAGCAGGGAGTTTTGGTCTATCAACAGGGAGTCCTGGTCGATCAACAGAGAGTCCTGGTCTATCAACAGAGTCCTGGTCTATCAACAGGAAGTTTTGGTCTATCAACAGGGAGTCCTGATCGATCAACAGAGAGTCCTGGTCTATCAACAGAGTCCTGGTCGATCAACAGGAAGTTTTGGTCTATCAACAGGGAGTCCTGGTCGATCAACAGAGTCTGGTCTATCAACAGAGTCCTGGTCTATCAGCAGGGAGTTTTGGTCTATCAACAGGGAGTCCTGATCGATCAACAGAGAGTCCTGGTCTATCAACAGAGTCCTGGTCGATCAACAGAGAGTCTTGGTCTATCAACAGAGTCCTGGTCTATCAACAGAGTCCTGGTCTATCAACAGGAAGTTTTGGTCTATCAACAGGGAGCCCTGATCGATCAACAGAGAGTCCTGGTCTATCAATAGAGTCCTGGTCGATCAACAGAGAGTCTTGGTCTATCAACAGAGTCATGGTCTATCAACAGTGAGTCCTGATCGATCAACAGAGAGACCTGGTCTATCAACAGAGTCCTGGTCTATCAACAGGGAGTTTTGGTCCATCGTGATGAACAACTCTTAAAAACTGGTCACAAAAATGCTTTGGTATGAGTAGAGATGTAAGGCGCAGTATGATGCTCACCCTGCGTCTGATGATGCTCACCCTGCGTCTGATGATGCTCACCCTGCGTCTGATGATGCTCACCCTGCGTCTGATGATGCTCACCCTGCGTCTGATGATGCTCACCCTGCGTCTGATGATGCTCACCCTGCGTCTGATGATGATCACCCTGCGTCTGATGATGATCACCCTGCGTCTGATGATGCTCACCCTGCGTCTGATGATGCTCACCCTGCGTCTGATGATGCTCACCCTGCGTCTGATGATGCTCACCCTGCGTCTGATGATGCTCACCCTGCATCGGATGATGATCACCCTGCGTCTGATGATGCTCACCCTGCGTCTGATGATGATCACCCTGCGTCTGATGACAATCACTCTGCGTCTGGATGATGCTCACCCTGCGTCTGATGATGCTCACAGTGCGTATGATGATGATCACCCTGCGTCTGATGATGATCACCCTGCGTCTGATGATGACCACCCTGCGTCTGATGATGATCACTCTGCGTCTGGACGATGATCACCCTGCGTCTGATGATGATCACCCTGCGTCTGATGATGATCACCCTGCGTCTGAATGATGCTCACCCTGCGTCTGGATGATGCTCACCCTGCGTCTGATGATGATCACCCTGCGTCTGATGATGATCACTCTGCGTCTGGATGATGATCACCCTGCGTCTGATGATGATCACCCTGCGTCTGATGATGATCACCCTGCGTCTGATGATGATCACCCTGCGTCTGGATGATGATCACCCTGCGTCTGATGATGATCACCCTGCGTCTGGATGATGCTCACCCTGCGTTTGATGATGATCACTCTGCGTCTAGATGATGCTCACCCTGCGTCTGGATGATGCTCTCCCTGCGTCTGGATGATGATCACCCTGCGTCTGGATGATGCTCACCCTGCGTCTGGATGATGATCACCCTGCGTCTGATGATGATCACCCTGCCTCCGGATGATGATCACCCTGCGTCTGGATGATGATCACCCTGCGTCTGGATGATGATCACCCTGCGTCTGGATGATGCTCACCCTGCGTCTGGATGATGATCACCCTGCGTCTGATGATGATCACCCTGCCTCTGGATGATGATCACCCTGCCTCTGGATGATGATCACCCTGCGTCTGGATGATGATCACCCTGCGTCTGATGATGATCACCCTGCGTCTGGATATGCTCACCCTGCGTCGATGATGCTCACCCTGCGTCTGGATGATGCTCACCCTGCGTCTGGATGATGATCACCCTGCGTCTGAATGATGCTCACCCTGCGTCTTGATGATGCTCACCCTGCGTCTGGATGATCACCCTGCGTCTGGATGATGATCACCCTGCGTCTGATGATGATCACCCTGCGTCTGATGATGATCACCCTGCGTCTGGATGATGCTCACCCTGCGTCTGGATGATGCTCACCCTGCGTCTGGATGATGCTCACCCTGCGTCTGGATGATGCTCACCCTGCGTCTGGATGATGCTCACCCTGCGTCTGGATGATGATCACATTGCGTCTGGATGATGCTCACCCTGCGTCTGGATGATCACCCTGCGTCTGGATGATGATCACCCTGCCTCTGGATTGTGATCACCCTGAGTGTGGATGATGATCACCCTGCGTCTGATGATGATCACCCTGCGTCTGGATGATGATCACCCTGCGTCTGGATGACTCACCCTGCGTCTGGATGATTTTGAGCCTGCGTCTGGATGATGCTGACCCTGCGTCTGGATAATGCTGACCCTGCGTCTGGATGATGCTCACCCTGCGTCTGGATGATGCTCACCCTGCGTCTGGATGATGATCACCCTGCGTCTGGATGATGCTCACCCTGCGTCTGCGTGATGCTCACCCTGCGTCTGGATGATGATCACCCTGCGTCTGGATGATGCTCACCCTGCGTCTGTGTGATGCTCACCCTGCGTCTGGATGATGATCACCCTGCGTCTGGATGATGATCACCCTGCGTCTGGATGCTGCTCACCCTGCGTCTGGATGATGCTCACCCTACGTCTGGATGATGATCACCCTGCGTCTGGATGATGATCACCCTGCGTCTGGATGCTGCTCACCCTGCGTCTGGATGATGCTCACCCTGCGTCTGGATGATGCTCACCCTGCGTCTGGGTGATGCTCACCCTGCATCTGGATGATGATCACCCTGCGTCTGGATGATGCTCACCCTGCGTCTGGATGATGCTCACCCTGCCTCTGGATGATGATCACCCTGCGTCTGGATGATGCTCACTCTGCGTCTGGATGATGCTCACCCTGCGTCTGGATGATCACTTTGCGTCTGGATGATGATCACCCTGCGTCTGATGATGCTCACCCTGCGTCTGGATGATGCTCACACTGCGTCTGGATGCTGCTCACCCTGCGTCTGGATGATGCTCACCCTGCGTCTGGATGCTGCTCACCCTGCGTCTGGATGATGCTCACTCTGCGTCTGGATGGTGCTCACCCTGCGTCTGGATGATGATCACCCTGCGTCTGATGATGATCATCCTGCGTCTGGATGATGCTCACCCTGCGTCTGGATGATGATCACCCTGCGTCTGGATGATGATCACCCTGCGTCTGGATGATGATCACCCTGCGTCTGGATGATGATCACCCTGCGTCTGAATGATGATCACCCTGCGTCTGATGATGATCATCCTGCGTCTTGATGATGCTCACCCTGCGTCTGGATGATGATCACCCTGCGTCTGGATGATGATCACCCTGCGTCTGGATGATGCTCACCCTGCGTCTGATGATGATCACCCTGCGTCTGGATGACGATCACCCTGCGTCTGGATGATGATCACCCTGCGTCTGGATGATGATCACCCTGCGTCTGATGATGATCATCCTGCGTCTGGATGATGCTCACCCTGCGTCTGGATGATGATCACCCTGCGTCTGGATGATGATCACCCTGCGTCTGGATGATGATCACCCTGCGTCTGGATGATGATCACCCTGCGTCTGATGATGAATCACCCTGCGTCTGATGATGTCACCTGCGTCTGAATGGATGATCACCCTGCGTCTGATGATGGTCATCCCTGCGTCTGGATGATGCTCACCCTGCGTCTGATGATGATCACCCTGCGTCTGGATGATGATCACCCTGCGTCTGGATGATGTCACCCTGCGTCTGATGATGATCACCTTGCGTCTGGATGATACTCACCCTGCGTCTGGATGATGCTCACCCTGCGTCTGGATGATGCTCCCCCTGCGTCTGGATGATGCTCACCCTGCGTCTGGATGATGCCACCCTGCTCTAGTATGTTTACCCGCGTCTGGATGATACCCCTCTGCTTTAGATGATCTCACTCGGGTTTGGGAGATACCCCCTCTGCGTCGGATGATGCTCACCCTGCGTCGGGATGATGCCCCCCTGTGTCTGGAGATCTCCCCCTGCGTCTGGATGATCTCACCCGCGCTTTATGATCTAACCCTGCGCTAAATGATCGCACCATGGCCCCGGGATGATGCCCCCGGCGGGAATCTCACTCTGCCCTGCATGAGCTCATCCTGCGTCGGATGTTTTTGTTTGGTGCCGCAGACGGAGGATCGAGCCTTCCGTCTTGCATGACTGATTCACAGGATGTTCATCTTTTAACCAATTTTTGCAATTTTTGTCTCCCATGGGCAGCGTACCTTTGCGGCAAGTTTATGTACATGTAATCTGATTACATTTAATGAAGTTTCTGGAAAACCCAGTCGTAATTGGGGTATCTTTTTTAGCTTGAAAAAAACCTTAACTGAGAGTTTGATTAAATCCTTACACGATTATTTTTTTTTTAAATCTGAATATGTTATTTATAATTTGAATAGTAGATGGGGCTCAAAGCTAAACGTTCAGTTATTCATGCTTAAGCACTTATTCCTGGCTCAAGAACGCAGTTATCAAGGTCACTTGTAGTCGGGGGCCGTTTAAATACATGGGTTTTAGGGGCGCAGCCCAGCGTCTTCCGCCAGCTGGAGGGCCCCCGGGGGGACGCACCCAGGGTCTTACCCCAGCGGAGGCCTCCAGGAACTGCAGCCCGGGGTTTTCCCCCCCTGGGGGGCCCCCAAAGGGGTTAATTAAAAATGTTCGCATTACTCTGTAAGTTTATAATTATAGTTTTTATTCCTTTAAACGTATATGGTAAATTTTGACTGCTGTGATTATTTTTTTCCTTTTGAAAATATCACGGGGAACCCACAGCCCTGTACACGGGGCCCTACAAAATACACGGGGGACCTCATACCGAAAACTAAAGGGGCCTACAAAATCACAAAAGAACATAAGAAAGAAAGAACCGAACCCCCTATTTGAACCATGCGGAGCAGGTCCTGTTCCCCCCCCAAAATACCCCAAATGACCCACCCCCCCTGGATTACCCAATAGCCCATTATTTGGGTCCCCTCCACTCAGGATAAGCACGGCCCCATATCCACAGCAAAGCTATCCCCAAACTCACACCCACCCACCCCCATCAGTATTTATCTAACCTATTTTTAAAACTACACAACGTTTTACCCTAAAATACTGTACTCGGGAGTTTTTCCACTCACCCGCAACTCTATTCCCAAACCGGCTTTCCTATACCCTTCCTAAATCTGAATTTTTTTTCCAACTTGAAACCATTGCTGCAAGTCCGTTTTGGCTGGAAATTTCGCACGCTATTTACACCCCCTTTATTTATTCCTGTTTTCCATTTATACACCCCGATCACACCCCCCCCAAATTTCTAGCCTTTCGAAGAGGCAGGTTAGGCCCTAAATCATCCTATATGGAAGATTTTTTACATGGGACATCATTTCATCCTCCTTGTACGTTTCCAGAGCTTTATACCATTCAGTAATCGGTGACCAGAACTGAGCAGCAAGTCTAAATGAGGTTTAACCAAGGAATATAAGTTGAAAAACAACCTGAGGACTTCTTTTATTTATACTTCTAGATATAAAGCCAAGGATCCTTTTAGCTTTTAATTGTAAACACTATGCATGTTGTCTTGGTTTTAGTTTATGCAAACCAGAATTTCCAAAACCTGTTCGAAATCAGTGTTTTAAATCTACTTTATTTGTTTATATGTGGCATATTATTTAACTGCCAAACATTTAAAATTTGCTTTGTCTACTTTAAAAACTGCATTTCCCATCTCCGCCCTTTTGCATCATCTATTCAAATACCTGGAGTCTCTAGTGCCCTCATTGAAAAATTTGGGGACGGCCTTTTTTTGGTGTCATCAGAAAATTTTTGCTTTGTCGCTATTTATTCCCCATCTATGCGTTTAGTAAATTGTGAAAACAAGGGCCCAACACAACCCCTTAGAACCCCACTTGTGACTGCCCCCTTTCTGATTTCTCCCTTTTATGCAAACTCTATGCTCCCTTTTTTGTCACCAGGAATGGAGGAAAAAAAATTTCTCCCCCTATTCCGGTCCTTAATTTCCTAAATAGCCCTGATGTGGAACTCACAAAAGCCTTACTGAATCCATATACACAATACATTTCATTACCTGATCTACCTCCTAAACATTTATGAAAAAAGTTAGTAAATTCGTAAGACAAAACCCGGTGAAAAATCTTTAATCAATTTATCCCTTTCAAGAGGCTACAAATTTTCCTCGCAATGCTTAAGAAGTCGTAATGCCGATTGCAAATAAACCTACCCCCGGGCCTGGATGAACCCCCGGGGTCATAGATCTAAAAACCCAAAACCGTGCGTTAGCCACTGCCCACTAGCCACAAAAGATTCATCCAACTAGGGAAACCTTTCCCATGGTGTAAAATATCCTAGTTGGGTGAATCTTTTTGGGTACGGTTAGTGGGTACCCCCGACGGGTGGATTTTGAGACTCATGACCCCGGGGGTTTAATCCGCCGGGGGGAAAGGTTTTCCCCGGCAATTATTGTTCCCTAAATTTTTCCCACTATGAGGTAAGGGGGCTTTTTCGAAACTAAAACCGTCACCTGCCTTTTAAATAGGGATTACATTTTGCCATTTTCCCCTTACAGGACTATCCAGTTTGTAGTGAATGTTAAAAAGATTTGCCAAAAATGTGCCCAAGTTTTTTACTTCCTTTAACACCCTTGCAAACGGGTTTATCAGGGCCTGGGGATTTTTTAGGTTTTAGTTTTTCTAATTGTCTGAGGACCATGTCACATTACTGCTATTACCCAATTTTCTATCCCGTTCTACATAATCTATTATTTCGGAAAATCCCCATATTTTCCTGGTGAAAACGAGAGAAAAGGTATTGAAAAATTTTACCATATCCTTATCACTGTCATGATCTGCCAATTTACCTTAAGGGGGCCAGCTTGTCCCAATCTTCTTTTGTATCTGAAAGAACCCTTTTTTGGGTTTCTTTGAAACCCCCTTTCGACCTTACCCAAAATCCCTTTATCTTTTTTTATTCTTTTTTTATTTTTCTCTTTTAAATTTAATATATTTATTTTTTTAATGCCCCCCCTCTTTTTATACGCCTTTTAGCCCTCTTTTGACCATTGGATGTTTTAATCTATTGTTTATCCATTTGGGATATTTTGTTAGACTAATTTTCCCACTCGGAACAAAAGTTGTCTGGGCAGCTAGAACTATGCTCTGATAAAGTCATATTTGGGAACCAAGATCACCTACCTGACCTATGTCAGGACTCCCCAATTTTTGCCCACCCCCAAATAATTTTTTTTGTCCCATGAAGTCGCCAAGCGAAAACTGGGGCAGAGATTGATTGCATTACTGGGTAATTCCATGATATATTGAAACTAAGTGATTTTGATCACTTCCCCAAATCATCTTAACCTCAAGTTTTTTAATTTGTGAATCTTTGTTGGCAAGAACCAAGTCAAGCAGATTGTTTCCTCTAGTTGGTTCTGTCCAACCTGTTTTAAAAAGCAAACCCCGAACCCTATCAAGAAAGTCCTAACTCAAGATTTTCCTGTCATATTGTTCCAAAACAAATTTTTCTAAAGTTAAAATCTCCCATTAAAAAACTTTTCATATCGAGCTTTGTGAATTTCGTCCCAAAACCTTCTGCCCTCCCTATCAAGGTTTTGGGGGGCCTATAAATCACACCCAAAATTAATTTTCCGTCCCCCGAGAAACTGTAGCCAAACAGATTCTGGTTTGATGTTTCTAATCTTATATCATTCTAAAACAACAATTTAAATTTTCTCTGACATAATACCACTCCCCCACCCTTCCGTTATCCATCATGTGGAAAAGTTTTTACCCCGTATGTTGCATTCAAAGGGGATTTCTCTATCTTTTACGTTGAACCAGGCCTCTGTTATACCAATAATATCTATATTACCTCACTTGCAAGTAAACTTGCCATTATCTTATTTTTTTAGATCCTATTTTTTATTAAACCTTAAGGGGGCAGTCACTCGTTTCCCTTACTACCCTTTTTTTTTTTGTTTTATCAAATTTTATTTTATTTATACAAATTTTTTTTTTAATATTGTCTTTTAAACATACCCGGGTATCCCCGGGAATGACTGCGTTTTTTTAAACCCAAGCTGCACCCGATTTTTTCCCCCAAAAAACCCCCGAAAACCCCACAGTACCCGTAAAAACCCGGGGCCCACAAAAAATCCCCTGGGGACCTCCTACCGTAACCCGGGGGCCTACAAAATACGTGGGGGCCTACATACCTGTAACCCAGGGGCCTACAAAATATCGCTGGGGACCTCACAGTACCTGTAGCCCAGGGGCCTACAAAATATCACTGGGGACCTCACAGTACCTGTAGCCCAGGGGCCTACAAAATATCACTGAGGTAATTCCTTTTTAAAGCTTCATGTGCAGTGATTATTTCAGTGTTGTAGCAGTGCCACGCCTCTCCTTCAGATCTTGTTCAGTCTGCTTCTAGCAGAGTTGCCGCGTGAATGAATGTATTTTGAAAATAGGTCGCGACTTCTTGACTGACGACCTCCCTATTCTTCCCCCCCCCCAGGAAGGTGTCTTGATGTAGGGGGGTAGAAGGTCTTGTGGAAAGGAATTGGACCTGTCCTCCACTTCCTTAGATCGAACCTGATTGCCTCCTATTCTCAGGCTCTGTATGATTCCTACTTTCTTATCGATCTCACAATATTATCATGTAAGCTTCGCTATGAGCGAAGTTCAGAAAGCCAGTCTGAAGGATCCTTCTCTAGGAAGCTCTGATGTAAGCTGAGATGCAGAAGTCATTTAATGGACATTAGGAAAGAAAGGAAAAAATAGTATTCTTCATGGTTCCCAAATATATCCGTACTTGAGAGACTGAGATTAATAATGATGTTTCGGTCCAATTTGGACAATGAACAAGTCCTCTATGTGCGACCTTGCTAATTGTCCAAGTCGGACTGAGACGTCGTCATAAGTTTCACTCTCCTAAGTGCGAGTTATTTGTTAACTGTTCCAGCCACGGTATTGTGACTTTATTCTTGATCACAACTGCCCTCGTGAGGGAAGTGAGATACTCGTCCATCTTTTCCTTCTCTCCCTCGTGGTGTCCTCGGCAGGCACTGTTTCGTTCAGAAGAGCGAAGGGTGCCAGCTTTTCCATGAAGTGAGAGAGGAGGTTGACTTATTTCTTTGCAGTGGCTTATTCGATACTTTTATTGAAGCTGAAGTCGTGCTTAAGAGGAAAGTGCCCTGAACCAAGTGCCTGAACCAAGTACCTTGAACCAAGTGCCTTGAAGCAAGTGCCTTGAGCCAAGACAGGTGGACCTGCTGCAGTGTTGTGCACACCCCAACAGGCATGTGGACCTGCTGCAGTGTTGTGCACACCCCAACAGGCATGTGGACCTGCTGCAGTGTTGTGCACACCCCAACAGGCATGTGGACCTGCTGCAGTGTTGTGCACACCCCATCAGGCAGGTTATTCTGCTGCAGTGCTGGGCTCATGATGCAAGGAATTGGAACAAGCCTCCAAATTATCCTCTTATCTCCAGGCGCTGTACGTCCCGTGTGGATTTAGCGCCTCCACATGAAGGTGTGCACTAAGACCCCGCGAGTTTTTCTTGTGTTTGTTAATGGGTTTAATTCCTATTGTATATTCCTCTTCCTCGAATCAAACTTGATTATCTAAATCTTTCCAGA
>NC_069404.1:104464276-104491776 GCF_026875155.1 Cherax quadricarinatus
AAGCACACACACACATACATACACACACACATTGAATACAGGCGGGGCCAGGAGCTTGGACTCGACCCATGCAACCTCAACAATGTGAGTTACAACTAGTGAATTACACACAGCACACACATACATACACATACACACACACATACACACACACAACACATACACAACACAACGTCATAAGATTGGAGGAATGCAAAGAAGACCGCAGACGGAGTACATCTAGGGGGGCCAGAGACTACAAACCTCACTAAGGAATAAGATTCTTGGGGTGAGTATAAACTCCAGCACATCACCTGAAGCGCACATCTACCAAATAACTGCTGCAGCATATGGGCGCCTAGCAAAACCTCAGAACACATTCCGACATCTTAATAAGGAATCATTCAGGACCCTGTACCACCGTTACGTTAGGCCCATATTTGGAGTTATGCGGCACAAGTTTGGAACCTCACACCAAGCCAAGCACGTGAAGAATTAGAGAAGTGCTAAGGTTTGCAAAAAACCTAGTCCCAGAGCAATGAGGTATTCCTACGAGGTGAGGTTAAGGGAAATCAACCTGACGACACAGTGAGACAGGAGAGATAGGGGGACATGATAACGACATACAAAATAATACTGAGAGGAATTGACAAGGTGGACAAAGACAAGGATGTTCCAGAGATTGGACACAGTAACAAAGGGACAACCAGTGGAAGTTGAAGAACAGATGAATCACAGGATGTTTAGAAGTAAATTCTTCAGCCACAGAGTATCAGTAAGTGGAATAGTTTGGGAAGTCGATGTAGTGGAGGCAGGTTCCTACATAGCTTTAAGCAAGGTATGATAAAGCGCACCGGTTCAGAGAGAGTGACCAAGTAGCGATCAGTGAAGAGGCGGGGCCAGGAGCTCGGACTCGACCCCCGCAACCCTCAACTAGGTGATACAACTAGGTGAGTAACAACAATACACACACACACAACACACACATACACATCAGCACACATACACAACAACACACAACACTACACACACACACACACACACAAATAACGCACACACAGTGAAGAGGCGGGACACAGGAGCTGGACGCGACCCCTGCAACCTCAATTTAGGTGAGTACAACCCCCTAGTAGTACAACACACACAACACACACACACATACACACACACACAAACACCACACACAGTACACATACACACACGCCGTCAGTCAGCAAACTTGGGTCACAAGGCTCCGATGATCCTTAGTGGTTTTTAAATGCGTGCAACAACTGCTAGAACAGTAAATCAGCCGGTAGTGACAACGTCAATGAACAATCCTACAGTGATTCCAATTTATAGTAGAAAAAAGTCGTAGAGGTAGCCTAAATCTTTAATATTTCAAAGTGTCCAAACGTTAGTGTTAGTAGGCTTCTGTTTGCTACACAGATTCAAATATACAAAGATTCAAGTGAGTGTGGAAGCGGGTGTTCAAGAAATTTCGAGTGGATATGGATAACAATGAAATGTGGGGCACCATACAGTAGTGAAAAAAAAAATAATAAGCACGAGTAGAAAGGAAAAATATAATAAAAACAAGGCGGGAAAGGTGGCATTAGCTGCTGAAACAGTGAATGCGTCCACAACAGTTGTGTGACATTATACATATAAAGTGTAACAACCGAATGTGAAGTGATTCTCAATATCAGTGAAGTGTACACTATCATAAGTGACCACTGAGGTCGCGGGATGCATGACATATAACCGGTATAAAGATCACAGGTGAAAATTTTCAATAGTGAAAGAAGGCTACGTCACAGCATCTGGCAACTGTCATCGCATCACTGCCAGCTTAATATCACTCACCTGTTTGGGGTTGTTTTTTTGGGGGTCCTGAACCCTGCCTTGAGTCACTGTTAGATACTGGTCACTCACAATCCTGCAACTAGTACCAGAATTAGAGCAAAATAGCAATAGATAAGGTGAAATAGTGTTGAACTACGAGGAGCACCTAGCGAGGGGAAGCCTATAGGTGACGTTCAGACACTACCTAGAAGCTCAGACAAGCTAAATTTTTACAACCTAATTACTTTTTCTGTGTTTTATTTATTATAAGTAGAAGTGAAATGCTAGAATCACTGTGGTATTTTTTAGAATTAACTGGTATCAACCTTTATTTATTAGCAGTAATGAATACTTAAAGTGGGGGCACACACACACGCACACACACACGCACACGACACACCACACACCACACACACACACACACACCACACACACACACACACACACACACACACACACACGACACACCCACACTCGCACATACACATACACCACACACACACACACACACACACACACACACACATCACACACACCGCACACCACACACAACATACACCATACACACACACATACACACACACATCACACACGAGACCACACACACATACACACACATACACACACACACATACACACACCAAATACACACAACGACACCACATACACACATACACACATACACACACATAGCCACACTTACACACACACATACACACACACACACATACACACATAACACACATACACACACACATACACACATACACACACAGTAACATGCACTGTAGCTGTAGTAACAACAGCTGTAAACACACATGCACAGGATTTCACAACCGTCCTGTGAACTGACTCATCTGAAACCTTTCTCCTCTGCCCTCTCTTCTCTCTCTCTCTTGCTCTCTCATCTCTTGCTCTCTCTCTCTCTTTTGCTCTCTCTCTCACTTGCTCTCTCTCTCTGCTCTTGCTCCTCTCTCTCTTGCTCCTCATCTCTCTTGCTCTCTCCTCTCTTGCTCTCTCTTGCTCTCTTCTCATCTCTTGCTCTCCTCTCTATCTTGCTCTCTCTCATTGCTTCTCTCTCTCGCTCACTGCTCTCCGCTCGCTCTCTCCTTGCTCTCTCTCTCTCTTTGCCCCTCTTGCTTTCTCTCTTGCTCTCTCCTCTCTCTTGCTCTCTCCTCTTGCTCTCTCTCTTGCTCTCTCTCATGCCTCTCTCTCGCTCTCATAGCTCTCGCTCTTCTCTCTTGCTCTCTCTCTCTCTTGCTCTCTCTCTCTCTTGCTCTCTCTCTCTCTTGCTCTCTCTCTCTCTCTCTTGCTCTCTCTCCTTGCTCTCATCCTCTCTCTCTCCTATCTCTCTCTCTTGTCTCTCTCTACTCCTCTCTCTCTTGGCTCGCCTCCTCTCCTCTCTCTCTCGTTGAACTCTTGCTCACTCTCTCTCTCTTGCTCTCTCTCTTGCCTCTCTCTCTATTTCTCTCTCTCTCTCTTGCTCTCTCTCTCTTGCTCTCCTCACTGCTCACTCTCTCTCTCGATCTCCTCTCATTGCTCTCTCCCTCTCTTGCTCTCTCTCTCTCTTGCTCTCTCTCTCTCTCGCACTCTCTTACATGGCTCTCTCTTCTCTCTTGCTCTCTCTTGCTCTCTCTCTCTCTTGCACTCTCTCTTGGCTCTCTCTCCTCTCTTGTGCTCTCCTCATCTTGCTCTCTCTCTTGCTCTCGTCTCCTCTCTTGCTCTCGCTCTCCTCTCTTTTGCTCTCTCTCTCTCTTGCTCTCTCTCTCTCTTGCTCTCCTCTCTCTTGCTCTCTCTCTCTCTCTTGCTCTCTCCTTGGACTCCTCTCCTCTTCTCTTGCTCCCTCTTCTTGCTCTCTCTCTCTCTGTCTCTCTCTCTCATCTTCTCTCTCTCCTCTCTCTCCTCTCTCTCTCTCTCCGTCTCTCCTCTCTTCCCTCTCTCGCTCCTCTCTTCTCTCTTCTCTCTCTCTCTCTCTCTCTCTCTTGTCACTCTCCTCTCTCTCTTGCCTCTTGCTCTCTCTTCTTGCTCTCCTTCTCTCTTACTCTCTTGCTCTCTCTCTCTCTTGCCTCTCGCTCTTGCTCCTCTCTCTCTTTGATCTCTCTCTTGCTCTCTCCCTCTCTTGCCTCTCTCTCTCTTGCTCTCTCTCTCTCTTGCTCTCTCTTTTCTCCCATATCCCTGCTAACCTCTCCCCACCTCCCGACACTTAAAAAAAAAAAAAATGGTGTGGACTCGCAGGAACCAAGGATCAGATAGAAATGGTTTCGGGTAGGGGAGGAGTGGAGGAGGGAGCAGTGGAAAAGGATGGAACAAGAGTGGGAGAGAAATTAGGAGAGCTTTCTGAAAAAATGGAGAAAGAGATCACTGTGAAATTGGAAAGGAGGTTGGAGGCAGGAAACACGAATTGGAGGCACAAGTCGAAACTTGCAGTAAGCCAAGATAAGGTCCTAGAAGTGGATAAATAGGCCTTGGAGCGAGTTACAGGGGCATGACCAGAGAAGACACACCATATGAAGCTGCGATGCTGAACAGGAAGGAAGGAATTATGAATTAAGCTAAGTCACATCATTCTGTCAAGGAGGACCAGGAGTGAAAGGGAAGATCACTGGTTGCAGATGGAGAGGTATAAGGTCGAATGCTGAGGCACAACAAGGCTATCAAGAGCCAGCTGGAAAAATCAAGGAGAAACTGACCACATACAGCAGGATCCAGGGGTCACAAGAGGGTGAGGCAATGGGAGGAAGAAAGAGCAAAAATCGTGTTATCCAATGGGCTTCAGGAAGAGCGGAAAGGACACACACTGAAAGGAAAGCCAGGAAGAAGGAAAAGGAGATTGAAAAATCATCACGGAAATAGGTGGAAGAGATGGACGAGAAATTTTTTTGGGGTAAATTTTCAGTAGAATAGGGGGGTAACAGAAGGGAGAAAGCGGGGGCCGACCAATCAAGCTGATTCTCAGGACGGAAACAGTGCGGAATCAGGATCCTCCAAGTGAAACCAACGATTGAATACTCGGAAGAGTACAAGAGGGTGTTCCGAGACAGAACAGAACAAAATCAAACGACAGCACTGAGGAGAGGACAAAAAAAACGAAAGGCAGGAAAAAGACAAGGAGGGAATCACAGAGTCAGTCAGACGGACAGAACAGCAAGGCAAGCCACAAACACACACTACTCTCAGACCATCCAACCTATCACACCATCCCAACACACACTACAATCATACCCACAGCCATCCACCCAACATCGAGCTATAGAATTCCAACCATGTATGCCACTAGGTCTCCCAACCCCACAGGCCCCCCAAACCACAGTGTTGGGAAAGGAAACTGAAGTATGGTACACAATCGCTGATGGAATAACAAATAATGGGAAGTGGCCCGAAAGAAGTCAAAGAAGGCATCACCGGACATCATAGCTCTACAGAAACCAAGCTTACAGGTAATGATACAGATGCCATCTTTCCAACGGGATAACAAATCCTGAGGAAAGACAGAGGGAACAGGGGGGGTGGAGGAGTGGGGCGAAGCGGATCAAAAAAATCGCTGAATTTTGATGAGCTGGAGAGAGGAGATAGCGGAGAAGAAAGTGATTACAAAGTGGGAACACTTCACTCTGGAGGTCCCAAGGTGGTAATGAGCAGTGATGTATAACCCACCACAGAACAGCAGGAGGTCCAAGGCAAGAGTTACGACAGAGCAATAGAGCGATGTTGACACACTTGGGCTAAGCGGCCAGAAGAGCTCAAGCATGCAGTGCAAAGCTCCTGATTCATGGGGGACTTTAACCACAAGGAGATCGATTGGGATAACTTGGACCACATGTGGGCCCAAGATACATGGAGGGCTAAGATGATGGAGGTGGTACTGGAGAACTTCATGTATCCAACACGTAAGGGACACTACAAGAGAGAGAGGAGAGGATGAACTCAGCAAGGCTGGACTTCGTATCACCTCAGTAGTGGCAATATCGAGGACAATCACATATTGAAAAACCCCTTGAGGGGGCCAGTGACCAATGTGGTTTTTAAGCTCGAATACACAGTATAGCTACAAGTGGAGGGAAACCGTAACGCCGGAACGAATTAATCCAAACTACAGAAAGGGTACTACACAGGAATGAGGAACTACCTGAAGCGGGTTCAGTGGGACAGAGAACTGGCAGGGAAGCCCAGTTAATGAGATGATGAATAGTTAGCAACAAAAAGCACAAGGAGGCTGAGGAAGGTTTGTACCCAAGGGTAACCGGATAATGAAAAAGCCAGGATGAGCCATGGTTTACCCATAAGTGCAGGGAGGCAAAAACAAGTGTGCTAGGGAATGGAAGAAATATAGAAGGCAAAAGGGACCCAGAAATAAGAGGAAACATTCGTAGCGCCAGAAACGAATATGCACAGATATGAAGGAGGCCCAAAGACAATAGAACATGTCATAGCAGCGAAAGCCAAATCTTCTGACCCGAAACTGTTGTACAGCCACATCTGGAGGATAACAACAGTCAAGGACCAGGTAATCAGGCCTAAAGGAAGAAGGAGGGAGAGACCACAGGAAATGGACCGTGAAGTATGTGAAAATCAACAAAGATTCAAAGAAGTGTTTCACAGAGGAGACAAAGGACTCCAGAAAGACGAGAGGTGGGCAAATAACACCACCACCAAGTGCTGGACCTCAGTGCACACAACCGAGGAAGAAAGGAAGAGCTCTGAGTGAGCTTGTATACCTCAAAGGCAAACTGGGGCCAGATAACATCTCCCCATGGTATTGAGAGAGGGAGCAGAGGCGCTAGTTACCCAAACAACAATATTCAATACCTCTATCGAAACAGGGAGATTGCCTGAGGCTTGGAGACAGCAAATGTAGTCCCATCTTTAAAAAAGGAACAGACATGAAGCGTTAAACTACAGACCAGATGTCACTGACATGTATAGTAATGCAAAATCAAGGTGAAGAGTATCAGGAGAAGAGTGGTGAACACCATAGAAAGGAATATCTCATCAACAGCAGCCAGCATGGTTTCAAGGACGGGAAATCCCGTGTCACAAACCTACTGGATTCTATGTCATGGTGACAGCAGTAAGACAAGAGAGAGAAGGGGTGGTGATTGCATTTTCTTGACTGCAAGAAGGCTATAGACACAGTCCCCCAAGAGATTGGTGCAAAAACTGGAGACTCAAGCAGGGATAACAGGGAAAGGCACTACAAATGGATCAGGAAATCTTGTCAGGAAGACAGCAGCGAGTCATGGTACGTGGTTCGAGTGTTCAGAGTGGGCCACCTGTGACCAGCGGGTCCCGCAGGGTCATCCTAGGACCAGTGGCAGTTTCGGTATTTGGAAACGACATGGACGGAAGGAATAGACTCTGAGGTGTCCCGGTTGCAGATTACGTGAAGTTGATGAAAGAATACACTCGCTCGAAGACCAGGCAGAACTACAAAGGGATCATGGACAGCTGCAGACCTGGTCCAGCAATTGCGTCCTGGAGTTCAATCCCACCAAGTGCAAAGTCTGACTATTTGGGAAGTGCAAAGAAGGGCCGCAGACTGAGTACAGTCTAGGGGGTACAGAGACTACAAACCACACTCAGGAAAAAGATCTTGGGTTAGTATAACACCAGGCAACATCTCCTGAAGCACACATCAACCCAAATACTGCTGCACATAAGGGGCGCCTATCAAACCTCAGAACAGCAATCCCGACAAATCTTAATACGGAATCGTTCAGGACCCTGTACAAAAAACCGTATACGTTAGGCCCATATTGGAGTATGCGGCACCAGTTTGGGAACCCACATCCTAGCCAAGCACGTTAAAAAAGAAACTAGAGAAAGTGCAAAGGGTTGCAACAAGAACTATCACAAGAGCTAAGAGGTAGGTCCAACAGGAGAGGTTACGGGAAATCAACCGACACACTGGAGGACAGGAGAGATGGGGGGACATGATAACGACATTACAAAATACTGAGGGGAAATTGACAAGGTGGACAAAGACAGGATGTTCCAGAGTTTGACACAGCAACAAGGGGACACAGTTTGAACTAAAGACACAGATGAATCACAGGGATTTTTAAGGAGTATTTCTCAGCCACAGAGTAAGTCAGTAAGTGAATAGTTGTGGGAAGCGATGTACGGAGGCAGGATCCATACATAGCTTTAAGCAGAGGTATGATAAAGCTCACGGCTCGGGAGAGTTACCAAGTAGCGATCATTGAAGAGGCGGGCAGGAGCTTCGGACTCGACCCCCCCGCAACCTCACTAGGTGAGTACTAGGTGAGTAAACACACACATACACATACACACATACACACCAACAGACACACACACATGCACACATACACACACACCACCATACACATAACACACATACACACATATAACAACAACACACACATACACACACACACACACACACTCACACAGCACACACACACACACCCACACACACACACACACACACACACACACACACCACACACACCACACACACACAAATAAGAAAAAAGTAAAGCCCTTTTGAACATAGCAAAGGTGGAAACAGAAAGTTACTCCAGAGGCACACAGAAAAAAAGAGAACTATGAATGTGCAGGTGATAAGACTGAGGAAGTATGATGGGACGCTGACGGAGAATGAGAGGAAAGTATATGAAGCGCATAGCAGAAGATGTAAAGAGGTCTTCACAGGAGAAAGTTGCTGGTCAACAGAATACACTGTTGTCAGACCATAACAACAAGTGCTGGAGAGCATCAGTATAACAAAAAGGGAAAGCGAGATTGATGTTATAAAAGCAATGGGAGCAACTAACACATCCACTGGTGTTGAGGGAAGGAACATAACTACTGTGGGATGCAATGGCATAGATCTGCAGCCAATCTCTCCATTCATTGTCAGAATACTGGAAAAAAGCAAATGTGGTCCCCATATATAAAAAGGGTAGGCAGACAGGAGCATCGAAGTACATGCATAGGAGAAGACAGTAAGAAGAAATTATATTGGGACACTTGGAGAAAAGATTCTTTATAGAGAAAACCAGCATGTATACAGGTAGAGAAAATCCTGTATTATAAACCTGTTTGAGTTATACGACAGTCACAGAGATAAAAAAAAAAAAACATTTGTTATTATAATCAAGGGGGAAACGCTAAACCTGTAGGCTTATGCAGCCCTGTGGGGTGGGGGGTGGGGGGGGGGGGGTAGGTGGAAGGTATTTCAGAACTTATGTCAGGAACTGGAGTACATAGCCAATTCCCTCTAGATCAAGACCATCACCAGCGCAAAGACCTTACATGAGGGGGTAAAAATTGATAAGGATGGGCGGCAGCAACTTTCCTTGACTGCAGGAACCCATTCGACACTGGTACCACACCAGAAATTAGTCCAGAAGTTCAAGTTAGAGAAACAGGCAGGATTAAAGGGACGCATACTCATTTGAGTCAGGAAGTACCTGAATGACTGAAAGAAGAAAGTAACATTAAGGGATGAAAATGGAAGAGAGAAACGAGTGGGGTTCCCCAAGGATCAGTGTAAGGACCACTAATTTTTTCCTAATATACGTGAATGACCTAACAAAAGGGACTGAGTCCTTTGTGTCACTGTTTCTGGATGATGAAAAAATAATTAGATAAATAAGAACAGTAGAGGACATTGATAAGTTACAGAAAGACCGGGACAGACTGCAATTGTGGTCAAGCAAGTAACTTCCTGAGCACAGGCCAAACATATGCAAGGTTATGCAAGACTGGAGAGAGTAAGAGCAGACTGGACACAGAGTACAGCATGACAGAGAATAGATGCAAATATGAGAGAATAAATAAAAAGATCTGAGAGTGAATATAATAATACACAAATAACCTGCAGATAGAAGAGAGGAGCTTACGACGACGTTTCGGTGGTAGTGGTAGTAGTGGAGGTGGAAGGAAGTAGTAGTTGGGAGGTAGTAAGAGTAGGAGGGGCCAATCAAATACTAAGAAAGAGGAGCACTGCAAGGGAGCTGCTGCCCACAGAGGGTAAGAGGAAGAACACAGAGGAGGGGGGACAAATAAATAAATAAATAAAGTAGGAACACATATACAGGCCAGAAGAAAGACAACCCAAAGGAGAGAAAGGAAAAAGGAAAGGGGAAGAGGGAGAAGAAGAATAAAAGAAGGACCGAAACGTCGTCGAACTCGTCTCTTCTGTGTGAGGGTATCGTTCCAGTCACGGTATTGTGCCTTTTTTTTGTTATTTATTGAATATAACAAATATAATAGCCAAAAAACACACCGTATAGCATTAGCGGAATATGCAAGACTGGTAAGCCTCAGTAATATAGCATATTATAATCTGGGAAGCAACTAAACCCGTAATGATTATACAGCGCATGTGTGGGGGAGGAGGGAATTCAGCTGAATTCAGGAACCGAGCACAGATCCAAATTCCCTAGATCAAAGCCCCTCACCAGCGCAGGAACCTCCCTTTAGGGGAGAATAGCATAGCCACATGAAATATTAAAGTATTCAATAACCTTATACACGATAGTTAGGCCAGTGACTGATACATAGCTCCAAATTGAGCCACACGTAGTCAAGCAGAGAAGGAACTCAGAAAGGTTGAAGAACAGAAGGCAACATACAGTGACTGGAACAATGCACAAACAACCTGCAAATAGGAGAGAGAAAAACTTTGACAACGTTTCAGTCCGTCTGGACCATTTAACAAGTCACCACTGCGTAATTTGTAAGTGGTCCAGTCGGGACCGAAACGTTGTCGTAAGTTTCTCTCTCTTATTGGTGCGGAGTTTGTTTCTTGAGTAAGCTTAGTAGATGCGTTTTGCTAAGGACCTGCCACGTAAGGGCCCATAGCCTTCTGCCGTGCTCCTACATTCTTATGTTCTTATGTTCTTATGTGCGGATTATTTGTGAATTCCACAGCGCTAGTACGCAAACTGAGGAAATGCCAATGAGGAAAGGTTGAAAGCACCAAACCTAACAGCCTTAGAGGAGAGAAGGATAAGAGGGTCCATGGTTACCACTTGCAAAATCTTAAGAGGAAATAATAGGGTACATACGGACAGAATGAATTAAGAGGACCAGGATCATGGAGATTCGTTATGAAGTTGAAAAAGCAGATGATGTATTTCTGTAGCAGCTTGTGAAGGGACTGCAGCCCTATCAGACCCTCAAAGTATTTGATAAGGCTGGTTCCTTCTCATGGAAATTAATAGAAAAATCAATGATAACATAAGATAAACAATTTTATTAATATTAATTAAACATGAAATTAATCCTACTTTAAGCAAAGAAATTAAAAATTAAATATATAAAAAATTAATGACTTTAAGCTAATATGTACACAATACGTAGTTAAGAATGATGCCGTGTCGATGTTCTGGGCACGTAGATCTGAATCGTAGTTTGGAACCCTAAGCCTTTGTTGATGACGATGGAGGGGGGAGAGAAGAGAGGTCACAGATGGACGTGACTATTGACACACTGAGTAGACAGTGACCCCCAACACGAGATTCTGACGAACATAGGGACTGTGATCCTCTGACCACCACAACACTTGTGAAGCAGTTGAGTCGCCAGTAAAGAACCACCATGAAACGCTGTTGGAGTTATAACTGGGAGAAGGCTGCTAGAATGGTGTGTAGCTGACTGAGTGGTCGGCTACGAGTGCAAAGATGGACCATGTGACTAGAGAACGTCAGCATGATACGCTGATCATGTCAAGATTTTATGCTGCCCGTCCCTTATCTCGCCTTGTCGGATGACCCGAGCCAACAATCGAAGGCACAAATAAGAAATACAAATTACATCCCACTCAGAAATCCTCACATGATAGGCGTACGGCCTTTTAAAAGAAATTGTGAAGATTAAATGATGCAACCCTAGGGGGTAAGAAAAATTCAAATCAGGATAGGAAGAATTTGTAGCATAAAAATTTTAACAAGAGTGAAGCTTTTGTTGAAACCCTAATTAATCCAAACACACAATAAGTTAAACAGGAGTGGAACGAATACTTACCGATTTGATGGGGATCGCAAGTCAAGTGATTGGCCACCAGTCGGAGGGAAAATCGTCACCTCCCACCGGGTGCAGAAGAGGGACGAGGGGGGGGGGAGGGTCAAGGGAACGGTGCATCCACCCTAAAAGAACAAGCATACTGCCCAACAAACTACCACCATCATTCATTCAAACTTCCACCCTTACTATCAAATGAACTTTTCCCTCACACGGCTAATAAATGAAAAATCTTGCAAAAGTACGTAGTGGAGGCAAACTCAATATACAGCTACAAGAGTTAATATAATGAGACCCGTGAGGCCAGAAGTCAGTGTTGCCCATCAGAGGTGTCTAGGAGGTGAGGCCAGGACCTTAGCTCGATTCCCACAAGCACAACATGATGAGTACAACTTGGATAGTACACACACACAAACACAGACACAGACACAGACACACACAGACACAGACACACACACACAGACACACATCATTTGAAACTGGGCAACTCCCTGAGATATGGAAGATGGCAAATGTAGTCCCAATTTTTAAAAAGGGAGACAGACATGAGGCACTAAACTACAGACCTGTATCACTAACGTGTATAGTATGCAAGGTCATGGAGAAGATCATCAGAAGGAGAGTGGTGGAGCACCTGGAAAGAAACAAGTGTATAAGTGACAACCACACGGTTTACAGGGAAGGAAAATCCTGTGTCACAAACGTACTAAGTTTTATGATAAGGTTTTTGTGGGACAAGAAAGTAAGGCAAAAGAGAGAGCGGTGGATCGACTGCATTTTTTTTGACTGGCAAGAAGGCAGTCCCTCACAAGAGGTTACTGCAAAAGCTAGAGGATCAGGCCACTACAATAAACAAGTAAAGGGCACTGCAATGGATCAGAGAATACCTGACAGGGAGGCAAACAACCGAGTCATGGTAGTGGACGAGGTGTCAGAGTGGGGGCGCTTGTGACAAGCGGGGTTCACACAGGGGTCATCCTAGGACCTTGCTGATCTTGGTAAATGTGAACGACTAACTAAGGGATAGACTCAGAAGTGTCCTTGTTTGCAGATGATGTAAAGTTAATGAGAAGAATCAAATTCGGATGAGGAAATCAGGCAGGACAACAAAGAGACTCGGACAGGCTACAATCCTGGTCCAGCAACTGGCTCCTTGAGTTTAAACCCTGCAAATGCAGTCAGAAGATTGAAGGAAGGGCAAAGAACGACCGCAGACACAATAATATTTAGAATGGCCAAAAGACGCCAAAACCCTCACTCAAGAAAAAAGATCTGCGGTAGAATATCACACCGAGCATGTTCTCCTGAGGCGCACATCAATCAGAAAACTGCTGGCAATCAGGCATATACGGGCGGCGCCTTGCAAACCTACGGATAGCGATTTCCGATACCTCAGTAAGGATCGTTCATGACTCTTATACCATTTACGTCAGCCCATACTGAGAATGCAGCCCATTTGGAAACCCAACTAGTCAAGCACGTCAGAAACTTAGAGAAAAGTGCAAAGGTTTGCAACAAGGCGTAGTGCCCCAGAGCTACGGGGATGTCCCTACGAAGAAAGGTTGGGGAAATCGGCCTGAGGACACTGGAGGACCGGAGGGTCAGGGAACAATGGATAAACGACATATAAAAATACTGCGGCGGAATATGACAAGGTGACAAAGACGGAATTTCCCAGAAAGGGGACAAGATACAAAGTCAGAACAATTGGAAGTTGAAGACTCAGATGAATCAAAGGGATGTTAGGAAGTATTTCTTCAATCATAGAGTAGTCAGACCGTGGAATAGCCTAGAAAGTGACGTAGTGGAGGCGGGAACCATACATAGTTTTAAGGCGAGGTATGATAAAGCCATGGGGCAGGGAGAGAGAGGACCTAGTAGCAATCAGCGAAGAGGCGGGACCAGGAGCTATGAATCGACCCCTGCAACCACAAATAGGTGAGTACACACACAGACATACACAGACACAGACACACACACAGGCACACACACACACACACACACACACACACACACACACACAACACACACACACACACATACACACACACACACACACACACACACCTGTGACCAGCGGGTCCCCAAAGGGGTCAGTCCTAAGACCAGTGCTATTTCTGGTATATGTGAACGAAATGACGGAAGGAATAGACTCCGAAGTGTCCCTGTTTGCAGATGGCGTGAAGTTGATGAGAAGAATTTATTCGATTGAAGACCAGGCAGAACTACAAAGGGATCTGGACAGGTTGCAGACCTGGTCCAGCAATTGGCTCCTGGAGTTCACCCCACCAAGTGCAAAGTCATGAAGATTGGGGGAGGGCAAAGAAGACCGCAGACGGAGTACAGTCTAGAGGGCCAGAGACTACAAATCTCGCTCAAGGAAAAAGATCTTGGGGTGAGTATAACATCAGGCACATCTCCTGAAGCGCACATCAACCAAATAACTGCTGCAGCATACGGGCGCCTAGCAAACCTCAGAACAGCATTCCGACATCTTAATAAGGAATCGTTAAGGACCCTGTACACCGTGTACGTTAGGCCCATATTGGAGTATGCGGCACCAGTTTGGAACCCACACCTAGCCAAGTACGTAAAGAAACTAGAGAAAGTGCAAAGGTTTGCAACAAGACTAGTCCCAGAGCTAAGAGGTATGTCCTATGAGGAGAGGTTAAGGGAAATCAACCTGACGACACTGGAGGATAGGAGAGATAGGGTGGACATGATAACGACATACAAAATACTAAGAGGAATTGACAAGGTGGACAAAGACAGGATGTTCCAGAGATGGGACACATCAACAAAAGGACATAGTTGAAAGTTGAAGACACAGATGAATCACAGGGATGTTAGGAAGTATTTCTTCAGCCACAGAGTAGTCAGGAAGTGGAATAGTTTGGGAAGCGATGGAGTTTACCTGGAGTTTACCTGGAGAGAGTTCCGGGGGTCAACGCCCCCGCGGCCCGGTCTGTGACCAGGCCTCCTGGTGGATCAGAGCCTGATCAACCAGGCTGTTGCTGCTGGCTGCACGCAAACCAACGTACGAGCCACAGCCCGGCTGGTCAGGAACCGACTTTAGGTGCTTGTCCAGTGCCAGCTTGAAGACTGCCAGGGGTCTGTTGGTAATCCCCCTTATGTATGCTGGGAGGCAGTTGAACAGTCTCGGGCCCCTGGCCACTTATTGTATGGTCTCTTTTAACGTGCTAGTGACACCCCTGCTTTCATTGGGGGATGTTGCATCGTCTGCCAAGTCTTTTGCTTTCGTTGTGAGTGATTTTCGTGTGCAAGTTCGGTACTAGTCCCTCTAGGATTTTCCAGGTGTATATAATCATGTATCTCTCCCGCCTGCGTTCCAGAGAATACAGGTTCAGGAACCTCAAGCGCTCCCAGTAATTGAGGTGGGTTTTTTCTCCGTTATGCGCGCCGTGAAGGTTCTCTGTACATTTTCTAGGTCAGCAATTTCACCTGCCTTGAAAGTGCTGTTAGTGTGCAGCAATATTCCAGCCTAGATAGAACAAGTGACCTGAATAGTGTCATCATGGGCTTGGCCTCCCTAGTTTTGAAGGTTCTCATTATCCATCCTGTCATTTTTCTAGCAGATGCGATTGATACAATGTTATGGTCCTTGAAAGTGAGATCCTCCGACATGATCACTCCCAGGTCTTTGACGTTGGTGTTTCGCTCTTTTTGTGGCCAGAATTTGTTTTGTACTCTGATGAAGATTTAATTTCCTCGTGTTTACCATATCTGAGTAATTGAAATTTCTCATCGTTGAACTTCACATTGTTTTCTGCAGCCCACTGAAAGATTCGGTTGATGTCCGCCTGGAGTCCCTTTCAGTGTCTGCAATGGAAGACACTGTCATGCAGATTCGGGTGTCATCTGTAAAGGAAGACACGGTGCTGTGGCTGACATCCTGTCTATGTCGGATATGAGGATGAGGAACAAGATGGGAGCGAGTACTGTGCCTTGTGGAACAGAGCTTCACCGTAGCTGCCTCGGACTTTACTCTGTTGACGACTACTCTCTTGTTCTGTTAGTGAGGAAATTATAGATCCATCGACCGACTTTTCCTGTTATCCTTTAGCACGCATTTTGTGCGCTATTACGCCCATGGTCACACTTGTCGAAGGCTTTTGCAAAGTCTGTATATATTACATCTGCATTCTTTTTATCTTCTAGTGCATTTAGGACCTTGTCGTAGTGATCCAATAGTTGAGACAGACAGGAGCGACCTGTTCTAAACCCATGTTTTCCCTGGGTTGTGTAACTGATGGGTTTCTAGATGGGTGGTGATCTTGCTTCTTAGGACCCTTTCAAAGATTTTTATGATATGGGATGTTAGTGCTATCGGTCTGTAGTTCTTTGCTGTTGCTTTACTGCCCCCTTTGTGGAGTGGGGCTATGTCTGTTGTTTTTAGTAACTGTGGGGGCGACCCCCGTGTCCATGCTCCCTCTCCATAGGATGGAAAAGGCTCGTGATAGGGCTTCTTGCAGTTCTTGATGAACACGGAGTTCCATGAGTCTGGCCCTGGGGCAGAGTGCATGGGCATGTCATTTATCTCCTGTTCGAAGTCATTTGGCGTTAGGATAACATCGGATAGGCTTGTGTTAACCAAATTTTGTGGCTCTCTTATAAAAAATTCGTTTTGATCTTCGACTCTCAGTCTGGTTAGCGGCTTGCTAAAAACCGAGTCATAAATTTGGGACTTGAGTAGCTCACTCATTTCCTTGCTGTCATCTGTGTAGGACCCATCTTGTTTAAGTAGGGGCCCAATACTGGATGTTGTTTCTCGACTTTGATTTGGCATAGGAAAGAAATACTTTTGGGTTTCTTTCGATTTCATTTATGGCTTTTAAATTCTTCCCGCGATTCCTGACTCCTATAAGATTCCTTTAGCTTGAGTTTTGATGCTTGCTATTTCTCTGACCAGTGTCTCCCTACGCATTTCAGATATATTGACCTCTTTTAGCCGCTCTGTTATTCTTTTCCGTCGCCTGTAAAGGGAGCGCCTGTCTCTTTCTATTTTACATCTGCTCCTCCTTTTTCTTAGAGGAATAAGCCTTGTGCATACATCGAGTGCCACCAAGTTTTAAACTGTTCTAGGCATACGTTGGGGTCTGTGTTGCTTAGTATATCTTCCCAGCTTTATATCGGTTAGGACTTGGTTTACTTGGTCCCACTTTATGTTTTTGTTATTGAAGTTGAATTTGGAGAATGCTCCCTCGTGACTAGTCTCATTATGTCGGTCTGGGGCTCCACGCATACATGTCTGAACCTCAATTATGTTGTGATCTGAGTATATTGTTTTTGATATGGTGACATTTCTTATCAGATCATCATTGTTAGTGAAGATGAGGTCTAGTGTTTTCTCCATTCTAGTAGGCTCTATTATTTGCTGGTTTAAATTGAATTTTGTGCAGAGATTTAAAAGCTCGTGTGAGTGTGAGTTTTCATCAGAGCTGCCTCCTGGTGTTATTACTGCAACAATATTATTTGCTATATTCCTCCATTTTAGGTGCCTTAAGTTGAAATCCCCCAGGAGAAAGATGTTGGGTGCAGGAGCTGGAAGATTTTCCAGACAGTGGTCAATTTTTAACAGCTGCTAAAACTTCCGCTACATCATTTGAGGCATTTAGCAGTTCTGTGCAAACAAGCGACTCTGCAATGTACAGGCAAACCCCCCCTTTTGCCTGTTCACTCTGTCACATCTGTATAGGTTGTAACCTGGGATCCATATTTCGTTGTCCAAGTGATCCTTTATGTGGGTCTCAGTGAAAGCCGCGAACATTGCCTTTGCCTCTGCAAGCAGTCCACGGATGAAAGGTATTTTGTTGTTTGTTGCTGGCTTTAGACCCTGTATATTTGCAAAGAAGAATGTCATCGGACTGGTGGTATTGTTGGTACTAGGGGGGGGGGTTATTTTTTTTTCCGGCATTAGTATCTGTATCTGCTGGTTTGGAGTGGAGGCCATCGACTGTGGTTCCACTCCAGGAATGACTGGATTTGGTGTACGATTTCTGCCATTCCTGCAGTTTTTTTTCCTTCCTGGCACTAAAAAACCTCTCCCTCTTGAGTGGCTGTGGCTACCCAGGTTTTCCATGGCCTGGATGTTTTGTATCTTTTTGTCCCCTTTAGATGGTGTGCCTGGCAATTTAAGTTATAGCACAGTCTTTCCTGTACTGAAGAGGTACACATTTCAGGGTGAAAAAGCTTACAGGAAGGGAGTTTGCATTTTCCTGTTGTCATATGGGCATGGCATTTTCTAGGGTGGTCATAGTTGCACTTCCCGTCTGTTTTTCCAGATTTCCCATGTCTGCAGATACCAAGTGCATAGTATGTGCACAGGCTTGGTTTCCGTTTGCCTTGGGTTTCTGTGACTGTATTCCCTGTTGGTGCATGTTTCCCTGTCTTATTCCTATCCTCCCTAGCACCAACAATGGAGCTCCCACCAGTTGTGGAGGCAGGATCCATACATAGCTTTAAGCAGAGGTATGATAAAGCTCACGGTTCAGGGAGAGCGACCTAGTAGCGACCAGTGAAGAGGCGGGGCCAGGAGCTTGGACTCGACCCCTGCAACCTCAACTAGGTGAGTACACACACACACACACACACACACACACACACACACACACACACACACACACACACACACACACACACACGGGACAGGGTGACAGCAGTAAGACAAGAGAGAGAGGAGGGGTGGGTAGACTGCATTTTCTTGGACTGTAAGAAGGTGTTTGACACAGTTACACACAAGAGATTAGTGCAAACGCTGGTGGACCAGGCAGGTACAACAAGGAAGGGACTACAATGGACCAAAAATACCTGTCGGAAAGACATTGTACGTGACGAGGTGTCAGAGTGGGCACCTGTGAAGAACGGAGTTCCACAGGGCTCAGTTCTAGGATTAGTGCTGTTTCTGGTATATGTGAATGACATGACGGAAAGAATAGACTCAGAAATGTCCCTATTTGCAGATGATGTGAAACTGATGAGAAGAATTCAGATGAGGACCAGGAAGAACTACAAAGGGATCTGGACAGGCTGCAGGTCTGATCCAGAAACTGACTCTTGGAGTTCAACCCCACCAAGTGCAAGTCATGAAGGTTGGGGAAGGGCAAAGAAGATCGCAGACGTAGTACAGTCTAGGGGGCCAGAGACTACAAACCTCACTCAGGGAAAAGGATCTTGGGGTGAGTATAACACCAGGCACATCTCCTGAGGAGCACATCAACCAAATAACTGCTGCAGCGCCGTGGTAGCGCCGTTGTAGCACAGTGGCAGAGCCGTGGTAGTGCTGTGGTAGCGCAGTGGTAGTGCTATGGCAGCGCCGTGGTAGCGCAGTGGTAGTGCCGTGGTAGCGCTGTGGTAGCGCTGTGGCAGCGCAGTGGTAGCGTCGTGGTAGCACAGTGGTAGAGCCGTGGTAGCGCTGTGGTAACGCAGTGGTAGAGTCGTGGTAGCGCCTTGGTAGCGCCGTGGTAGCGCTGTGGTAGCGCTGTGGTAGCTCCGTGGTAGCGCCGTGGTAGCACAGAAATAGCGCAGTGGCAGCGCTGTGGTAGCGCTGTGGTAGCGCAGTGGTAGCACAGTGGTAGCACAGTGGTAGAGCCATGGTAGCGCTGTGGTAGTGCAGTGGTAGAGGTTGTGCTAGCGCCGTGGTAGCGCCATGGTAGCGCCGTGGTAGCACAGTGGTAGCGCCGTGGTAGCACAGTAGTAGCGCAGTGGTAGCGCCATGGTAGCGCAGTGGTAGTGCCATGGTAGCGCCGTGGTAGCACAGAGGTAGCGCCGTGGTAGCACAGTGGTAGCACCGTGGTAGTACCGTGGTAGCGCCGTGGTAGCGCTGTGGTAGCTCCGTGGTAGTGCTGTGGTAGCGCAGTGGTAGCGCAGTGGTAGTACCGTGGTAAAACAGTGGTAGCACTGTGGTAGTGCAGTGGCAGCGCAGTGGTAGCGCCATGGTAGCGCCGTGGTAGCGCCATGGTAGCGCCGTGGTAGCACTGTGGTAGCGCAGATGTAGCGCCGTGGTAGCACAGTGGTAGAGCTGTGGTAGCGCTTTGGTAGTGCAGTGGTAGCGCCGTCGTAGCGCCGTGGTAGCACAATTGTAGCGCAGTGGCAGCGCCATGGTAACTCCGTGCTGGTGCCGTGGTAGAACAGTGGTAGCGCCGTGGTAGCGCCGTGGTAGCACAGTGGTAGCGCAGTGGTAGCGCCATGGTAGCGCCTTGGTAGCGCAGTAGTAGCGCAGTGGCAGCGCCATGGTAGCTCCGTGGTAGTGCCGTGGTAGAACAGTGGTAGCGCCGTGGTAGCGCCGTATTAGCACCGTGGTAGCGCAGTGGTAGCCCCAGGGTAGCGCCTTGGTAGGCGTGTAGCGCAGTGGCGGGCCCCATGGAGCTCCGGGGTAGTGCCGGGTTAGAACAGTGGTAGGCCGTGGTAGCGCCGTATTAGCCCGGGTAGCGCAGGGTAGCCAGGGGCAGCGCCGGGGGAGCTCCGGGGTATGCCGGGGTAGAACGGGGTGCACGTGGTGCCCCGGGGTAGCGCCGGGGTTGCTGGGGTTTGCGCAGTGGTGCCCCGTAAGCGCAGTAAAGCGCAGTGGTAGCGCCGGGTAAGCTTGGTAGCGCAGTGGTGCCCCCGTGATACGCAGGGGTTACGGGGTTTAGCGCAGTGGAACGCGTGGAACAATTTGGGTTTAGCGCCGTGATTTAAGGGGCGCCGGGTAGGCTGGTAGGGCTTTATTCGATTGGTGGGCCCGTGGTGGGTTTTCGCTTGGAGGGCCGTGGTCGAGGGTAGTACAGTGTGGCAGTGGTAACGCGTAGTAACCAGGGGTCGAAGGGGAGCGCAGGGGTAGCGCAGTGGTAACACAGTGGTAGGCGTGGTAGTGCGATTGCGCAGGGTAGCGCCGTGGCAGTGCTGTGGTGGGCGCAGGGGGATGGCAGTGGTACCCGTGGTAGCCTTTGGGCCCCGGGTAGGCCAGGGGTTTACCCGGGTGCCAGTGGAAACCCCGTGGTAGCCGGGGGTAGCCGGGGTTTCGCCGTGGTAGGAGTGGTGCGCGTGGTAGGTGCCTTTGGGTAGCCCCGGGGTTAGCGCAGTGGTAGCGCAGGGGTAACCCCGTGTAGCGCAGTGGTACCCGTGGTAGCGCAGTGGTAGCGTCGGGCGGGTAGCTCAGGGTAGGCCATGGTAGCGCAGTGGTCGAGTGGTAGCGCCATGGCGCAGTAGTTGCGGTGGTAGCGCCGGGGTAGGTGTTTTGGTGGGCCATGGAAGGCAGTGGAACGCCGTGGTTAGCGCAGGGGTAGCGCAGTGGAACGCCGTGGTAGCGCATTGGGGTACGCCGGGGTAGGTAGCCATTGGGGTAGCACGTGGTAGGCCCAGTGGTTTAGCGCGGGTTAGCGCCTGGTAGTGCGTGGTGCGCATGGTAACGCGTGGTAGGCAGTGGTAATGGGGGGTAACGCAGTGGTAGCGCCGTGGTAGTGCAGTGGTAGCGCCGTGGTAACGCAGTGGTAGCACAGTAGTAACACAGTGGTAGCGCAGTGGTAGAGCAGTGGTAGTGCAGTGATAACACAGTGGTAGCGCCGTGGTAGCGCAGTGATAATGCCGTGGTAACGCAGTGGTAGCGCCGTGGTAGCGCAGTGGTAACACAGTGTTAGCGCAGTGGTAGAGCATTGGTAGCGCAGTGGTAACACAGTGGTAGCGCCGTGGTAGCGCAGTGGGACCGCAATGGTAGCTTAGTGGTAACGCAGTAGTAGCGCCGTGGTAGTGCAGTGGTAGCGCCGTGGTAGCACAGTGGTAACGCAGTGGTAGCGCTGTGGTATCTCAATGTTAGCGCAGTTTTAACGCAATGATAAAGACGTGGTAGCGCCGTGGTAGCGCAGTGGTAGCTCCGTCGTAGCACAGTGGTAGCGCTGTGGTAAAGCAGTGGTAGTGCCGTGGTAGCACCGTGGTAGAGCAGTGGTAACGCAGTGGTAGCACAGTGGTAGGGCCGTCGCAGGATAGGGGTAGCGCTGTGGTAAAGCCGTGATAATGCCGTGGTAGCGCAGTGGTGACGCAGTGGTAGCACAGTGGTAGAGCTCGGCTCACAACCGAGACGTGGGATCGAACCCCATTCCCAGAATTATTCTTGGCTCTCCTAATCCTTGATACGATTATTGACATTAACATTATAGTTTGTTCTAGAATATTAAGAAAAGAACAAGGCGCTCTCACTACAAATCTTACCAAATATATAAAAACAAATTAACACATCAAGAATATTTCACCCTCCATAGAAGACGTATTCACTGACTATCACAACCTTGCAAACTCCTCCCAAGAAGATCAGCACTAGTTATCCCTTCCTTAAATCACTTGTAAAGAAACTGCTCGGGAAGATATTTCTCGCTTAACTGTTAGTAATAATATATCAAATTAAATATAGTAGTGATGGGACTAACCAGGAGTCTACTGGCAGGGCTGCATCTGTTCTTGTTAAGAATGATAACTATGTTGAGTTAGGCATAATAATTAACAACTGTGTCTATCTGGAGTCTACTTGGAGGGCATTCCGGGGATCAACGCCCCCATGGCCCGGTCCACGACCAGGCCTCCCGGTGGATCAGGGCCTGATCAACGAGCCTGTTACTGCTGGCCGCTCGCAATCCAACGTACGAACCACAGCCCGGTTGATCCGGCACCGTCTTTAGGTATCTGTCCAGCTCCCTCTTGAAGACAACCAGGGGTTTTCCCGTAATGCCCCTTATTGCTGATGGGAGGCTGTTGAACAGTCTTGGGCCCCGGATACTTACTGTGTTTTCTCTTAGCGTACCAGTGACGCCCCTACTTTTCACTGGGGGGGGGTATGTTGCATCGCCTGCCAAGTCTTTTGCTTTCGTATGGAGTGATTGATGTGTGCATATTAGGGACCAGTCCTTCCAGAATCTTCCATGTGCAGATTATATATCTCTCTCGCCTGCGCTCTAGTGAGTACAAGTCAAGTGCTTCCAGGCGCTCCCAGTAGTTGAGGTGTTTGATGGAACTTATACGTGCAGTAAAGGTTCTCTGTACATTCTCTAGCTCTGCAATTTCACCTGCCTTGAATGGGGATGTAAATCTACAGCAGTATTCCAGCCTAGAAAGAATAAGTGATTTAAAAAGGATCATCATTAGCTTAGCGTCTCTTGTCTTGAATGTTCTCATTATCCATCCTATCAGTTTCCTAGCAGATGTGATAGTGGCATTGTTGTGGTCCTTGAAGGTGAGGTCTTCGGTCATTACCACACCCAGGTCCTTCACATTGCTTTTTCGCTCTATTGTGTGATTAGAGTTTGTAGTATACTCAGTCCTAGTTATTATTTCCTCCAGTTTTCCATAACGGAGTAGTTGAAATTTGTCTTCATTGAACATCATATTGTTCTCTGTCGCCCATTGGAAGACTTGGTTTATATCTTGTTGGAGCTTTTCTGTGTCCTCAATGGATGACACTCTCATGCAGATCCTAGTATCGTCTGCAAAAGATGATACAGTGCTGTGGTTTACATCTCTGTCTATGTCTGATATGAGAATAAGGAACAGAATAGGTGCGAGTACTGTGCCTTGTGGGACAGAGCTCTTCACTATGGCAGCATCAGATTTAACTCCGTTTACCACTACTCTTTGTGTGCGATTCTGTTTGTTTTCCAGTGCATCTAGGACCATATGATAGTGGTTAAGCAGTTGCGAAAGGCAGGAGCGACCTGCTCTGAAACCATGTTGCCCTGGATTGTGCAATTTTTGGGAGTCCAGGTGGTTTGCTATCCTGCTTCTTAGAACTCTTTCAAAGATTTTTATGATGTGGGATGTTAAAGCTATTGGTCTATAGTTCTTAGCTACTGCTTTGCTGCCACCTTTATGGAGTGGGGCTATATCTGTTGTTTTTAGTGACTGTAGAATCTCGCCTGTGTCTAAGCTCCTTCTCCATATCATACTTAGGGCCCGTGAGAAGGGTTTCTTGAAGTTTTTAATGAACACCGAGTTCCACGAGTCTGGGCCTGGGGCTGAGTGCATGGGCATGTCGTCGATGGCTTTCTCAAAGTCTAGTGGAGTTAGGGTTATGTCATAAATCTGGCCTACATTGGCAGGGTTTTGAGGCTCATTCATGAACAAATTGTTTGGATTGTCTATCTTTAAACTGGTTAGTGGTTCGCTGAACACTGAGTCATACTGCAATTTCAGTATCTTGCACATTTCTTTGTTGTCGTCAGTGTAGGATCCATCTTGTCTGAGCAGGGGCCCTATACTAGAAGTGGTTTTTGACTTGTTTTTGGCATATGAAAATAATTATTTCGAATTTCTTTCAATTTCATTAATCGCTTTTAGCTCCTCTTGTCTCTCCTGGATTCTGTATGAGTCCTTTAACTTCAGCTCAATATTTTCCACTTCCCTGGTTAGCACCTCCTTCCGTGTATCAGATAATCTGGCATTCTTGAGGAGCTCAATGATTCCTCGTCATCTCCTGTAGAGGGAGTGTCTCTCTCTCTCCACTTTACTTCTTTTCTTTTGTCTTATAGGAATATACCTTGAACATACTTCAGCTACCAGGAGGGTGATCTTTTGGAGGCATTAGTTAGGGTCCATGTAATTTAAGATATCCTCCCAGCATGTTTCATTTAGGACATAGTTTACCTGACCCCAGATGATGTTCTTGTTGTTGAAGTTGAATTTGGTAAAGGTACCCTCATAGCTGTATGCATCTTGCCGATCAGGACTCCTGTGCATGCAAGTCTGGACTTCGATTAGATTGTGATCGGAATTAGTTGTTTTTGATATTGTTATGTTTCTTACCAGGTCGTCATTATTTGTGAAAATAAGGTCGAGTGTGTTCTCCAGTTTTGTTGGCTCGACTATTTGCTGACTTAGGCTGTGTTTGTTGCAGAAATTCAGCAGCTCCTGTGTGTGACCTTTCATCTGAGCTGCCTCCAGGAATTATTTCTGATACAACATTATTTGCTATAGTCTTCCATTTTGTGTGTCTTAGATTGAAGTCACCAAGCAGCAAAATGTTTGGGGCTGGGGCTGGAAAATTATCCAGACAGGAGTCAATTTTTGACAGTTGTTCTTTGAACTGTTGGGAAGTTGCATCTGGTGGCTTATGTACAAGTACAATGACTAAGTTTTGGTTCTCGATTTTTATTGTCAGAACTTTAACTACATCATTTGTGGTGTTCAGTATCTCTGTGCAAATGAGAGACTCTTTAACATACAGGCCACATCCCCCTTGTTGCCTGTTCTTTCTGTCGCATCTGAAAGGTTGTATCCAGGTATCCATATTTCACTGTCAAAGTAATGTTTTGCGAGGGTCTCTGTGAAGGCTGCAAACACTCCATTTGAAAGGTATTTTATTGTTTGTGGATGGCTTAAGGCCCTGTATATTAGCAAATATAAATGAGGTTGTGCTGCATGTTTGTTGGGGGAGATTTTGTTGTTGGCATCAGTAGCTGTAAGCCCGGAGGTGCCACTGGCTGTGCCTCCAGTCCAACAAGGCTCCAAGGTGGTGGACTATTTTGGTTATCTCTTTCCATTTTCTTTCTTCGTTTATTACCACTAAAAAATCACTTGGGGTGTTGTCATAGCTACCATAGCTACTATGATGTGTTGTATGGGGTGTGTGCCTCCTGGTCCCTTTTAGATGATATGCAGTGCAATTGTTATTGTAACATTGTTTTCAAGGACTGAAGACTGACACATCTCAGGGTGGAAGTATTTGCAAGAGGTAGAACGACACACTTCCCTAAACAGGAGGTCACGGCAATTTTTGGGATGCTCAAAGTTGCATGCCCCATTCGTTTTCCCTGATATTCCGTGTTTACAGATGCCCCAAACATAGTATTTGCACCATTTTCTTTTTGGCTGGGTACAATTTGTGCTGGATGTATTCTTAATCTGTGCCGGCCCTAGAGCTGCACTACAGTCCTCCATAGTCAAACCAGAGACACCACCATCTGTTGTCATGGCACCAACATTTATCGGTGTTGTACACAGGCGTTGTTCAAGTTATCGTTCCTACATGCGTAAATGTGCTGTGACAAGATTTACGTAGGTGAAACAGCCAGAAACCTCGACACCCGCCTCAATGAACACATTTACGCATGTAGGAACGATAACTTGAACAACGCCTGTGTACAACACCAAAATTCCACCAATCATCTCATGAAATTCAAGGACGCCCAATTAGTGATCAATGAAACTAATTTCCGCAGACGCAAGTGCCTCGAATCAGCACTGATCGCTGTTTCAAATACAATTAAACAAAACAACGGCATCTTCACCATCTCCGAAGTCTTAGCAAGAATCCTCCTGAAAACAGTAAACCCTGCCATCACATAGTCTCTCCTGTTATACTACACAAAGCACATTACAGAGAGTGAACACTGAAACAAGCTGCCTCTTTCCACTCTATATTTGTCCAACCTATATTTATGTTACCCAAGTAATAGCTTTTATATCCTTTTACTCATGTACGAATTAATTGCTCTACAATATTGTATTACTTTTGTCACTACCACTACTACTACTACTACTACCACTACCACTAGTGAACATCGAAATGGTACCTCACTAGTATTGCACCTCTCTCTGAGCCTTTATATACCCTCTGTGTCCGTGTATTGTTTGTATGGCTTGATAAAGCTCCTGGAGAGCGAAACGTTGCCACAATAAATGTCACATTAGTTGCACTTGTGTCCTTTTACTTTACATATTGTCGGTAATTCTATCAACTTTATTACAGCATAATAGTTGCTCTCTGGTGCAAAGCCTCCTTACCCGTCATTTCTCCTTAAACCTAAATATCGGGCTCCAGTGCCTTCCCTACTTCTACTAGAAATGCACTAGCCAATGCTAGTCACCCTCGCACGTTATCCATTGGGCCAAACCTCTCTAGGCTTCTTTGGCGTGGAAAACTGCTCCAACGGGTTGCATTCTTTCAAGTAACTGCAACTGGACCACTTCACGACCACCAAGGTCGCATTTTCGGCACACTTCACATGCACACTACATATGAAAATCGAGACAGGGCAGGCATCGCAGCTAAGACCCTCTATTATCCCATTTCTAGGAACTAAAAGAAAACCTCCCATCCCTCACATAAAGGAATCCTCTTCTGACGGCGAGCCGATTGGTGTTTACAGTTCTCCACCTGAAAAGAAAATACATCATATCTCTACGGTGATCCCTCCCGGCAAGGAGCTAGCTCACATAATATACAACACATATATGTCCCAACAGCTGACATAACATAGGTTATCCCCTAGCACGTAAACCGACGTACGAACCACAGCCTGGCTGATCAGGTACTGAATTTAGGTGCCTGTCCAGCGGAAATACAAGTTATGTGGCCAGCCTTGTGGTCACTATCTTAAACACTATGTGTTTTATTGCTCACTTATTGAAAATATAGATATAGACAACTATGTGATATGTCAAGGCATTTTATTAATGAGAATTATATACCAGATATATTGAGTAATTACGTTAAATTTGCTTGCAACAGATACGCCAATAAATATAAATCCAGATGTACTCTAATTAGCCCTTTTGGGGCCTGGTTCCTAGGCCTTTTGCTCATCCGTTTGCTTCTTGCGTTACCCTCCACAATAAACCAGCCCTTTCAGCAGCAAAATCCAATCTACAAGATTCGACGTACGCGCACGTCTCCTACAATCAATTGGTTATAATCGTAACCATAATTTTTGAAGGGGTGGGTCTGT
>NC_069404.1:104494276-104501776 GCF_026875155.1 Cherax quadricarinatus
CAGAGTTAAAGTTTGGCATAAGGACTGCAAGTGGAAACCAAACAACCTTCAATCTGAACCAGAGAGCAGTGAGTGAGGTCAGCCAAACTTGCACTGCCACGACTCACGAAATCGTAATTACACGATTGCAAACAAACCATACTATGGGCGGGGTGCCTATACTAACCTTCCTATGGTCCATCAACCATACCCCCGGACGGGATTGAACCCGCGGTCATAGAGTCTCAAAACTCCAGCCGTCGCGACGGGCTGGAGTTTTGAGACTCTATGACCGCGGGTTCAATCCCGGCCGGGGGTATGGTTTATTTGCAATCGTGTCATTACGATTTCTTAAGTCAAGTCTTCCTATGGTGTAGAAATATACCTAGTTGGACGAATCTTATTGTGGCTAGCTGGTCCAGTGGCTAACGCGACGGTCTGGAGTTTTGAGACTCTCTGACCGCGGGTTCTAATCCCGCCCGTGATGTTTGCACTGCCACTCTTGTAACAACACCTCTAGAAGTTGTGGGTGAACCAAGTGTCCATGTAGACGTTTCTGGCGGCAAAAGTTAGTCTTGTAAAACAGTATTTACAGAATTTCAATCAATATGGGGTAGAAAAGGCGAGGATTAATAGCTATAAACATTACCTAGAACTATGCTGACGAAGTGCTGTGAAGTGTTCCGGGAAAATAATTATAAAGAAACCAAGATACAAGCTAGTGTTTTTGAACACTGTTGATAGAGGATAATATTTTTACTGCCCAGTGGACAGGAGAATGTAACAAATAGCTACAGAGGATAGGTCACAAATTTTTTTTATGGAACACTGCTTTCATCAGTAAGCTGTTGCCCGACTTACATCACATTACTGTGCCCAAGAATATTTATGTGATCTATTTGCAGGAATGTTGAGTACGAGGTGAAGAACCCCACCCTTCCCTCCCCCCAAGGTCAACTAACTCTTGTGTGGTTTATGTTAGAACTTGCAGCATCCACTCCCAGCCATACAGAGTCGTACAAACATGCAATATCTTGGTATTAAAGTATACGGAAGCAACTTCTTCATAAACATCTTTAATATTTATTCCCCAGCCAATCAATTGCAACCTTAGGCTTTAGCAAATTATATTAATATTGAGCATACTCTTATTCTTGAAGACATAAGAATATTGGAGATCCTTTAACAAACGTTAATGGAACTAATGAGCAAATTAATGCTAAAACTGTGGCCACTATTGACTTCCTACTCTTATATGTGACTGCATATTAAACCTGTGCCTGGGATTCAATGCATCACTTGCGATGCATGACTTTCTCAGCTCTACTACCTGATCACTTCAAGTTCCACAACCATTTTTGACTATTTGTCTGGAATCTAGAAGATAAACAGAAAAGAGAAACTTATTTTTAAGCCAGATCATAGAAACAGTTTCATAAATTGTTTGGATCAATGGTATAAGAATTACAAGCCAACCGCAACACACACACACAAATTATAATTACTTAGTTGCTACCATTAAGAACTTGCTCACAGATTAAGGCGATGGAAAAAAGAAGACAAACTTTTTCACCATAAATATAAAAAAAACTCCATCATAAAGACTATACTGATACGACTGTGCAACCTAACACGTGAAAATAAAGGGATTGGTAAAGTATATTGTGATGTTTAGAACCACATCATTACTCAGACCTTTTCAAAGTATAATAACAAATACAAGGATCAAAAATTAAGAACTTCGGTAACAAGCAAGGAAATAATTTGTTAATGAGTTGTACAGATCTATCCCACTAAATCTTATCTAAAAGGTATAAATAAAATAACTACGTAAAAGGAGTAACAATATTGCTTATCCCTTTCCTCTTGAAAAAAACAAATGATCTCATAAATAACAGAGCTAAATCATCCAAGCATGAAAAATCAGCCATCTTACAGCAGAACCAACCTAGACAGTGCTGCTGGAGAGTAGTTGAACGTGATATTTTTTATGAGCAAAATATTGATGAGAGATATTACACCTTTAATGAGAACGAATTAAATATTGCATTTAATAAAGGTTGATAAACTGCCCCTGGAGAAGATGGTATAACTTACGAAATCCTTAGATATTAAGGCAAATCCTTGATAAACCTTCCTTAGTGTTGTATAGCCTTAGTTACACCCAAGGTTTTCTTCCTATTCCCTGAACCAATAGTTTCATTGTGCCTCTTCCTAAGCCGCAAGAATCTGTTACATTTAGACTAATCTCACTGACTAGTTGTCTCTGTAAAACATTGGTAAGAATGATTTTTGTTAGACTATACAACAGAATCAAACACCAACTCTCACCTCATCTCTATGTTTTATGAAAGGTAAAAGTATACAGAATTGTATTACCATCTTTCTTACTGCCTCACTCTTCTGCTAGTTTTACCATATATCTTATACTAATATGTGAATTTTATACTGAAAACAGATTTTTCTCACACATGAACTAACCAAAATGAATATTGGTGGGAACCTATTCAGTTGGATAATAAATTATCAGTGAAATAGGGCACCTTCTGTTCTTTTCCAAGGTTTTAGAGGGGTGACTAAAAAATATCCCAAGGTACACCAGAGAGAGGAGTTCTCCGTCCCATGCTAAATGCTTTACCTGCCTCACTTAAACACAGCCGTTAGCTATGCTGATGACATGATAATCCATACAACAAGACATGAGAAACTGAATACCATTCCTATTGAAGTTCGATAAACAACCATTTATCAATTCAAGAGTACATTTATCAAGTCAAGAGTACATTTATCAAGTCAAGAGTACATTTATTAAGTCAAGAGTACATTTATCAAGTAAAGAGTACATTTATCAAGTCAAGAGTACATTTATCAAGTCAAGAGTACATTTATCAAGAGTACATTTATCAAGAGTACATTTATCAAGTCAAGAGTACATTTATCAAGTAAAGAGTGCATTTATCAAGTCACGAGTACTTTTATTAAGTCAAGAGAACATTTATCAAGTAAAGAGTACATTTATCAAGAGTACATTTATCAAGTAAAGAGTACATTTATCAAGAGTACATTTATCAAGTCAAGAGTACTTTTATCAAGTCAAGAGAACATTTATCAAGTAAAGAGTAAATTTATCAAGAGTACATTTATCAAGTCAAGAGTACATTTATCAAGTCAAGAGTACATTTATCAAGTAAAGAGTACATTTATCAAGTCAAGAGTACATTTATCAAGTCAAGAGTACATTTATCAAGTCAAGAGTACATTTATCAAGTCAAGAGTACATTTATCAAGTCAAGAGTACATTTATCAAGTCAAGAGTACATTTATCAAGAGTACATTTATCAAGTCAAGAGTACATTTATCAAGTAAAGAGTACATTTATCAAGTCAAGATTACTTTTATTAAGTCAAGAGTACATTTATCAAGTAAAGAGTACATTTATCAAGAGTACATTTATCAAGTAAAGAGTACATTTATCAAGAGTACATTTATCAAGTCAAGAGTACTTTTATCAAGTCAAGAGAACATTTATCAAGTAAAGAGTACATTTATCAAGTCAATAGTACTTTTATCAAGTCAAGAGAACATTTATCAAGTCAAGAGTACATTTATGAAGAGTACATTTATTAAGTCAAGAGTACATTTATCAAGTATAGAGTACATTTATCAAGTAAAGAGTACGTTTATCAAGTCAAAAGTACATTTATTAAGTCAAGAGTACATTTATCAAGTAAAGAGTACATTTATCAAGTCAAAAGTACATTTATCAAGTCAAGTGTACATTTATCAAGTAAAGAGTACATTTATCAAGTAAAGAGTACGTTTATCAAGTCAAAAGTACATTTATCAAGTCAAGAGTACATTTATCAGTAAAGCGTACATTATCAAATCAAGAGTAATTACTAAGCAAGAGTACATTATAAGTGAAAGTACATTTATCAAGTCAAGAGTACATTTATCAAGTCAAGAGTACATTTATCAGTAAAGCGTACATTTATCAAATCAAGAGTACATTTACTAAGTCAAGAGTACATTTACTAAGTGAAGAGTACATTTATCAAGTCAAGAGAACATTTACTAAGTCAAGAGTACATTTACTAAGTCAAGAGTACATTTATCAAGTCAAGAGTACATTTACTAAGTCAAGAGTACATTTACTAAGTCAAGAGTACATTTATCAAGTCAAGAGTACATTTACTAAGTCAAGAGTACATTTACTAAGTCAAGAGTACATTTATCAAGTCAAGAGTACATTTACTAAGTCAAGAGTACATTTACTAAGTCAAGAGTACATTTATCAAGTCAAGAGTAACATTTACTAAGTCAAGAGTACATTTACTAAGTCAAGAGTACATTTATCAAGTCAAGAGTGCATTTACTAAGTCAAGAGTACATTTACTAAGTCAAGAGTACATTTATCAAGTCAAGAGTACATTTACTAAGTCAAGAGTACATTTACTAAGTCAAGAATACATTTTTCAAGTCAAGAGTGCATTTACTAAGTCAAGAGTACATTTACTAAGTCAGGAATACATTTTTCAAGTCAAGAGTACATTTATTTCAAGAAGAATAAAAGGAAAAGTCTGAACAGGTCCTTGTTGACTGATAAGAAGATTAAGGTGAAATAAGATAACCAAATATATGATTATGTAAGGACATGATAACACGGATAACAAATTTTTAGCACGACTGGCAGATAGAGAGAGAGAGAGAGAGAGAGAGAGAGAGAGAGAGAGAGAGAGAGAGAGAGAGAGAGAGAGAGAGAGAGAGAGAGAGAGAGAGAGAGAGAGAGAGAGAGAGAGAGAGAGAGAGACCACAAGGGCAAACTAGAAAAAAAAATCCTAGAAAACTGATCATGGCAAAATTAAAGACAATCAAAGATGATGACAGTGTTTACATGGGATACAAGAGGCAACAGAAAGTGCTGCTGCAACCAAGGAAAAACATTTAAAAAGGACGAACTGAATAATGAGGAACGTAGTGAGGAGGGGGAGAAGAGAGAGTGAGGAGGGGAGGAAACAGGGCTGTTTGCCCCTGCCCGTACTCTCCAGGAGCCAGTATCTAAAAAGGCAATGATAATGAGAATATGAGGAGGGGAGAAGAGAGAGTGAGGTGGGGAGGAAACAGGGCTGTTTGCCCCTGGGCCCGTACTCTCCAGGGAGGCCAGTATCTTAAAAAGGACGAACTGAATAATGAGGAACGTAGTGAGGAGGGGGAGAAGAGAGAGTGAGGAGGGGAGGAAACAGGGCTGTTTGCCCCTGGGCCCGTACTCTCCAGGGAGGCCAGTATCTTATAAAGGAGGCCCCGGATTTGATTATGGAACACATGACTACAGTAAGACTACTTGCTCGCGCTGTCTTAATTACACAATATGCATTTAATGTCATTTTCCCGAGACGATGTTTCGTCCAACAGGGACTATTTCAATTCTCCTGGCGGACGAAACTTCTCATTAAAATGCCATAAACCACATATTGTGTCTTATTAACATACTTGTTGGGACAACAGCGTTATAATGAGGGAAACGTGATAGGGTCACCAGCAGTGTAAGAAGTGACTCCCAGACTTCTCACGATCGCGTATTTCCTGACGTTCACAAGCAGCGTACTCCTGGGTACAGATGGGATAATTAAATAAAAAAAAAACCACAATACCGTGACTGGAACGATTCACAAATAAACCGCACATTGAACAGAGGAGCTTACGACGACGTTTCGGTCCGACTTGGACCATTTACAAAGTCACCCTGACTTTGTAAATGGTCCGAGTCTGACCGAAACGTCATTGTAAGCTCCTCGCTTCTATGTGCGGGTTATTTGGGATAAATAATGTCTGAGATAAAGACTTACAGGCGAAACAATAGTCTCCAAAAATACATATATATGTAACTCATATTCATAACCATTTTCTTCTATGGTAAAAGATAAACTTGCTAAAACCAAACCTTCGTTTATTTGTACATAAATTGCTACCGTTTAAAGTGCATGTAACCTAACGGTAAAGACACTAGCGAAAAATTATTAAAAATATTCATATGAAGAAAGAAAGCATACAAATTTCTGAAGTTATAATGCTCCTTAAGCATAAATGTATAATGATATATCAGGACATGAAATATTAGGCTTGGTTTATCTCACGGGAAATTCGGTGTCAAGAATGTGCCTGCTTATTCCAAGCCAGAGCTTCAGTCCAGGCTGCTGTTGTGGACACAGCAATACTCATGTCATCCTCCACAAAGTGCTTATCATAAAATTTGGTGTTAATGGCGCACAAGACAGAATTTGCTTAGTCAGGGTGATGCCTAATGGGCGGTTACTGGAGGTTACTTTCCGACTGCAAGTGGAGGGTCATTAGCAGTGATTGTTACCTGTTCAAAACCACATAAAAATGCCATGATCTCTAACTAATGGATTAAAATGAACATTCACTATATACGCTGACAGATATACACCTTAAGGTGTATGTACATATATCCTTGACTCCTAAACGGCACACTAGACAAATTGGTTTCTATATAATAACTAAAGAATGCCTTTTCCGGTCGGTTTCAAACACTTGTGTATTTTAATTATTAGTATTTATGTACTGAATTTGGCTTTGTGCTTGTCAATTTATCGATTTTATATGAGTTTTTACTAAAATTGAATTTTCTTGAGAAAAAACAAATATTTTTTTTAAGGATTGCAAAGAATTCTGAATAGAACAGAACCGTAAAGAGAAACTTGAGAAATATTGAAAAATTCGCTTTATTACAGAATTTTTAATTTTCACGAGTTTACTGAACCTTTGACAACCTTGTACCAGAGTCGCCACGTTGTGAGTAACAGTGCTTGTACACCTCTACCTTGTAAATGTATTTCAGGATTCAAATATGCTTGTTGAAGAAGGGTTTCTGGATGCTAGTGAGGGGATCTTGATCCAAGGAACTTTATTTATTCTCCTCTTCCTTGGATGGGTTCTTAATACCCTCCATTCCACAGGCGCTACGTGACGTAAATCAACAGTTAGTGGCATCAATTGTTAATGGTCCAAGGCGGACCGAAATGTTGAAGAAGGTTTCTCCCTCCTAAGTCTGGGTTATCTGTGTACAGATGGTACGTTTCTTGAGTATGGGCTGTGTAGCAGCACATTTTGTTGAATTGTGTCCAATAACTGAGGGATGCCTCTTCTGTTCAGAAATAAGTCAGAGTGTTTGATGTTATTGGGTTTTCTAAGTTAAATCTCCGTAATATACTTCATGTGCCTATAACATCTGTGACCATTGTGAAAAAATTTGGAATCTTATGTACCTAAAAGCTTAACTAAACCTTACTTACTTACATATTTAATTATTGTTTAAAAGCTGGTCAGCCTTAGCAAGAAAAAAGTTTGGGTTGGTTTTGACCTATGTAGGGCCAAATTTGTTTTTTTCTTGGAATAAATTGGAAAAATTTAAATTTTGATTTTCATGCGATAATTTCTGTGTTGCATCCAATTAGCTTCAAACTTTCAACGCTAAAAGTTTAGTAATGCATCTTAAAGTTA
>NC_069404.1:104506776-104511776 GCF_026875155.1 Cherax quadricarinatus
TGATAATATCACTCATGTCAAATTATAAATGGCTATTTCAGACAACACAATGATAATATTAAATAAAATGGAGGAGTAGGAGGAGAGGGGAGGAAGGAGGAGGAGGAGGAGGAGGAGGAGGAGAAGAAAGATGATGAAGAGGGATGTGGGAAGGAAGGAGGAGGAGGAGAAGTATAAGGAGGGCGAGGAAAGGAAGGAGGAGGAGGAGAAGAATGTTAAGGAGGGAGGGGAAGGAAGGAGGAGGAGGAAGAGGAGGAGGAGAGGAGGAGGAGAAGGATGATAAGGAGGGAGGGGGAAGGAAGGAGGAGGAGAAGGATGATAAGGAAGTAGGGGGAAAGAAGGAGGAGAAGGAGAAGGATAATAAGGAGGGGTGGGGGAAGGAAGGAGGAGAAGGAAGGAGAGGACGAATGAGACACAGAAGGCAGGGGTTGAGAATTAGGAAAGACTTACAAAGCAAGGAGATGCGCCTTGGTGAGGAAATATTGAAACTCGCGAGCAAGGTAATGTCTGTGTGAGGAGTGACAAGGTGACCTCTTGGGCAACAACTCCCACTCCTCCTCCTCCTCCTCCTCTTGGGCAACAACTCCCACTCCTCCTCCTCCTCCTCTTGGGCAACAACTCCCACTCCTCCTCCTCCTCCTCCTCCTCCTCTTGGGCAACAACTCCCACTCCTCCTCCTTTTCCTCTTGGGCAACAACTCCCACTCATCCTCCTTTTCCTCTTGGGCAAACAACTCCATACTCCCTCCTCCTCCTCCTCCTCTTGGGCAACAACTCCCACTTCCTCCTCCTCCTCTTGGGCAACAACTCCCACTCCTCCTTCTCCTCCTCCTCCTGTGCAAGAACTTCCACTACTCCTCCTCTTGGGCAAGAACTCCTACTCCTCCTCCTCCAGGACAAGAACTCCCATTCCTCCTCCTCCTCTTGAGTAAGAACTCCCACTCCTCCTAATCTTCTTGGACAAGAACTCAAACTACTCCTCCTCCTCTTCAGGTCTCCTGCTAGTTCTTGCTAATGTTTAAACTTCTAGATTCTAGCAGCACTTCTAACTGCTAGAAGGACACACACAGGTGCCTCCTAGTACCTCATTCGCAGCAGCACACCCTTCAGCCAACGTTACCTAGCAGCACCATGTATAGATGTGTAATTAAGTTCATATGTATCACTATGGGTTTATGTGTTATGCCAGTTTATGTGTTTTTACGTGTCAGCTTATGTTGTCTTGTGTGATCTTGATATATTATGGATAATTTTTGTGTTATGTGCATTTATATGTATGGTTGTGTGTCATTTTGTGATATGTATTGCTATATATCTTTATATTTGTTGTTTGTGTATGAACGTGTTATCTTTATATGCCTTTTGATATGTGTTTATATTTATTACTGTCTGTGTGTGTCTATGTGTTATGTGTGTAGATGCACTAACGTATGTATGATGTTATGTGACATATTGTTTGTGTTTACGTGTCTTCATGTGTGATTTTATTCTTGTTTATGTGTTATCTGCTTGTAGCATTGACTCCCGGGTTTCTTCTTTACGTCTACTGACACTAAGCAGTCATCACGGAGCCTCCGTGATGGACTCAGTAACCTGTGTAATGTACAGTCAGAAGCCTCATATTACTAATGTAGTGATGTTCATTATGAAAACAAGTTCCACTTGTGAAGTTCCTCGTGTGAGATGTGGATGGTGGTGGGAGAGACTACGTATAAGACAGTGTAAAAGACAATCGAAACAGCATTAAGCTTTTATTACAGCAAGGCGAGGTATGGGATCCCAGGGTACAGCAAGGCGAGGTATGGGATCCCAGGGTACAGCAAGGCGAGGTATGGGATCCCAGGGTACAGCAAGGCGAGGTATGGGATCCCAGGGTACAGCAAGGCGAGGTATGGGATCCCAGGGTACAGCAAGGCGAGGTATGGGATCACAGGGTACAGCAAGGCGAGGTGTGGGATCCTAGGTACAGCAAGGCGAGGTATGGGATCCCAGGGTACAGCAAGGCGAGGTTGGGACCCCGGAAAAAGGGGAAGGGTAGGGGGCCCCGGGTACAGCAAAGGCGAGGTAATGGAACTCCACCAGCTCGTCATGTATTAAAAGCCATTTGTCTCCATTCACTCCTCTATCAAAACATGCTCACGCATGCCTGCTGGAAGTTCCAAAGCCTCGACCACAAAACCGCCTTTAGCCCCTCCTCCAACCTTCCTAGCCGACCCTTACCCGCCTTCCTTCCACTACAGACTGATACACTCTTGAAGTCACTCTGTTTGTCCATTTCTCACATTGTCCGATCCACCCTCAACAAACCCTTTCCTCAGCACTCTGGACAACAGTTTTGGTAATCCCGGGGCTCCTCATAATTCCAAATCCGAATTCTCTGCATTATATTTCACCACATTATTGCCTTCAGACATGACATCTCCACTGCCTCCAGCCTTTCCTCGCTCGTATCATTCATCACCCATGCTTCACACCATTTAAGTGCGTTGGTTAAAAACTATACTCTCTCTTCCCCTCTTGCCTCCAAGACAAAGTTTCTTTGTCTCTCAAAACTCATAAGTGCACCGCTCTCACTTTTCCCCCTCATCAATGCTAGTGATTCACCTCATATTTCTTTAGGGACCTCCATCCGCTGAACGTCACTCCACTATCTGAAGACATTCACCTCCTCCATACTCTTCCCTCAATTGATATACCAATCTTTCCATCACCTAATTCTTTTGTCTATCCCTCAACCTTACTCTTTCCTGTATTCACGTTTAATTTTTCTTCTTTTGACACCCTACCAAATTCATCAAATCTTTGCAAATTCTCTTAGAAATCTCCAAAGGAAGCACTGTGTCATCAGTCAAAAAGAGCAACTGTTGTCTAACTCTACTTTTATGTGTGATTCTTTAATCTTTTAACGCCACGCTCTTGCCAAGTCCCTCGCATTTACTTCTCTTACAACCCCATCTATAAATACATTAAACATCCACGGTAACATCACACAATCCTTGTATAAGGCCTTTCTTTTACTGGGAAATAATTTCCCTCTTTCCTACCATTCTCTAACTTGAGTTCACTATCCTCGTAAAAACTCTTCAATGCTTTCAGTAACCTACCTCATAACACCATACACCTGCAAGTGCATACATTGCCCCCATATCCACCCTGTCAATGCGCCTGTAGAAAAATCCATAATTGCCACAAGACCTCTTTAGCCTTATCTAATTACTGTTCATCTTATATGGTTTCACTGTAAAAACCTGGTCCACACACCCCCTACCTTGCCTAAGAATCCTTGTTCATATGCTTTCTATTCTCCGTCTTAACTATTATTGCTTTCAATAATAACTCTACCAACACTTTACCAGTTATATTCAACAGACTTATTCCTTTTATTTTTGCCTTCTTTTGTTCCCCTTTGCCTTTTACAAAGGAAAACTAAGCATTTGCTTTCTGCCATTCCCTAGGTTCCTTACCCTCTTCCATACATTTTTAAATAGAGCACCAACACTCAAAAACTATATCCCCACCTGCTTTTAAAAATTTCTATCTTTTTCCATCAATCCCGCTGCCTTACCCCCTTTAATTTTACCTTACAGCTCACGAAACTTCCCCCACACTCACAACTAGGCTTTTCCTCACTACTACAAGATGTTATTCCTCCTTGCCCTATTCACGAATCACAGCTCCTATCTTTCATCACATTTAACAATCCTCAAAAATTCCTCCATCTTACCAATACCTCTAACTCTCCATTTATTAGCTCCCCTCCTCTACGATTTTTAAAACTGACAAATCCATATGTTATTAGGCTTCCTTAACTGCTAATCTCAATCCAAAACTTTTTTTTTATTTTCAAACAAAATTGTTGGATAATATCTCACCCACTCACCATTTGCTCTCTTTTTTACATTGCTTCTCACCACTCTCTTAACCTCTTCTTCTTTCTCCATATACTCTTACCTCCTAGCAGTTCACTGTTACTTTGTAAAAACTTCTATATGCTTTCTTTTTTCTCCCTTACTACTCTACTTTAACCGTCATCATTCCACCAATCGCGCTCTCTTCCCTCCAGCTCCCACTTTCCTGTAACCACAAACTTTAGCATGAAACACACTAAAACTAAAACTTTTTAACCTACCCCATACCTCTTCGACCCATTGCTATGCTATCATTAGCCCTCTATTCCTCCATAAGCTGTTTTTTCTTACCCTAACTGCTCCTCTTTTAGTTTATAAACCTTCACTCTCTCTTCCCTGATGCTTTATTTATCCTTGTAATCCCACTACCTTTTACTCTCTTGTAGCTACAACACTAGAAAGTGATCTGAGTTTCTTTTGAGCCTCTTCTTTAAACATGTACATCCTGGAGTCTACTCAACAGGTTTTTTATCTTCAATACATAATCCAACAAACTACTGTTCATTTCGCCCTACATATATCTTGTATATTATGTATCCTCATTTTCTTAAATAGGTCATTACCTATAACTAAACCCCTGTTATACAAAGTTCAATCCCAAGGGCTCCCATTTTCATTTACACATGGCACCCGAAACTTACCTTCCCACCCTCTCATAAAAGTTTTCTCCTACTTTTGACATTCAGGTCAACTACCACATTTACTCTCTCTCTTCGTCTAAGGCTCCTATACATTCACTTAACATCTCCCAAACATCTCTCTCTCTCTCTACATTCCTCTCTTCTCAGGTGCATACACGTTATGTTGACCCACTGTTCGCATCGACTTTACTTTTTAATCCACATTAATTCTTTGAAATTTACACATTCATTTTCTCTTTTCTCCTTCCTTAACTGACCTCAATATTACTGCTACCCCCTTCCTTTTGACTATTAACTCTACTCAGACTCCAGATTTAATCACATTATTTCCCCCCACCGAAAACTCACCCTACCCCCTCAGCTTTGTTTCGCTTAGGGCCAGGACATCCAATTCTTTTCATTCATAACATCAGCAATCATCTGTTTGTTTGTATCACCCCCGCAATACATCC
>NC_069404.1:104514276-104526776 GCF_026875155.1 Cherax quadricarinatus
GCACCACTCACCCTTTTCCCCTCATCAATTCTATGATCACTAATCTTTCATTGACCATCGCTGCACGTCCACTCCCCAAATTATCTGAATACATTCACACTCCTCCATACTCTCTCCCTCAATTTGATATCCAATCTTCATCACCTATGTTTTTGATTATCCTCATTACCTTACTCTTTCCTGTATTCACTTTTTTTAATTTTCTTCTTTTGCACACACTACCAAATTGCATCACCCACATCTCTGCAACTTACTCTTCAGATAATCTCCATGGCACAGTTGTCATCAGCAAAGATGCAAACTGATGACAACTCCTCTTTTATGTTGTGGATTCTTTATCTTTTACTCCACGCCTCTTGCCACAGACCCTCGAATTTAATTCTCTTACAACCCCAATCTTTAAATATATTAAAACAACACGGTGAAATACAACACATCCTTGTCTAAGGCCTACTCTTTTATCTGGGGAAATAATTTCCCTCTTCTAGTACTTTTATTATATACATATATATTATATACTATATATATAGTAGTTTTATATACTATATATAATTTTATATTTATATATTATATATATCATATACATTTATTATATATATATATATATTATATTATATTTATCATTATATATATACATATGTATTTATATTTTTATATACTTTATTTATATTATGATATATATTATTTATTTTATATATAATATATATATATATATATATATATTTTATATTTATTATATATATATTTAATTTCGTGCCGAAAATAGGCAGAACTTGCGATCTTGGCTTAAATAGCAACGCCTCATCTTGCTATAAGGACAAGGTGAAAATTTGTGTATGCAATAATTTCACCAATATCATTCTGAAACCTAACGAAAAAAATTTATATATTTCTCTGTGTTTGTTGAGTATTAAATTATTGTAGACAAATCTAAATATATTTAGTTGGGTTGGCTAACTTAAATTGCTTTGTTATAATAAGGTTTAGTAATGTGTGTTCTGGAATGTACACAATGCATACAATCCATATGGACCTGTCTTTGCTAATACCTCCACTTGTGCTTTTAGTAATTGTTTACATTTAAAGTTTTATCACTGATTTCATCATTGTTTCACTTAAGGTTAATCTTAAGTTAATTTTAGCCGCCCGAATGCTATGCATTGTATAAGTTGGCTTTGGCATGCTGCTCTTATCTGTATTTTTTGTACCTTGTATGTGTGCTCAAAATTTTAAATAAATAAATTAAATAAATAAATAAATAAATAAATAAGATTCTTTTGGTGCAAAATTAAATTTTTTCATTAAGTTAATAAAAAAGAAAATATCTTTAAAGCGTTATAAGAGAAAATTTTCAGAAAGGACTTAATTTTTAATGAGTTCTTGCTAATTGTCCCGTTTTTACATATTCGGCACGACATATATATACTATTTATTATATTTATATATATTTTTATTATATATAAATATATATAGTTATGTAATTTATATATTATCTATATATATATATTATATATATAAATAATTTATATATTAAGTATATTTATATATATATATATATTTATATATAAATATATATATAAATAAATATATATATATATATTTATATATATACTATATATATATATATTTATAATACTATATATATATATATATTATATATATATATTTATATGTATAAAACAACACTGCAGACTAGCAAGGACTCGAACCATGCTGCTTTGGCCTACGCATGGTGGGCGAAAACTCATTGATGCCTTTATCACTGGAACCATCCAATCCATGAGGCAGGCAAAAGCAACATGGGTTCGAGAGTCCTTGGCAAGTCGCAGTGTTGTTATTGATTGTTACCACTCGTTCGTGGCATAATAATAATATATATATTCTATAATATATAATATATATTTATTATATATTATATATATTATATATATATATATCTATTTATATATATATTTTATTATTTATATATATATATTTTATATTATACATATATATATATATATAATATATATTTATTATATTATATGTATATATATTTTATATATATATATATAATATATTTAATTATATATAAATATATACTACTTTATAAATTTATATATATATATATATATATATATATATTTTATATATATAGATATATATATTTATATATATATATATATTATATATATATATATTATTTATTATATATACCTATATTTATATTATGTATTGGTAAATCTGAACCACCCAGGGATGTACTACCGTCCTGCCATCGTGAGTGTGTTAACGAAGCCTGTAATTGTTTTACATGATGGTAGGATTGCTGGTGTCGTTTGTCTGGTCTCTCATAAATATGCAAGATTACAGGTACGTCTCGCTACTTCTATTATTACTTAGGTCACACTACACTTACATGTACATGTTTATTTGTACCACTCAATCTGAGTTTTTTCTTGTTGTTAATCTTATAGTTCTTGTTTTATTACTGTTCCTTTTATATCCATGGGGAGGTTGGAATAAAATCTTGTCCTCGGCAATATACCATGGTGTTGTAAAAGGTCAAAACTAAAATGTCAGGAACCATGGTTTTTTTTAGGCTAGTAACCCCTTTTTGTAATAATTACTAAAAGAATTAAGAAGGAAAACTGTCAAAGTGGGAAGTTTGAAATTATGGGTGGCGAATGGTGTGCAAATGATAAGAAAAGAGAAGATTGTGGACTGTTATGAAAAGAAGAAGCTGGATGTCCTGGCTTTTAGTGAAGCAAAAGCTGAAGGGGTGGTGAGAGTTTCGTGGATGGAGAGAAATACAATGGGATTAGGTCAGGGGTTTCAATAGAGTTAGAGCTAAAGATAGAGGTAGCCATAATGTGAAGGTAAGCTATGGATAAGGAAAAGAGGGACTATAAATGTATTAATTCAAAGGATATCTGGAGTAAAATAAAGGGTTGGATGTGAAAATGTTGGGTTATAGTAGCGTTTATGCCCTGGAGAAGAGAAAAAGTGTAGAGGAGAGGAGAGAGTCTGTGGGAAATGTGAGTTGGAATGCATGGGGAGTTTTGAAACACGTGTAGAGAGTACTTGTGGTGGAGATTTCAATGCTAAAGTTGGTAAAAATGTTGTGGAGCGGAGTAGGTAAATTGGGGTGCCTGGGGTAAATGACAATGGTATGTGTAGAAAGAGGTTTGGTAATAAAAGTAATACATATTGTTATTGAAAATAGGAGGTTTTAAGTAAATATATCAAGTATGATATAGCACCGTAATGAAAGTAGTATTGTTAGATTATGTATTGTGTGGGATAAAAGGTTGTTGGGTAGGCTCAGGATGACACGTTATAGAGGGGCACTGATATTCAGATATTATTTTAGTTGTAGCTACTGTTAGAGTAAGTGGTAGGATGGGACAAGTGGAAATGCTAACAACAAGTTAGAGGGCTGGGAAAGTTGTATGAACTAAGGAAGGAGTAAGTCGGTGGATATAAGCAACTATTGCAGAACGTGTGGTGGTGCAAGTATGAGCTAGTGGGGGGGGTTGAAGTGGGTTGGAATAGGTTTAAAAAATGTAGTATTAAATGTGGGGCAGACAGTTTGTGAGTTATAGGAGGGGTGGGTTGGCAGGAGGGAAAAGAGGAAAGATTGGTAGAATGTGAAGTAAAGGGTGTGATAAACGAGAAAAAGTTAGCTTATTATGAGTGGTTTTTAGAAGCGAAGCGTTGTAAGAAGCAGGTAGAGTATATGGAGTGTAAAAGAAAGGTGAAGAGGGTGGGAAGAGTGCAACAATGAGAGCAAATGACAGAAAATAAGAAAAAAAAATTTGATGAGTTTAAACAAGTTAAGAAAGCCTAGGTAACAATGGAATATTTGTCAGTTAAAACAGGAATAGGGGAGTTAGTTAGTGGGGAGATGGAGGTATTGGGTAGAAGGCGAGGAAATATTTTGAGGAACTTTTTAAAAAATGTCGACGACGAAAGGGAGGCGGTTTAATTTCATGCACTGGCCATGAGGTTTACCATCTTTTAGGAGTGAAGAGAAAGAGCAGGATGTGTGTGTTGTGGGAGGTACGTGAGGCATTACGTAGATTGAAAGGGGGTTAAAGCAGCTGAACTGGGACGGGATCATGACAGAAATGGTTAAAAGCAGGGGAAGGGATATAGTGTTTCGGGTGGTTGGTATTTTTGTTTAATAAATGCTATGAAAGGGGGGAGGTACTAGGGATGGCAGAGAGCATGTATGTCCTTTATATAAAGGGAAGGGGGAAAAAAAGAGATAGTAAAAATTATTGATGACTAAGGTTACTGAGTATACAGAAAAGTGTGAGGTTTATGGCAGGCGTTAGATTACCCCAGGAGGTACAAGCAAGGCGTGGTTTTTGGGCGATCCCAGGGTGACAGGCAAGGCGAGGGTTTGGGTAATCCCAGGGGTACAGCAGGCGAGGTATGGGGAATCCCTGGGGCGCGGGACGCAAAGGCGAGGTTATGGGATCCCAGGGTACAGATGCTCGTGGTATGGGATCCACCGGAGTACAGCAAGGCGAGGTTTTTATGGCAGATTACCAGGGTTCCTACAGCAAAGCGAGGTTATGTGGGATGATCCTGGGTTACAGCATAGGCGAGGTTATGGGATCCCTGGGTACAAGCAAGGCGAGGTGTTGCTGGGAATCCCAGATGGTTCCTGAAGGCGAGGTTATGGGATCCCAGGGTACAGCAATCGGCGAGGTATGGGATCCCAGGGTACACAAGCGAGGTAGGAAGATCCCAACCGTGGTTACAGCAAGGCGAGGTATGGGATCCCATGGGTTACAGCAAGGCTGAGGTATTTATGGGATCCAGGAGTACAGCAAGGCGAAGAGGTATGGGATCCCAGGGGGGTACAGCAAGGCGAGGGAATGGGATACCAGCGGTACTGCAAAAGCGAGGTATGGGATAACAGGGTTACAGCAAGGCGACGGTTATGGAGGACGATACAGGGGAAACACGCAAGGCGAGCAGGTCTTTATGGGATGGGCAGATCCTGGGTACAGCAAGGCGAGGTTATGGGGATATTCAGGCGGTACAGCAAAGCGACGTACTGGGATTCCCAGCCGGTATACAGCAAGGCGAGGTATGGGGTACCAGGGTACAGGCAAGGCGAGGTTAATTGGGATTCCAGGGTTCTGCAAGGCCGCGGTATGGGGATCTTCCAGGGTTACAGCAGGCGAGGTTCCCGGGTTCCAGCGGTACAGCTAGGCGAAGGCGAATGGGATCCTCAGGGGTACAGCAAGAAGCGAGGTATGGGTAACAGGGTTATTCAACCCCTAGACCCACATAAGCAAGGCGAGGTATGGCCTAGGGACGATCCCTGGGAACTGCCCAAGGCGAGGCTATTGGGATCCCAGGGTATACAGCCAGGCGATGGTCGTGTTTATGGGAGGATACCCAGGGGTTTTACAGCAAGCGAAGTTAATGGGATCCCAGGGTACAGCAAGGCGGAGGTTTTGGGGATCCCAGGGGTACAGCATTAAACGAGGTTATGGGATCCCGGGATAAGTAAGGCGAGGTATTTACGGAGATCCCAGTGTTTCTTTATTTTACTGAACCAGGCGATGTATGGGATCCCAGGGTACAGCGAAGGCGAAGGTATGGGGATCACAAGGGTTTCTGCCAGGCAGAGGTCTTATGGGAGATCCCAGGGTACCTAGCAATGCGAGGTATGGGCTGATCCCAGGAGTACAGCAAGGCGAGGATATGGTTGCGATTCCAAGGGTTCTGCAATGGGCGGCGCATAGGTATGGGATTCCCTGGGGTACAGCAAGGCGTGGTATGGGATCCCAGGGTACAGAAGCGAGGTTTGGGAATCCCAGGGCTACAGCTAGGGCGTGGTAGGAGATCCAAGGGTTCAGCAAAGCGAGTTATGGGATCCCATGGGTACAGCAAGGCCGAGGTATGGGATCCCAGGGTAAGCAAAGCCGAGGTATGGGATACCCAGGGTACCAGCCAGGCGAGGTATGGGATCCCAGTGCGTACAGCAAGGCGATGTATGGGATCAAGGTTACAGCAAGGCGAGGTATGGGATCCCTTGGTACAGCAAGGCGTCGGTATTATGGGATCCAGGGGACAGCAAGGCGAGGTATGGGATCCCAGGGTACAGCAAAGCGAGGTATGGGATCCCAGGGTACAGCAAGGCGAGGTATGGGATCCCAGGGTCAGCAAGGCGTGGTATGGGATCCCAAGGGTCAGCATGCGAGGTATGGGATCCCAGGGTTCAGAAGGCGAGGTATGGGATCCCAGGGTATAAGCAGGCGAGGTTATGGATCAGGGTACAGCAAGGCGAGGTATGGGATCATAGGGTACAGCAATGCGAGTATGGGATCCAGGGTTCGCAAGGCGAAGGTACTATGGGATCCAGAGGTACAGCAAAGCGACGGTATGGCGATCCAGGGTACAGCAAGGCGAGTATATGGGATCCCAGGGATACAGCAAGGCGAGGTATGGGTTCCAGGGTTCAGCAAGGCGAGTTATATGGGTTCGCAGCGGTTTCAGCATGGGCGAGGTATGGGATCCAGGGTTACAGCACGGCGAGGTTGGGTTCCAGGGTTACAGCAAGGGCGAGGGTTGGGTCCCAGGGTTCAGCAAGGCGATGTATGGTGATCCCAGGGTACAGCAGGCGTGGTTTGGGATCCAGGGTACAAGCCAAGGCGAGGTATGGGAATCCCAGGGTTCAGCAGCGAAGGTGTGGGATCCCAGGGTACAGCAAGGGCGTGGTATGTGATCCCAGGGTACAGAAAGGGTGAGGTATGGGGCCAGGGTCACAGCAAGGCGAGGTATCGGATCTCCAGGGTTTACAGCAAGGCGAGGTGGGGAATCCAGGGTACAGCAAAGGCGAGGGTATGGGCGGTCAAAGGGTAAGGAAGGCGATAGTATGGGATTCCACAGGGATACAACATAGGCGAGGTATGGGATCCCAGGGTACAGCAGGCGAGGTAATGGGATCTCAGGGTACAGCAAGGCGAAGGTATGGCGGTCCCAGGTACAGCAAGGCGGAGGTATGGGATCCCAGGGTACGCAAGGCGACGGTATGGGGGCCCAGGGTACAGCAGGCGAGGTATGGGATCCCAGGGTACTGTCCAAGGGCGTGAGTATGGGATCACAGGGTACAGCAAGGCTAGGTATGGCGCTCCAGGGTACAGAAAGGCGAGGTATGGGCTCCCAGGGTACAGCAAGGGAGGTATGGGATCCAAGGGTACAGCAAGGCGAGGTATGGGGTCCCCAGGGTACAGCAAGGCGAGGTATGGGATCCCAGGGTACAGCAAGGCGAGGTATGGGGTCCCAGGGTACGCTAGGCGAGGTATGGCTCGGATCCCAGGGTACAGCAAGGCGAGGTCATATGGGATCCCAGGGTTCAGCAAGGACGAGTGTATGGGATCCCAGGGTACAGCAAGGGAGGTATGGGGATCCCAGGGTACCAGCAATGCGAGGTTGGGGTTACCAGGTAACAGCAAGTGCGAGTTTATGGCTCCCAGGGTACAGCAAAGCGAGGTATGGGTTAACAGGGTACAGCAAGGCGTGGTTTGGGATCCCTGGGTACAGCAAGGCGAGGTATGGATCCAGGGTTTACAGCAAGGGAGGTTATTGGGATCCCTGGTACAGCAATGCGAAGTGTGGGGGGAGCCACAGGGTACAGCAAAGGGCGAGGTCATGGGATCACAGGGTACGCAAGGCGAGGGTGTGGGATCCAGGGGGGGGGGGTACAACAAGGCGAGGTTCTGGGATCCCTGGGTACTTCAAAGCGATGGTTGGGATCACAGGGTATACAGCAAGGCGAGGGATGGGATCCCAGGGTTACAGCAAGGCCGATGGTTGGGATACAGGGTTAAAGCAAGGCGAGGTATGGGATCCCAGGGTTCAGCATGGCGAGGTCTGGGATCCCAGGGTGCATGCAGCAAGGTGGGTGTCGGGATCCAGGGGTTCTTGCAAACAAGGCGGAGTTATGGGGTCCCAGGGTACAACAAGGCGAGGTCATGGGATCCAGGTACAGCAGGCGCAAAGGCGATGTGTGGGATCCAGGGTACAACAAGGCGAGGTTATGGGGGTCCCCAGGTACAACATAGGCGAGGGATGGGATCCAGGGTTACAGCAAGGCGAGGTATGGGATCCCAGGGGTAAAGCAAGGCGAGGTTAGGGGGATCCCAAGGGTTTACAGCATGGCGAGGTAGGGGTCCAAGGGTACAGAGGGAGGTATGGGATCACAGGGTACAGCTAGCAGAGGGTGGGATACATGGGTTTCATCAAGGCGAGGTATGGGGTCCCAGGGTACTACTAGGCGAGGTATGGGATCCCAGGGATTACAGCAAGGCGAGGTTGTGGGTCCCTCGGGTACTTCAAGGCGAGGTAGGGGGTCCCTGGGGACAACAAGCGAGTGGTATGGTTCCCTGGGTTTTGCAAGGGGTAGGTTGGGATACCAGGGTACTGCAAGGCGAGGGATGGGTACCAAGGTACTGCATGGCGTGAGTTTGGGTTCCTAGGGGTCTGCTAGGCGTGGTATGGGGATTCCCTGGGGTACTGATAAGGACTGGTGGTGTTGCTCGGGGTGGGGCAGGGGAGGTTTTGGTATGTTTTTGTGGTTGGGGGGTGGTTTTTTGTGTTTACTGATGAGGGATGGGTTTATTTAGTAGTAGATTTTGTGCTTGTAGCTGCACTGTTTCTATTCTTATTGGGGTGGACTCTAAGGGGGTGATGGGTGTGCGGTCTCATGGGGGGGTAGGGAATGTGTGTGTTTGTGTGGGTGTGTGTGTGTGTTGTGTGTGGCGTTTGTTGTGTGTGTGTCGTGTGTGTGTGTGTGTGTTGTGCCGTGTGTGTTTTATTGGGGTGTGGTGTGATGGAGGTGTTGTGTGTATGTTGGTTGTGTGTAGTGTTGTGGTTCGTTTGTTGGTGGTCGCTGGGTATTGGGCATCAGTTAGTTTGTGTTTGGGGTGTTCGTGGTTTGGGTGTTGTTCGGTGGGGTCCTAGTAGAGGGGTTTTGTGGGGGTCTAGTGTGGGGTGTGTGGTGTTGGGTTGTGTGTTCTGGATGTTTTGAGTTAGTGTGGGTGTTAGGAGTTTGGTGAAATTTGTGACGTGGGTCGTGTGTGTGTTGGTTTAGGTAGTGTCTGTTGGGAGGGTGGGTGGGGGTTGGTTGTTTGTGGTGTGTTGTTACGCGCTGGTGTTTGTGTTGTGTGTTGTGGGTGTTGGTAGCATAGTTTGGTTTGGGTGTGGTGTATGTGTTGTGGAGTTCGAGTTGGCTGTGTGTTGTGGTGTGTGGATGGTGGGGCGTGTGTGATGTGTTGTGGGTGTGCAGCGTGGTGTTGTGTGTAAGTTGGTGTTGTTAGCGTTTGGAGTGCTGGTGTTAGGCTTGGTGTTTGTTGTAGGAGGGGTTGGTTTGTGGTTAAATTGGGGGTGGGTGGTGGTGTCAGGGTGTGGTTGTAGGTGTCTGGTGTGTGTTGGTGTGTGTGTTTGAGGTGGGGTTGTAGTGACGTCGTGGTCGGGTGTGTTTGTGGTGTGGGTGGGTTGTCTGTGATTTGTCGGGGGTGGTAGGTGCGGATTTTTAGTTTTCTTTGGATGTTTTAGTAGATTTTTTATTTAATTATGTTTATATATAATAATTTGTTACTTCGATATTAGTATATTATTATATTTTTATTTATTAAAATATTTTTGTTTAATTTTATTATTAATTTAATAATTTTATTATTTAGATTTTTGATATTTTTTTAGGTATATATTTATAGTTAGTTAATTGTATTGTATTTAATAATTTATATAATATTTTATATATTATTTTTATAGATATTATATTTTATATGTTTTTTCTTTTATTTTTTTTAACATTAATATTAAACTATTTTTAATATTATGTAGTTTTTTACATAAAATATTATTTATATTATATATATATTATTAATTTTCTTATTTTTAAATTTTATATAACTTTTTTTTATTATTTATTTAGATTACTATGTATGAACTTTGTAATATTAATTTATCTTTATGACTCTAAATTTTTTATTTCTGTGTTCTAACTGTTTTTTGTTAAATTATATTATTATTTTATTTTTTTTGATTAATAACTATTTTAATATTTTTTTAATAAAAATTTTATTATTTTATTTACTTATTTAATTATTATATATTATATATATATTTTTAATTATACTTTTATCTTTTATAAATATTTAATTCAATACTTTTATATTTATATACAAATTTTATTATTATTATTATATATTTATTTATTATATAATAATTATATATTTTAATATAATTATTTCATATTATTTAAATGTTATTTATTTTATATTTATATATTTTTTAGTAATTTATTTTATTTTATTTTAGTTTATATATATATTAATTTTATATTATTTATTTAAATTTATTATAATATTATTATATATTTTCAATATTTATAATTTATATATTTATATTATTTTTATTATAATTATAAATTATATATAAATTTATTAATTTATATATATTATTACATATATTAAAATAATATATTTTATATGATTTTTATATTATATAATTTATTATTTTTAATAATAATTTATATATATATACTTATTTTACTTTTATAATCATTTTATATTTATATCTTTTATTTTATACATTATCTATATATATTTATATTATATTATTTATATTTAATTAATATTTTTTTTTTTATTATTATATATATTCTATAATTATATTATATATATTTATATATATTTATTATTTTTTTCTCTTATCACACTGGCCGTTCCCAACAAGGCAGGGTGGCCCGCGAAAAAGAAAAACTTTCACCTTCATTCACTCCATCACTGTCTTCCCCCTTGCCAGAAGGTGCTTTACACTACAGTTTTTAAAATGCAACATTAATCACTCCTTCAGAGTGTGTACAGGCACTGTAAACTTCCTATCTCTGGACTCAAGTCCGACTGCGGTTTCCCTGATCCCTTCTTAAATGTTACTTTGCTCACAACTCCACCAGCTCGTCATGTATTAAAAGCCATTTGTCTCCATTCACTCCTCTATCAAAACATGCTCACGCATGCCTGCTGGAAGTTCCAAAGCCTCGACCACAAAACCGCCTTTAGCCCCTCCTCCAACCTTCCTAGCCGACCCTTACCCGCCTTCCTTCCACTACAGACTGATACACTCTTGAAGTCACTCTGTTTGTCCATTTCTCACATTGTCCGATCCACCCTCAACAAACCCTTTCCTCAGCACTCTGGACAACAGTTTTGGTAATCCCGGGGCTCCTCATAATTCCAAATCCGAATTCTCTGCATTATATTTCACCACATTATTGCCTTCAGACATGACATCTCCACTGCCTCCAGCCTTTCCTCGCTCGTATCATTCATCACCCATGCTTCACACCATTTAAGTGCGTTGGTTAAAAACTATACTCTCTCTTCCCCTCTTGCCTCCAAGACAAAGTTTCTTTGTCTCTCAAAACTCATAAGTGCACCGCTCTCACTTTTCCCCCTCATCAATGCTAGTGATTCACCTCATATTTCTTTAGGGACCTCCATCCGCTGAACGTCACTCCACTATCTGAAGACATTCACCTCCTCCATACTCTTCCCTCAATTGATATACCAATCTTTCCATCACCTAATTCTTTTGTCTATCCCTCAACCTTACTCTTTCCTGTATTCACGTTTAATTTTTCTTCTTTTGACACCCTACCAAATTCATCAAATCTTTGCAAATTCTCTTAGAAATCTCCAAAGGAAGCACTGTGTCATCAGTCAAAAAGAGCAACTGTTGTCTAACTCTACTTTTATGTGTGATTCTTTAATCTTTTAACGCCACGCTCTTGCCAAGTCCCTCGCATTTACTTCTCTTACAACCCCATCTATAAATACATTAAACATCCACGGTAACATCACACAATCCTTGTATAAGGCCTTTCTTTTACTGGGAAATAATTTCCCTCTTTCCTACCATTCTCTAACTTGAGTTCACTATCCTCGTAAAAACTCTTCAATGCTTTCAGTAACCTACCTCATAACACCATACACCTGCAAGTGCATACATTGCCCCCATATCCACCCTGTCAATGCGCCTGTAGAAAAATCCATAATTGCCACAAGACCTCTTTAGCCTTATCTAATTACTGTTCATCTTATATGGTTTCACTGTAAAAACCTGGTCCACACACCCCCTACCTTGCCTAAGAATCCTTGTTCATATGCTTTCTATTCTCCGTCTTAACTATTATTGCTTTCAATAATAACTCTACCAACACTTTACCAGTTATATTCAACAGACTTATTCCTTTTATTTTTGCCTTCTTTTGTTCCCCTTTGCCTTTTACAAAGGAAAACTAAGCATTTGCTTTCTGCCATTCCCTAGGTTCCTTACCCTCTTCCATACATTTTTAAATAGAGCACCAACACTCAAAAACTATATCCCCACCTGCTTTTAAAAATTTCTATCTTTTTCCATCAATCCCGCTGCCTTACCCCCTTTAATTTTACCTTACAGCTCACGAAACTTCCCCCACACTCACAACT
>NC_069404.1:104531776-104534276 GCF_026875155.1 Cherax quadricarinatus
TTAAGGTTAATCTTAAGTTAATTTTAGCCGCCCGAATGCTATGCATTGTATAAGTTGGCTTTGGCATGCTGCTCTTATCTGTATTTTTTGTACCTTGTATGTGTGCTCAAAATTTTAAATAAATAAATTAAATAAATAAATAAATAAATAAATAAGATTCTTTTGGTGCAAAATTAAATTTTTTCATTAAGTTAATAAAAAAGAAAATATCTTTAAAGCGTTATAAGAGAAAATTTTCAGAAAGGACTTAATTTTTAATGAGTTCTTGCTAATTGTCCCGTTTTTACATATTCGGCACGACATATATATACTATTTATTATATTTATATATATTTTTATTATATATAAATATATATAGTTATGTAATTTATATATTATCTATATATATATATTATATATATAAATAATTTATATATTAAGTATATTTATATATATATATATATTTATATATAAATATATATATAAATAAATATATATATATATATTTATATATATACTATATATATATATATTTATAATACTATATATATATATATATTATATATATATATTTATATGTATAAAACAACACTGCAGACTAGCAAGGACTCGAACCATGCTGCTTTGGCCTACGCATGGTGGGCGAAAACTCATTGATGCCTTTATCACTGGAACCATCCAATCCATGAGGCAGGCAAAAGCAACATGGGTTCGAGAGTCCTTGGCAAGTCGCAGTGTTGTTATTGATTGTTACCACTCGTTCGTGGCATAATAATAATATATATATTCTATAATATATAATATATATTTATTATATATTATATATATTATATATATATATATCTATTTATATATATATTTTATTATTTATATATATATATTTTATATTATACATATATATATATATATAATATATATTTATTATATTATATGTATATATATTTTATATATATATATATAATATATTTAATTATATATAAATATATACTACTTTATAAATTTATATATATATATATATATATATATATATTTTATATATATAGATATATATATTTATATATATATATATATTATATATATATATATTATTTATTATATATACCTATATTTATATTATGTATTGGTAAATCTGAACCACCCAGGGATGTACTACCGTCCTGCCATCGTGAGTGTGTTAACGAAGCCTGTAATTGTTTTACATGATGGTAGGATTGCTGGTGTCGTTTGTCTGGTCTCTCATAAATATGCAAGATTACAGGTACGTCTCGCTACTTCTATTATTACTTAGGTCACACTACACTTACATGTACATGTTTATTTGTACCACTCAATCTGAGTTTTTTCTTGTTGTTAATCTTATAGTTCTTGTTTTATTACTGTTCCTTTTATATCCATGGGGAGGTTGGAATAAAATCTTGTCCTCGGCAATATACCATGGTGTTGTAAAAGGTCAAAACTAAAATGTCAGGAACCATGGTTTTTTTTAGGCTAGTAACCCCTTTTTGTAATAATTACTAAAAGAATTAAGAAGGAAAACTGTCAAAGTGGGAAGTTTGAAATTATGGGTGGCGAATGGTGTGCAAATGATAAGAAAAGAGAAGATTGTGGACTGTTATGAAAAGAAGAAGCTGGATGTCCTGGCTTTTAGTGAAGCAAAAGCTGAAGGGGTGGTGAGAGTTTCGTGGATGGAGAGAAATACAATGGGATTAGGTCAGGGGTTTCAATAGAGTTAGAGCTAAAGATAGAGGTAGCCATAATGTGAAGGTAAGCTATGGATAAGGAAAAGAGGGACTATAAATGTATTAATTCAAAGGATATCTGGAGTAAAATAAAGGGTTGGATGTGAAAATGTTGGGTTATAGTAGCGTTTATGCCCTGGAGAAGAGAAAAAGTGTAGAGGAGAGGAGAGAGTCTGTGGGAAATGTGAGTTGGAATGCATGGGGAGTTTTGAAACACGTGTAGAGAGTACTTGTGGTGGAGATTTCAATGCTAAAGTTGGTAAAAATGTTGTGGAGCGGAGTAGGTAAATTGGGGTGCCTGGGGTAAATGACAATGGTATGTGTAGAAAGAGGTTTGGTAATAAAAGTAATACATATTGTTATTGAAAATAGGAGGTTTTAAGTAAATATATCAAGTATGATATAGCACCGTAATGAAAGTAGTATTGTTAGATTATGTATTGTGTGGGATAAAAGGTTGTTGGGTAGGCTCAGGATGACACGTTATAGAGGGGCACTGATATTCAGATATTATTTTAGTTGTAGCTACTGTTAGAGTAAGTGGTAGGATGGGACAAGTGGAAATGCTAACAACAAGTTAGAGGGCTGGGAAAGTTGTATGAACTAAGGAAGGAGTAAGTCGGTGGATATAAGCAACTATTGCAGAACGTGTGGTGGTGCAAGTATGAGCTAGTGGGGGGGGTTGAAGTGGGTTGGAATAGGTTTAAAAAATGTAGTATTAAATGTGGGGCAGACAGTTTGTGAGTTATAGGAGGGGTGGGTTGGCAGGAGGGAAAAGAGGA
>NC_069404.1:104539274-104549274 GCF_026875155.1 Cherax quadricarinatus
ATAAATATATATATATATATATTATATATTAAATATTATAATTATATATATAGATATATATATATATATATATACATATATATATATTATATATTATATTTATATTTTATATATATATTATTAATATATATATACTATATATATATCTATATATACTATTTATATATATGTCGTGCCGATTAGGCAGAACTTGCGAATCTTGGCTTAAATAGCAACGCTCATTCTTGCCATTATAGGACAAGTGAAAAATTTATGTATGCAATAATTATCGCAAATCTTTGAGCCTAACGGAAAATAAACATAATATGATCGTGTTGTTTAGTTACTAAAATATTGTAAACGTATTTAAAATATATTTAGTTGGGTTAGGCTAAATAAATTGTTCTTCTTATAAATAAGGTTAGGTAGGTTTTTCTAGATTTCTTTTGGGTGCAAAATTAAAATTTTTTACTTAACATTAATGAAAAAAACATATCTTTAAACGTAATAGAGAAAATTTCAGAGGGAATAATTTTAAAATGAGGTTCTTGTAATTGACCAGTTTTACATGTTCGGCACGATAATATATATTATATATATATATTATATATATATTTATAGTATATTATCATATATATATATATATATATATTTATTATTATATATATATATATATAGATATATTACATATAGTATTTATATATTATATATATATAATATTTAATATTATTTTTATATATATTATATATATATATATTTATAATATATATATAATATATCATATATATATGTTGCGGGAGCTGTGCTCTTATGAGGATGCTTTTTCAGGTGAGGTCTCCTTGCTGGAGCTGCATGCTTACAAGTGGTTTGATATGTGTCATTTATATGGTGATTTCATTGAGCTATCCGAAAGCTTCGTCTCAGTTTTGCCATACGAGCATTCGCTGTAGAGGTTATTCGGTTAAAATACTCCTCTGACAATACGATTAGCACTATGCTGGTTACCCCGAGATCTACTTTTTTGGATAAAGTCTGCAGCCTCTGTCCCCCGAGTCTATACCCAGTTTTTGGTCTGTTTTCTTACTCCCCAATTTCGACAACTTTCTGTTATTGGAGCTAAATTCAATTAATCACTTCTCTGACTTTGCAGTTGGTTCAGATTCATGTGTAGCCTTCCTTTGTCCATTCGGCTTTTATTCTTTTCATTAATTTTACATCATCGCAAACATTATTACATCTGACTGTCTGACTGTCTCTTCTGGTCTGTCATCACTTGAACCAGAAATAGTACTGGTCCTAACATGGCTCCCTGCAGAACATGTCCTATATTTTTCCATTTCTGACTAGACTTTACTGAGAATCACTCTCTGTTTCCTTCTCATAAGGTACTTTATGATCCACCTGAGTACATTTCCTCTTACTTCTTCCTGCTCCTCAAATTTTCGTCCCGGTCTCTTTTGAGATACAGTATCTAAAATTTTCACGCTGTCCGAGAATATGCAATCCATCCATCCCTCTCCTTTCCCTCTTTTGTTATCTTGTAATAGATCTCCAGCAGGTTTGTGAGATATGGTTAGCCATCTCTAAACCCGTGCTGGTTTCTGTTTATGATACCACTTCTTTCCATATGTTCCACTGCTCTGCTTCTTTAGTTTAACGTTTCCACATTTGTCTTAGTTCTTTAATATTTGGATTATATTTGCTGTATTCCAGTTATTAGGTAATTTTTTTTTCTTGACTTGATGTAGACTTAAGCTAGTGGTTTAGATAACAATATTTATTATAAAAATAGTAGTAGTAATAATAATCTTTATTCCTAGAAGTACATGATACAACTCATACAGACTATAGCTAACATTAATGAAATACTCTACAGAAAGCCTCTGGTTATGCAGAACATTTCGGCCACATTGGGTTAATTTTGTCTCTAGGATGAGAGCTTCACCAGTCGGCTAACACATAGGTACCTATTTTACTGATAGGTGACAGGGACAGCAGGTGTCTTAAGGAAACACGCCCGAATGTTTTCACCCATGACGGGGATCGAACCACGAGCACCAGTGTGTGAGCCGAGCGCTCTATCAACCTAGCTACGGGACACCTGATAGTGTCTGCTTTTTTCCTCCATTGACACCTTGTCAGGTCTTTCTCAAGGGAAATTGTCAAGAGAGGCCAAGTTCTCTTCCAGAGGGAACTTGATAAGTTTTTAAAATCAATCTTGATAAATAGCGACGTGGTGCATACGTCAGACTGCGTACGACTATTGTCAACAAATTGGTGTACTGGACCATTAACCTGGGGTGGTGACTCCAGATCCGTTAGGCTGTGCCGACTATGGTAAAACCAGGAAACGTGAACATGATGCATCTGTAGGCTGCGGAACACTATCAGCAACAGCCAAGGAAGCCTGGCTTCAGACCGGGATGCAAGAATCGATTAATTCTAGAAACCGGTGACAGGTAAGTTAAAAAAAAAAGTTTTTCATCTTAATGGCTTCACTCCATGATGTAGTCACCCGTAATGGCGTCACCCCATGATGTAGTCACCCATCATGGCTTCACCCACCCATAAAGTCATCACTCCGTCTCCCCTAACACCGCCGTGTTCTTCACTCACGTCTCCCAGAGTTGGTCTGAAGACGTCCAAGTAAGAGTGTACATACTTGAGTTTCAGGAGCGCTGCTCCCTGGTCTTCTCTTCCATGAATCAAATCTTTCATTATTGTTTTTACCTTGGCACCCAAGTGATACATATGCCGAAATCCCTGCTAGGCATTTTTTTTTCAACCTACATGAGTAGGTAGATGTCTTTCAGTTGGTATCCATTAAATTCCAGCCACTGAAACGAGATGTTTAAACCTTCGCAGTGGATCTGGTAAAACTTAAGTGCTTGACTAAGTAACTTGGTTCATGATGAATAGGTAAGCGTACAGCTTCGCGAAGTCAGGTTTCAGTAAACGCTACATCAATGTTCTTTTCAAAGAATGAAGCTTCCACAGCCGATGGCTTTTCTCAAGAAGGTGAACCAGACATTGGTAAATCATTAGAGTATATGCTAATATGTTTGGATAAACAGTATTTATTCCACCTTGAACCTTTTTTTTTTTTTGTACTTCGTAATGTCTATCATGCAAAATTAGCAGTCACTGTGATTGTTTCCCGACTCTGAAATTCGAGGACTTGCGAGTGACATACACCTACTACCATATAACTATTCTTCTAAAGTTGCAGCCCGTTCCCTTAATAACAGACAGTATATAACTGTTGCTATGACAGTCAAATGAGTGACTGTTTAATGAGTCTTAATTAGAGATCATCTGATTTTGAGTCTTCTTCGGTTGGTGTATCCGAGGTTTCTCTCTTCGCGAATCAAACGTTTTATCGCCTTTTATCTTATATATAACTTTTTTACTGTTGTAACAATTTAAATCGGTTCATTATTATTCATAGGGGACATTCAAAAACTAAACTAGCCTAACCTAAATTAAATATTATTTATTAAAAAGTTGCCCTAAATTATAGGTGAGAAATCCGCAAGAATTTGTGCGGGTGATTTTAAATGTCGAGAGAGTGAGAGAGAGGAGAGAGAGAGAGAAGCGAGCGAGAGAGAGAGAGAGAGATGAGAGAGAGAGAGAGAGAGAAGGAAGGAGAGAGGAGAGGAGAGAGGGAAGAGAGAGAGAGAGATGAGATGAGAGAGAGTAGAGCGGAGGAGGAGAGATGAGAGAGAGAGAGAGAGCACCACCCCAGCAGACGTAAAGTGAACTTGAGTCGGGTTCTTGGTAAGATCAATGATAATACCAAATAACAGCATCACATTCAATGGAAAATTTAATGTCAGGGTCGGTCAGAGACTTGATGGATCTCTTAAGGACCAATGTAATATCCAAAGGCATAATAGAATAAGTCTGCAGACCGTCTGCAAGTTCTACTGGCAGCATTAACGAGTCAACAGACAGTCTACAACTCTACTGCCAGACATTAGGAGTCTAGAGAACTTTGGCAAGCTCTAACTGGCGGGCCTGCCTTAACGAGTCAGGAGACAGTCCGCAAACTCTACTGCCAGACATTACGAGTCTAGAGAGTTTCTCTACAGCTAACTGGTAGCCATAACCAGTGTATACACTTTACTTGTTGCCCTTCCTTTAGGTGAGGCCATTCCTTCAGATGAGGCCCTTCCTTCAGGTGAGGCCCTTCCTTCAGGTGAGGCCCTTCCTTCAGATGAGGCCCTTCCTTCAGGTGAGGCCCTTCCATCAGATGAGGCCCTTCCTTCAAATGAGGCCCTTCCTTCAGATGAGGCCCTTCCTTCAGGTGAGGCCCTTCCTTCAGGTGAGGCCTTTTTTCAGATGAGGCCCTTCCTTCAGGTGAGGCCTTTTCATCAGATGAGGCCCTTCCTTCAAATGAGGCCCTTCCTTCAGATAAGGCCCTTCCTTCAGGTGAGGCCTGTCCATCAGATGAGGCCCTTCCTTCAGATAAGGCCCTTCCTTCAAATGAGGCCCTTCCTTCAGATGAGGCCCTTCCTTCAGGTGAGGCCCTTCCATCAGATGAGGCCCTTCCTTCAGATAAGGCCATTCCTTCAGATGAGGCCCTTCCTTCAGGTGAGGCCCTTCCTTCAGGTGAGGCCCTTCCTTCAGATGAGGCTCTTCCTTCAGGTGAGGCCTTTCCATCAGATGAGGACATTCCTAGGTCGAGGCCCTTCCACCAGATGAGACCCTTCCTACAGGTGAGGCCCTTCCTTCAAATGAGGCCCTTCCTTCAGGTGAGGCCCTTCCATCAGATGAGGCCTTTACTTCAGGTGAGGCCCTTCATTCAGATGAGGCCCTTCCTTCAGGTGAGGCCCTTCAATCAGATGAGACCCTTCCTTCAGGTGAGGCCCTTTCCTTTAGATGAGGCCCTTCCTTCAGGTGAGCCCCTTCCTTCTTTACTTCGGATGAGGTTCTGCCTTCAGGTAAGGGCTTTCCTTCCTTCAGGTGAGACTCTTCCTTTAGGTGAGGCCTATCCTTCCTTAATTCCTTCAGGTGAGGGCTATCCTTCCTTAATTCCTTCAGGTGAGGTTCTTCCTTCAGGTGATACCCTTCCTTCCTTCATATGTGGGTTTTTTCTTTCCTTCAAGCTGAGGTTCTTCCTTCGGGTGAGGCCCTTCCTTTCTTCAGGTGAGGCCCTTCCTTCCTTCAGCCGAGGCTCTTTCTTCAGGTAATGCCCTTCCTTCCTTCAGATGAGGCCCTTCCTTCAAATGAGGCCCTTCCTTCAGATGAGGCCCTTCCTTCAGGTGAGGCCTTTCCATAAGATGAGGCCATTCCTTCAGATGAGGCCCTTCCTTCAGATGAGACCCTTCCTTCAAGTGATTCCTTCCTGCAGGTGATGCCCTTCCTTCAGACGAGGCTCTTCCTTCAGGTGACGCCTTTCCATAAGATGAGGGCCATTCCTTCAGAGGAGGCCTTCCTTCAGTTGAGGCCTCCTCAGATGAGGCCCTTCCCTTCAGATAAGGGCCATTCTTCAGATGAGGCCCTTTCCTACAGGTGAGGCCTTCCTTCAGGTGAGGCCCTTCCTTCGATGAGGGACCATCCTTCAGGTGAGGCCTTTCCATCAGATGAGGCCCTTCCTTCAGGTGAGGCCCTTCCATCAGATGAGACCCTTCCTTCAGATGAGGCCCTTCCTTCAGATGAGGCCCTTCCTTCAGGAGAGGCCCTTCCATCAGATGAGGCCTTTACTTCAGGTGAGGCCCTTCATTCAGATGAGGCCCTTCCTTCAGGTGAGGCCCTTCCATCGGATGAGACCCTTCCTTCAGGTGAGGCCCCTTCCTTCAGATGAGGCCCTTCCTTCAGGTGAGCCCCTTCCTTCTTTACTTCGGATGAGGTTCTGCCTTCAGGTAAGGGCTTTCCTTCCTTCAGGTGAGACTCTTCCTTCAGGTGAGGCCTATCCTTCCTTAATTCCTTCAGGTGAGGCCTATCCTTCCTTAATTCCTTCAGGTGAGGCCTATCCTTCCTTAATTCCTTCAGGTGTGGCCTATCCTTCCTTAATTCCTTCAGGTGAGGCCCTTCCTTTCTTCAGGTGAGGTTCTTCCTTCAGGTGATACCCTTCCTTCCTTCATATGAGGGTCTTCCTTCAGCTGAGGTTCTTCCTTCAGGTGAGGCCCTTCCTTTCTTCAGGTGAGGCCCTTCCTTCCTTCAGCCGAGGCTCTTTCTTCAGGTAATGCCCTTCCTTCCTTCGGGTGAGGCCCTTCCTTCCTTCAGGTGAGGTTCTTCCTTCAGATGAGGCCCTTCCTTCAAATGAGGCCCTTCCTTCAGATGAGGCCATTCCTTCAGGTGAGGCCCTTCCATCAGATGAGGCCCTTCCTTCAAGTGATTCCTTCCTTCAGGTGAGGCCCTTCCTTCAGACGAGGCCCTTCCCTCAGGTGAGGCCTTTCCATAAGATGAGGCCATTTCTTCAGATGAGGCCCTACCTTCAGATGAGGCCCTTCCTTCAAGTGATTCTTTCCTGCAGGTGAGGTCCTTCCTTCAGACGAGGCCCTTCCTTCAGGTGAGGCCTTTCCGTAAGATGAGGCCATTCCTTCAGATGAGGCCATTCCTTCAGATGAGGCCCTTCCATCAGATGAGGCCTTTCCTTCAAATTATTCCCTTCCTTCTTTTTTCCCCAGGATGAGGGCCTTCCATTCAGGCGAGCCCCTTCCTTCTTTACTTCAGATGAGGTTCTTCCTTCAGATGAGGTTCTTCCTTCAGGTGAGACCCTTCCTTCCTTCAGCCGAGGCTCTTCCTTCAGGTAATGCACTTCCTACCTTCAGGTGAGGCCATTCCTTCCTTCAGGTGAGGTTCTTCCTTCAGTTGAGGTTCTTCCTTCAGGTGAGGCCCTTCCTTCCTTCAGCCGAGGCTCTTCCTTCAGGTAATGCACTTCCTATCTTCAGGTGAGGCCCTTCCTTCCTTCTGGTGAGTCTTCCTTCAGTTGAGGTTCTTCCTTCAGGTGAGGTTCCTCCTTCAGGTGAGACATTTCCTTCCTTCATGTGAGGCCCTTCCTCCCTTCAGGTGAGGCCCTTCCTCCCTTCAGGTGAGGCCCTTCCTTTCTTCAGGTGAGGCCCTTACTTCCTTCAGGTGAAGCCCTTCCTTCCTTCAGATAAGGCTCTTCCTTCAGGTGAGGCCCTTCCTTCCTTCAGCCGAGGCTCTTCCTTCAGGTAAGACTCTTCCTTCAGGAGAGACCCTTCCTTCCTTCAGGTGAGGGTCTTCCTTCTGTCAGGTGAGGGTCTTCCTTCAATTGAGGTTCTTCCTTCAGGTGAGACCCTTCCTTCCTTCAGGTGAGGGTCTTCCTTCTGTCAGGTGAGGGTCTTCCTTCCTTCAGGTGAGGTTCTTCCTTCAGGTGAGACCCTTCCTTCCTTCAGTTAAGGTTCTTCCTTCAGGTGAGACCCTTCCTTCCTTCAGGTGAGACCCTTCCTTCCTTCAGGTGAGGTTCTTAATTCAGATGAGACGCTTCCTTCCTTCAGGTGAAGGTCTTCCTTCAGGTGAGGTTCTTCCTTCAGGTGAGGTTCTTCCTTCAGGTGAGGCTCTTCCTTCAGGTGAGATCCTTCCTTCCTTCAGGTGAGGGTCTTCCTTTAGGTTAGACCCTTCCTTCCTTCAGGTGAGGTTCTTCCTTCAGGCGAGACCCTTCCTTCCTTCAGGTGAGGGTCTTCCTTCAGTTAAGGTTCCTAATTTAGGTGAGGCCCTTCCATCCTTCAGGTGAGGTTTATTCCCTTCAGGTGAGACCCTTCCTTCCTTTAGGTGAGGATCTTCCTTCAGTTAAGGTTCTTCTTTCAGGTGAGACCCTTCCTTCCTTTAGATGAGGTTCTTCCTTCAGGTGAGACCCTTCCTTCCTTCAGGTGAGACCGTTCCTTTCTTCAGGTGAGGCCCTTCCTTCCTTCAGTTGAGGCCCTTCCTTCCTTCAGGTGAGGCCCTTCCTTCCTTCTTTCAGTCGAGGGTCTTCCTTCTGGTGATGCCCTTCCTTCCTTCAGGCGAGACCCTTCCTTCCTTCAGGTGAGGGTCTTCCTTCAGTTAAGGTTCTTTCTTCAGGTGAGGCCCTTCCATCCTTCAGGTGAGGTTCTTCCTTCAGGTGAGACCCTTCCTTCCTTCAGGTGAGGGTCTTCCTTCAGTTAAGGTTCTTCTTTCAGGTGAGACCCTTCCTTCCTTTAGGTGAGGTTCTTCCTTCAGGTGAGACCCTTCCTTCCTTCAGGTGAGGGTCTTCCTTCAGTTAAGGTTCTTCTTTCAGGTGAGACCCTTCCTTCCTTTAGGTGAGGTTCTTCCTTCAGGTGAGACCCTTCCTTCCTTCAGGTGAGACCGTTCCTTTCTTCAGGTGAGGCCCTTCCTTCCTTCAGTTGAGGCCCTTCCTTCCTTCAGGTGAGGCCCTTCCTTCCTTCTTTCAGTCGAGGGTCTTGCTTATTGTGATCGCCCTTCCTTTCTTCAGGTAGGCTTTCTTCTTCTTCCTTCCTTCCTTCAGGCGAGGGTCTTCTTTCAGGTGGATGCCTTCCTGCATTTCTTCCATTCGGCGAGGCTCTTACTTGAGGCGCGGCCCTTCCTTCCTGTGACTGGTTCTGATTAGTTGGTCTCGTGAACCTGAATGTTTGTGTGTCTCTGAATAAAAATATAGAAGGCTGGCCGTCACCTGTAAAACTGCTTATCTCACTTCTTGCCCATCCCCATCTTCCATTTGGGACAACTATCTGGGTCCACTGTCTGGGACCACTGTTTGGTATCACTGTTGAGACCACTGTCTGGTGCCACTGTTTGGGACCACTATCTGGTACCACTGCTTAGGACCACTGCCTGATACCTCTGTTTGGGACCACTATCTGGTGCCACTGTTAGGGACCACTGTCTAGTGCCGCTGCTTAGGACCACGCTCTGGTACCACTGCTTGGGACCAATGCCTGGTGCCATTGCTTGGCACCATTATCCGATACCAATGGAACAGCATAGCGACTTCACCAATACCCGCAACGGTCCTCGCACCTCTGCCAGAATGAGGAGCTCTAGTGTCCCACCAACCGCAGCGTCCATTCACTAATTGACTGAAGACAAATGAGTCTAATATAATCAAATTAAAGCTTCTGTATTATGCCTGTCAACGGCATCCATCCCTACTATACCCTGTGTATACGGGCATCATACCACTCGACAGTCACTAAGAATCAAAATTCATTCCTTCTCAAGGCAGTAGCGCAAGAAATTATTGCCTTGCGTCTAGTGTCCTGCTGTCCCAGTGAGTTCCATATTTACACTGAAGGCTCAGTTCAGCAGACTGCAGGCAGCACTACAGCAGACTGCAGGCAGCACTACAGCAGACTGCAGGCAGCACTACATCAGACTGCAGGCAGCACTACAGCAGACTGCAGGCAGCACTGCAGCAGACTGCAGGCAGCACTGCAGCAGACTGCAGGCAGCACTGCAGCAGACTGCAGGCAGCACTGCAGCAGACTGCAGGCAGCACTGCAGCAGACTGCAGGCAGCACTGCAGCAGCCTAATAAGTACATGCATGAATTTAATAAGCGTATAAAGACTAGTATCATCGGTTATGTTGAAAATGGCATAAAATACCAAGGTGATGATTAAGACACATGTGCAACACTTGGATATCTTTATTGTTGAAATGTTTCACCTACACAGTAGGCTTCTTCAGTCACATGAAGAGGCAGCAGGCGTAGTATTAGTGCAGTGAAGATGATGTAATCATTCTATCACCCTTTGGAGAAATATTATTTGACGTGGTCAGTCCCTCAGCTCAATGGAGCTGAACTCTTCTCCAGGTTGAGGGACTGACCATCTCAAATACTATTTCTCCAAGGTTAATGGACTGATCACATTATCTTCATTTCACTACTACACCTGCTGCCTTTGTACTTGACTGAAGAAGCCTACTGTGTAGGAGAAACGTTTCAGCAGTAAAGACATCCAATTGTTGCACATATGTTTTAATCATCACCTTGTATCATCAGATTGAGTAACTGGCTCAGTTCAATACTAACATCGCTAGAGCCAGTGAAGCTCGCAGCAACATATTAAATAACA
>NC_069404.1:104554274-104560461 GCF_026875155.1 Cherax quadricarinatus
TATATTTATATATATATATATATATATATATATATATATTATAATTAATATTATTCTAAAGAAAATATTTCAAAGGTTAGTGGATGAGTTGGGAATGTGTGTTAAAGGTAGTTAGAAAGTTGAAAGTGAAACTAGAAAGAGTAGGTGTGATGAGGGTTCAAATGAATTAGATAAGAAAAATTGGTTATCAAATTGTGGGGAGGTGGAGCTATGGAAAGAAGCATCGTGAATGTTGCTAGAGATACTTCGGGAGTTGACCCTATACTACCACCGTGTCGGCGGATTCCCGGCATTTATGAAGGTTACATCATTGATGTGTCCGCAATGTATTAAATGACTCCATAAAGAAGTGATAACATTGACCCTCATGATGATGGGAAAAAAAAAAAAAAGGTGAGGTGGATTGCGTTGGGTTTATGTGGAGTCAAAAAACGATATCTATGGAGGCAAAGAAGAGGAATGTATGAAGTATAGTAGTACCAACTCTCGTATATGGGGTGTGGTGAAGCTTGTGGGTGGTAAATGCAGCAGCGAGGAGCGTTGGAGGGCAGCGGGGATGTCCTGTTTAAGGCAATTGTGGAGTAAATATTATGCAGAAAATTCGGTAGAGGCAGGTGTGGGAAATTAGGGAGAAGGTTGTGGGTTAATAAAGTATTAGTCAGAGGGCAGAAGGAGGGGTTGTTGAGGTGGTTTGGTCATTTAGAGAGAATGGATCACAGTAGAAATGACATGGAAAGCATATAAATCTATAGGGGTAAGGAAGGCGGGTTAGGGGTCGTCCTCGAAAGGGTTTGGAGAGAGGGGGCAATTAAAAGGAGGTGTTTTTGTGGGTAAGGGGCTTGACTTCCAGCAAGCGTGCGTGAGCGTGTTAGATAGGAGTAATGGAGTCGGAATGGTACGTGGGACCTGACGATATGTTGGAGTGTGAGCAGGGTAATAATTAGGTGTAGGGATCAGGGACCGGTTATTTTCTATTGTCAGGACTTGAGTACTGGAAATGGGAAGCACAATGCCTGCACAATTTAAAGCGAGGGGTTTTTGGGATATGGTGGCAGTGTGGAGGGATATGTTGTGTATCTGTTATATGTTTATGCTTCTAGACTGTTCGTTGTATTCTGAGCACCTCTGCCAAAAAACACGCAAGTATAATGTGCGAATGTGTGGTGATAGTGTTTGAATGATGATGAACAGTATTTTCTTTTTGGGGATTTCTTTCTTTTTTTGGGTCACCCTGCCTCGGTGGGAGACGGCCGACTTGTTGAAAAAAAAAAAAAAAAAAAAAATAAATATATATATATATATATATACTTTTATATATATATATATATTATATATATATATATATATATATATATATAAAATATATAATTATATATATATATATATATATATATATATATACATATATATATATATATATATATTATATATATATATATATATATATATATATATATATATATATATATATATATATATATATATATATATGTCGTGCCGAATAGGCAGAACTTGCGATCTTGGCTTAAATAGCAACGCTCATCTTGCCATTATAGGACAAGTGAAAATTTATGTATGCAATAATTTCGGCAAAATCATTCTGAGCCTAACGAAAAAAATATATATGATCGTGTTTGTTTAGTACTAAATTATTGTAAACGTATTTAAAATATATTTAGTTGGGTTAGGCTAAAATAAATTGTTCTTCTTATAATAAGGTTAGGTAGGTTTTTCTAAGATTCTTTTGGTGCAAAATTAAAATTTTTTACATTAACATTAATGAAAAAAACATATCTTTAAACGTATAGAGAAAATTTCAGAAAGGACTCAATTTTAAATGAGTTCTTGCTAATTGACCAGTTTTACATGTTCGGCACGATATATATATATATATATATATATATATATATATATATATATATATATATATATATATATATATATATATATATATATATTATATATATATATATATATATATACATATTATATATTATATATATATATATATATATATATATATATATATATATATATATATTATATATATATATATTTATATATATATATATATATATATATATATATATGTATGTATATATATGTGTCTAATTTTTCCCCTCCAAAAATCACTCCTCACCTATTATCCCCTCTCCTTTCCTATCCTCCCCCCTCCCCTACCCTCCAGTATGGCCTTGTACCTTCCTTCCTCTGTACCTTCTATCCTGCCGGTGACGCGACCCCTCCAACAGGAAGGCATGGATGGTGCGGGGGGAGGGGTAGTAAGGTGACCTCTGGGCTTCGTCTGGCGTTGGGTAAGTTAGAGATCTTGACAACTGCATAACATGAAACCTTTGTGGAGCTGTCGTGTGTGTGTGACACCCTCGCCACTCCGTGTTTCCACATCTTGCTGGAGGCGACCGTCTGGAACACCCCCTTCTCCGCCCTTTACACAAGCAGAGTGCACCTTCCGATTGAACTAGCATCTCCAGCAGAACTAACACAGAAGACTTTGAGAGTGCAGTTAGCATAAACAGCCTGACTGACCAGACTGTCAAATCAGAAGGCTTAGCCTGGGACAGAAAACACTTTCCATGAACGTAATAATATGTAAATGCGATGTGAAATGGAAGATTCATAAAGGTAGAAGGCGCACTAAATACAAATACTGAAGGTGAGCTGAAAAGATGGTCTTCCTTTCATTTAGAAAGACAATCTGTGATAGTTGTACCTATATAGAAATAAAGAAAACACCTACTTGCATCTCCTAGACAGGTTTAATAGGCTTCTAAAATACCAAAAATTTTGAAGGAAGTTGAGGCAGGAAGACTGCAGGCGGGGGTCTGAACCACCAGCAGGAGGAGGGAGACAAGGCCAGATGCTGACAGGGGCCTGAAACACCAGCAGGAGAAGAGAGACAAGACCAGACGCTGACAGGGGTCTGAACCACCAGCAGGAGGAGGGAGACAAGGCCAGATGCTGACAGGGGCCTGAAACACCAGCAGGAGAAGAGAGACAAGACCAGACGCTGACAGGGGTCTGAACCACCAGCAGGAGAAGAGAGACAAGACCAGACGCTGACAGGGGTCTGAAACAACCAACAGAAGAGAGACAAGACCAGACGCTGACAGGGGCCTGAAACACCAGCAGGAGAAGAGAGACAAGACCAGACGCTGACAGGGGCCTGAAACACCAGCAGGAGAAGAGAGACAAGACCAGACGCTGACAGGGGTCTGAACCACCAGCAGGAGAAGAGAGACAAGACCAGACGCTGACAGGGGTCTGAAACACCAACAGAAGAGAGACAAGACCAGACGCTGACAGGGGCCTGAAACACCAGCAGGAGAAGAGAGACAAGACCAGACGCTGACAGGGGTCTGAAACACCAACAGAAGAGAGACAAGACCAGACGCTGACAGGGGCCTGAAACACCAGCAGGAGAAGAGAGACAAGACCAGACGCTGACAGGGGCCTGAAACACCAGCAGGAGAAGAGAGACAAGACCAGACGCTGACAGGGGCCTGAAACACCAGCAGGAGAAGAGAGACAAGACCAGACGCTGACAGGGGCCTGAACCACCAGCAGGAGAAGAGAGACAAGACCAGACGCTGACAGGGGTCTGAACCACCAGCAGGAGAAGAGAGACAAGACCAGACGCTGACAGGGGTCTGAACCACCAACAGAAGAGAGACAAGACCAGACGCTGACAGGGGTCTGAACCACCAACAGGAGAAGAGAGACGAGACCAGACGCTGACGGGGGTCTGAACCACCAGCTGCAGCAGAGAAAGTTCTCTCATCAGGAAATTTACGTACTAAACAAGAAAGCTGCAGGAGGAGGCCACTGTATCTAAGGTGGTAAGTTTAATAGCTTCAGTATGCACGCCATATCCATGATGTGGGAGGTAATCAGAAGATGAACGAGGCACGTAATGGATCCAGTCACAAGATTTTCATAGCTAAACAAGTTACAGTGGAAATGATGTATAGACAAATTAATGATCTGGTAACAGTAAAATAAGGGATCAGCGCATTTGCCGGAGAAAAGAACAACAATGTAGTGATCCAGTGTGGCAATGATTCCTGATATCAATGCCTTGATGTTGCCGTGATTCCTGTTGTTGGGACTTTGATGTTGCTGTGATTCCTGTTGTTGGGACTTTGATGTTGCTGTGATTCCTGTTGTTGGGACTTTGATGCTGCCGTGATTCCTGTTGTTGGGACTTTGATGTTGCTGTGATTCCTGTTGTTGGGACTTTGATGTTGCTGTGATTCCTGTTGTTGGGACTTTGATGCTGCCGTGATTCCTGTTGTTGGGACTTTGATGTTGCTGTGATTCCTGTTGTTGGGACTTTGATGCTGCCGTGATTCCTGTTGTTGGGACTTTGATGTTGCTGTGATTCCTGTTGTTGGGACTTAGATGTTGCTGCGATTCCTGTTATTGGGACTTTGATGTTGCTGTGATTCCTGTTATTGGGACTTTGATGTTCCCATGATTCCTGTTGTTGGGACTTTGATGTTGCTGTGATTCCTGTTGTCGGGACTTTGATGTTGCTGTGATTCCTGTTGTTGGGACTTTGATGTTACTGTGATTCCTGTTGTTGGGACTGATGTTGCCGTGATTCCTGTTATTGGGACTTTGATGTTGCTGTGATTCCTGTTGTTGGGACTTTGATGTTGCCGTGATTCATGTTATTGGGACTTTGATGTTGCTGTGATTCCTGTTGTTGGGACTTTGATGTTGCTGTGATTCCTGTTGTTGGGACTTAGATGTTGCTGCGATTCCTGTTATTGGGACTTTGATGTTGCTGTGATTCCTGTTATTGGGACTTTGATGTTCCCATGATTCCTGTTGTTGGGACTTTGATGTTGCTGTGATTCCTGTTGTTGGGACTTTGATTTTGCTGTGATTCCTGTTGTCGGGACTTTGATGTTGCTGTGATTCCTGTTGTTGGGACTTTGATGCTGCCGTGATTCCTGTTGTTGGGACTTTGATGTTGCTGTGATTCCTGTTATTGGGACTTTGATGTTGCTGTGATTCCTGTTGTTGGGACTTTGATGTTGCTGTGATTCCTGTTGTTGGGACTTTGATGTTGCTGTGATTCCTGTTGTTGGGACTTTGATGTTGCCGTGATTCATGTTATTGGGACTTTGATGTTGCTGTGATTCCTGTTGTTGGGACTTTGATGTTGCTGTGATTCCTGTTGTTGGGACTTAGATGTTGCTGCGATTCCTGTTATTGGGACTTTGATGTTGCTGTGATTCCTGTTATTGGGACTTTGATGTTCCCATGATTCCTGTTGTTGGGACTTTGATGTTGCTGTGATTCCTGTTGTCGGGACTTTGATGTTGCTGTGATTCCTGTTGTTGGGACTTTGATGTTACTGTGATTCCTGTTGTTGGGACTGATGTTGCCGTGATTCCTGTTATTGGGACTTAGATGTTGCTGTGATTCCTGTTGTTGGGACTTTGATGTTGCCGTGATTCATGTTATTGGGACTTTGATGTTGCTGTGATTCCTGTTGTTGGGACTTTGATGTTGCTGTGATTCCTGTTGTTGGGACTTTGATGTTGCTGTGATTCCTGTTGTTGGACTTTGATGTTGCTGTGATTCCTGTTGTTGGGACTTTGATGTTGCTGTGATTCCTGTTGTTGAGAATTTGATGTTGTCGTGATTCCTGTTATTGGGACTTTGATGTTGGCGTGATTCCTGTTGTTGAGACTTTGATGTTGCCGTGATTCCTGTTATTGGGACTTTGATGTTGCCGTGATTCCTGTTATTGGGACTTTGCTGTTGCCGTGATTCCTGTTGTTGAGACTTTGATGTTGTCGTGATTCCTGTTGTTGGGACTTTGCTGTTGCCGTGATTCCTGTTGTTGGGACTTTGATGTTGCCGTAATTCCTGTTGTTGAGACTTTGATGTTGTCGTGATACCTGTTGTTGGGACTTTGATGTTGCCGTAATTCCTGTTATTTGGACTTTGTTGTTGCCGTGATTCCTGTTGTTGAGACCTTGATGTTGTCGTGAATCTTGTTGTTGAGACTTGATGTTGTCGTCATTCCTGTTGTGAGACTTTGATGTTGTCATGAATCCTGTTGTTGAGACCTTGATGTTGCCGTGATTCCTTTATTAGACTTTGATGTTGCCGTGATTCTGTTATTGGGACTTTGATGTTGCCGTGATTCCTG
>NC_069404.1:104560961-104580992 GCF_026875155.1 Cherax quadricarinatus
GTCAATTAGAAAGAACCATTTAAAATTAAGTCCTTCCTAAAAAAATTTCTTATACGTTTAAAGATTTTTTTTTCATTTTTGTTAATGTAAAAATTAATAATTTTGTACCAAAAGAACCTTAGAAAACTTACCTAACCGTATTATAACAAGCGCAATTTAATTTAGATTAATCGAGCTAAATATATTTTAGATAAATTTACAATAATTTAATAATAAACAAACACATTGAAATATATTTTTATCGTTAGGTTTAGAATGATTTTTGCGAAATTATTGCATACACAAATTGTCGCTTGCCTTATTCGATAAGAAAACCGTTGCTATTGAAGGCAAAAATATATATATATATATATAATATATATATATATATATATATAGATATATATATATATATATATATATATATATATATATATATGTCGTGCCGAATAGGCAGAACTTGCGATCTTGGCTTAAATAGCAACGCTCATCTTGCCATATAGGACAAGTGAAAATTTATGTATGCAATAATTTCGGCAAAATCATTCTGAGCCTAACGAAAAAAATATATATGATCGTGTTTGTTTAGTACTAAATTATTGTAAACGTATTTAAAATATATTTAGTTGGGTTAGGCTAAAATAAATTGTTCTTGTTATAATAAGGTTAGGTAAGTTTTCTAAGATTCTTTTGGTGCAAAATTAAAAATTTTTACATTAACATTAATGAAAAAAACATATCTTTAAACGTATAAGAGAAAATTTCAGAAAGGACTCAATTTTAAATGAGTTCTTGCTAATTGACCAGTTTTACATGTTCGGAACGACATATATACATATATACATATAATATATATATATATATATATATAATATATATATATATATATATATATATATATATATATATATATTATATATATATATATATATATATATATATATTATATATACATAACATACATACATATATATATATATATATATATATATATATATTTTATATATGTATATATATATATATATTTTATATATATATATATATATATATATATATATATATATATATATATATATATATATATATTTTATATATATATATATATATATATATATGTATGTATATATATTGTGTCTAATTTTTCCCTCCAAAAATCACTCCTCACCTATTATCCCCTCTCCTTTCCTATCCCCCCCCCTCCTCTACCCTCCAGTATGGCCTTGTACCTTCCTTCCTCTGTACCTTCTATCCTGCCGGTGACGCGACCCCTCCAACAGGAAGGCATGATGGTGCGGGGGGAGGGGGTAGTAAGGTGACCTCTGGGCTTCGTCTGGCGTTGGGTAAGTTAGAGATCTTGACAACTGCATAACATGAAACCTTTGTGGAGCTGTCGTGTGTGTGTGACACCCTCGCCACTCCGTGTTTCCAATCTTGCTGGAGGCGACCGTCTGGAACACCCCTTCTCCGCCCTTTACACAAGCAGAGTGCACCTTCCGATTGAACTAGCATCTCCAGCAGAACTAACACAGAAGACTTTGAGAGTGCAGTTAGCATAAACAGCCTGACTGACCAGACTGTCAAATCAGAAGGCTTAGCCTGCGACAGGAAACACTTTCCATGAACGTAATAATATGTAAATGCGATGTGAAATGGAAGATTCATAAAGGTAGAAGGCGCACTAAATACAAATGCTGAAGGTGAGCTGAAAAGATGGTCTTCCTTCATTTAGAAAGACAATCTGTGATAGTTGTATCTAAATAGAAATAAAGAAAACACCTACTTGCATATCCTAGACAGGTTTAATAGGCTTCTAAAATACCAAAAATTTTGAAGGAAGTTGAGGCAGGAAGACTGCAGGCGGGGGTCTGAACCACCAGCAGAAGAGAGACAAGACCAGACGCTGACAGGGGTCTGAACCACCAGCAGAAGAGAGACAAGACCAGACGCTGACAGGGGTCTGAACCACCAGCAGGAGGGAGACAAGGCCAGATGCTGACAGGGGCCTGAAACACCAGCAGGAGAAGAGAGACAAGACCAGACGCTGACAGGGGTCTGAACCACCAACAGGAGAAGAGAGACGAGACCAGACGCTGACGGGGGTCTGAACCACCAGCTGCAGCAGAGAAAGTTCTCTCATCAGGAAATTTACGTACTAAACAAGAAAGCTGCAGGAGGAGGCCACTGTATCTAAGGTGGTAAGTTTAATAGCTTCAGTATGCAAGCCATATCCATGATGTGGGAGGTAATCAGAAGATGAACGAGGCACGTAATGGATCCAGTCACAAGATTTTCATAGCTAAACAAGTTACAATGGAAATGATGTATAGACAAATTAATGATCTGGTAACAGTAGAAATAAGGGATCAGCGCATTTGCCGGAGAAAAGAACAACATGTAGTGATCCAGTGTGGCAATGATTCCTGATATCAATGCCTTGATGTTGCCGTGATTCCTGTTGTTGGGACTTTGATGTTGCTGTGATTCCTGTTGTTGGGACTTTGATGCTGCCGTGATTCCTGTTGTTGGGACTTTGATGTTGCTGTGATTCCTGTTATTGGGACTTTGATGTTGCTGTGATTCCTGTTGTTGGGACTTTGATGTTGCTGTGATTCCTGTTGTTGGGACTTTGATGTTGCTGTGATTCCTGTTGTCGGGACTTTAATGTTGCTGTGATTCCTGTTGTTGGGACTTTGATGTTACTGTGATTCCTGTTGTTGGGACTTTGATGTTGCCGTGATTCCTGTTATTGGGACTTTGATGTTGCTGTGATTCCTGTTGTTGGGACTTTGATGTTGCCGTGATTCATGTTATTGGGACCTTGATGTTGCTGTGATTCCTGTTGTTGGGACTTTGATGTTGCTGTGATTCCTGTTGTTGGGACTTAGATGTTGCTGCGATTCCTGTTATTGGGACTTTGATGTTGCTGTGATTCCTGTTATTGGGACTTTGATGTTCCCTTGATTCCTGTTGTTGGGACTTTGATGTTGCTGTGATTCCTGTTGTTGGGACTTTGATGTTGCTGTGATTCCTGTTGTTGGGACTTTGATGATTGCTGTGATTCCTGTTGTTGAGAATTTGATGTTGTCGTGATTCCTGTTATTGGGACTTTGATGTTGGCGTGATTCCTGTTGTTGAGACTTTGATGTTGCCGTGATTCCTGTTATTGGGACTTTGATGTTGCCGTGATTCCTGTTATTGGGACTTTGCTGTTGTCGTGATTCCAGTTGTTGAGACTTTGATGTTGTCGTGATTCCTGTTGTTGGGACTTTGCTGTTGCCGTGATTCCTGTTGTTGAGACTTTGATGTTGTCGTGAATCCTGTTGTTGAGACTTTGATGTTGTCGTCATTCCTGTTGTTGAGACTTTGATGTTGTCATGAATCCTGTTGTTGAGACCTTGATGTTGCCGTGATTCCTTTTATTGAGACTTTGATGTTGCCGTGATTCCTGTTATTGGGACTTTGATGTTGCCGTGATTCCTGTTATTGGGACTTTGCTGTTGCCGTGATTCCTGTTGTTGAGACTTTGATGTTGTCGTGATACCTGTTGTTGGGACTTTGATGTTGCCGTAATTCCTGTTATTTGGACTTTGCTGTTGCCGTGATTCCTGTTGTTGAGACCTTGATGTTGTCGTGATTCCTGTTATTGGGACTTTGATGTTGCTATGATTCGCGATGTCAGGGCCCTCGATGTTGCCTTGAACTGTGACGAAAAGGCCTGGATGGATGACAGGTCGCCAATGGGGCTATGAATAATGGCCCATGATCCATGATGTCAAGTCCTCGATGGGCCCATGATCCATGATCATCTGGGTCAGGATTAATAACGTTAATGCCCTGACGTGGACATGATTCGTGATAGGATTACCTCCTCCATGCGATCATGATTCATGATGTGCAAACCTGGATGCTGCCATCACTTATGATGTCAGATCATCATGAAGTCAGAGCGTCATCATGCTGTGACCTGGTGTCATGTGGGATTCGATAACGTGGATTGCATAAGGATACTCACATAGGCAATAATGGAGTATAATTATAACGAATATATGGGAAGCACCAGGCCCGCCCTGCCTCTCTGCTCTCTATCTTTAGACTGGCTCACGAATGATGCCTAGGGGGTGAGCGGCGTTCAAAAACATGCTATGGTCAGCAGCAACAGTGAATAACAAGTGATTCACACAGACGGTTGGTAGTGAGTCATACTACTGGTAACTGGTTACTGGTAACTGGTTACTAAGAACTGGTACTACTGAGACTGGGGGCCTAAGTTCACAATTCCATCTCCTCGGCGGATCGTGATGTACGAACCTCCTATGGGGGGGCCCCCCTGATTCATGATGTCAGGATCTTGATAGGTTCCTGATTCAAGTGAGTGAGATAATCTCCGGTATTCACAAAGCGTTCTTGAGATGCCCTTGTCCAGTGGGGCTCCGACTGACAGCTCCTACTGACAGCTCCTACTGACAGCTCGACACAACCTTGGATGACCTACACAGCGCCTGGGAGAGGCAGGGAGAAATAGAACCAGAAGAGAATGAAGAAGATAAGGAATGATGAGAGATACGACCAAGAGAGCCAAAGGTGTGAACATAATCACAAATCAGCTGGCAGTATCGGGGTGAGGGGAATGAACGGTGAGCGAAGGACAAGGTGTGTGTGTGTGTGTGTGTGTGTGTGTGTGTGTGTGTGTGTGTGTGTGTGTGTGTGTGTGTGTGTGTGTGTGTACTCACCTAGTTGTACTCACCTAGTTGAGGTTGCGGGGGTCGAGTCCGAGCTCCTGGCCCCGCCTCTTCACTGATCGCTACTAGGTCACTCTCCCTGAGCCGTGAGCTTTATCATACCTCTGCTTAAAGCTATGTATGGATCCTGCCTCCACTACATCGCTTCCCAAACTATTCCACTTACTGACTACTCTGTGGCTGAAGAAATACTTCCTAACATCCCTGTGATTCATCTGTGTCTTCAGCTTCCAACTGTGTCCCCTTGTTACTGTGTCCAATCTCTGGAACATCCTGTCTTTGTCCACCTTGTCAATTCCTCTCAGTATTTTGTATGTCGTTATCATGTCCCCCCTATCTCTCCTGTCCTCCAGTGTCGTCAGGTTGATTTCCCTTAACCTCTCCTCGTAGGACATACCTCTTAGCTCTGGGACTAGTCTTGTTGCAAACCTTTGCACTTTCTCTAGTTTCTTCACGTGCTTGGCTAGGTGTGGGTTCCAAACTGGTGCCGCATACTCCAATATGGGCCTAACGTACACGGTGTACAGGGTCCTGAATGATTCCTTATTAAGATGTCGGAATGCTGTTCTGAGGTTTGCTAGGCGCCCATATGCTGCAGCAGTTATTTGGTTGATGTGCGCTTCAGGAGATGTGCCTGGTGTTATACTCACCCCAAGATCTTTTTCCTTGAGTGAGGTTTGTAGTCTCTGACCCCCTAGACTGTACTCCGTCTGCGGCCTTCTTTGCCCTTCCCCAATCTTCATGACTTTGCACTTGGTGGGATTGAACTCCAGGAGCCAATTGCTGGACCAGGTCTGCAGCCTGTCCCAGATCCCTTTGTAGTTCTGCCTGGTCTTCGATCGAGTGAATTCTTCTCATCAACTTCACGTCATCTGCAAACAGGGACACCTCAGAGTCTATTCCTTCCGTCATGTCGTTCACAAATACCAGAAACAGCACTGGTCCTAGGACTGATCCCTGCGGGACCCCCGCTGGTCACAGGTGCCCACTCTGACACCTCGCCACGTACCATGACTCGCTGCTGTCTTCCTGACAAGTATTCCCTGATCCATTGTAGTGCCTTCCCTGTTATCCTTGCTTGGTCCTCCAGTTTTTGCACCAATATCTAATGTGGAACTGTGTCAAACGCCTTCTTGCAGTCCAAGAAAATGCAATCCACCCACCCTCTCTCTCTTGTCTTACTGCTGTCACCATGTCATAGAACTCCAGTAGGTTTGTGACACAGATTTCCCATCCCTGAAACCATGTTGGCTGCTGTTGATGAGATCGTTCCTTTCTAGGTGTTCCACCACTCTTCTCCTGATAATCTTCTCCATGATTTTGCATACTATACATGTCAGTGACACTGGTCTGTAGTTTAATGCTTCATGTCTGTCTCCTTTTTTAAAGATTGGGACTACATTTGCTGTCTTCCATGCCTCAGGCAATCTCCCTGTTTCGATAGATGTATTGAATATTGTTGTTAGGGGAACACATAGCGCCTCTGCTCCCCTCTCTCAATACCCATGGGGAGATGTTATCTGGCCCCATTGCCTTTGAGGTATCTAGCTCACTCAGAAGCCTCTTCACTTCTTCCTCGGTTGTGTGCACTGTGTCCAGCACTTGGTGGTGTGCCCCACCTCTCCGTCTTTCTGGAGTCCCTTCTGTCTCCTCTGTGAACACTTCTTTGAATCTCTTGTTGAGTTCTTCACATACTTCACGGTCATTTCTTGTTGTCTCTCCCCCTTCCTTCCTTAGCCTGATTACCTGGTTCCTTTGACTGTTGTTTTCCTCCTGATGTGGCTGTACAACAGTTTCGGGTCAGATTTGGCTTTCGCTGCTATGTCATTTTCATATTGTCTTTGGGCCTCCCTTCTTATCTGTGCATATTCGTTTCTGGCTCTACGATTGTTCTCCTTATTTCCTGGGTCCTTTGCCTTCTATATTTCTTCCATTTCCTAGCACACTTGGTTTTTGCCTCCCTGCACCTTTGGGTAAACCATGGGCTCATCCTGGCTTTTTCATTATTCCTGTTACCCCTTTGGGGACAAACCTCTCCTCAGCCTCCTTGCATTTTGTTGCTACATATTCCATCATCTCATTAACTGGCTTCCCTGCCAGTTCTCTGTCCCACTGAACCCGTTCAGGTAGTTCCTTATTCCTGTGTAGTCCCCTTTCTTGTAGTTTGGCTTCATTCGTCCTGGCCTTCCTGCTTCTCCCTCCACTTGTAGCTCTACTGTGTATTCGAAGCTTAAAACCACATGGTCACTGGCCCCAAGGGGTCTTTCATATGTGATCTCCTCGATATCTGCACTACTCAGGTGAATACTAAGTCCAGCCTTGCTGGTTCATCCTCTCCTCTCTCTCTTGTAGTGTCCCTTACGTGTTGGCACATGAAGTTTTCCAGTACCACCTCCATCATCTTAGCCCTCCATGTATCTTGGCCCCCATGTGGGTCCAAGTTCTCCCAATCGATCTCCTTGTGGTTAAAGTCAAACCCCTGATCAGGAGCTTTGCCCTGCATGCATGAGCTCTTCTGGCCACTCTAGCCAGTGTGTCAACCATCGCTCTATTGCTCTCGTCGTACTCTTGCCTTGGCCTCCTGCTGTTCTGTGGTGGGTTATACATCACTGCTATTACCACCTTGGGACCTCCAGAGTGAAGTGTTCCCGCTATGTAATCACTTTCTTCTCCACTGTCTCCTCTCTCCAGCTCATCAAAATTCCAGCGATTTTTGATCAGCAACGCCACTCCTCCACCCCCCCTGTTCCCTATGTCTTTCCTCAGGATTTGGTATCCCGTTGGAAAGATGGCATCTGTTATCATACCTGTAAGCTTGGTTTCTGTGAGAGCTATGATGTCCGGTGATGCTTCTTTGACTCTTTCATGCCACTCCTCCCATTTATTTGTTATTCCATCAGCGTTTGTGTGTGTGTGTGTGTGTGTGTGTGTGTGTGTGTGTGTGTGTGTGTGTGTGTGTGTGTGTGTGTGTGTGTGTGTGTGTGTGTGTGTGTGTGTGTGTGTGTATGTGTGTGTTTGTGTATGTGTGTGTGTGTGTGTGAGAGAGAGAGAGAGAGAGAGAGGAGAGAGAGAGAGAGGAGAGAGAGAGAGAGGAGAGAGAGAGAGAGAGAGAGAGAGGAGAGAGAGAGAGAGAGAGAGAGAGAGAGAGTGGTAAAGACGCATCGAGGCAGTCTGCTGGGAAAATCTATCAAAATTTCTGTAGACTACATGTATTTCGGTGGCTGCGTAGTCCGAGAATGGTATTCCCTGTATTGCGCAACCCCAGTCCCATGCACCTCAGTGCGCGAGAATGGAACAGTGCAGAGTGGGGCACAAGTTTGTAATGCGGCTAGATATCAGCGTAGAAGATTTGATTTGGATCAGAAGAGGAATTCACAAGTCATCACGTGGAAGTTAATGACGCAGGTCCTTCAGTAAAGTGGAAAATTAGGACAAACACATTCCTAATCTGACTCACGAAATCGTAATGACACGATTGCAAACAAACCATACCCCCGGCCGGGATTGAACCCGCGGTCATAGAGTCTCAAAACTCCAGCCCTAATCTAATTCAAAACTTGCAATAGAAAAACATCAACTTAAAGTTAAACTGAAGAGGCATTTTCTCGTTACCTCAGGGTTACCAATATCCGGAAATAGGGAATTCTGTCCCATTAAATTTAAAAACGCCCTAAAAACGCCATTTTTTTAAAGTTTCCTTTTCTCGTTCATATTCTATTTCAAATTTTCTACAATTCTATAAGAAAAAATATTTTGTATTTATTTTTTAACAAATTCCAATTTGTCAAATTGTTTTAAAAACTGGCAAATTGGCATCCATACAGCCAAAAATCAATGCAAAAACTTTCGTAATTAAAATACACCAGCGTTTGTGGTTTGAAGCCGATCAGAAGAGACATTCTCTAGTTATTACACGGGAAGCAGTTTATTTAAGAAAGTTGGCAAATTAAAATTTACACTTCTCAAAGTAAACGCCAAGTTTTGTTTAATTTAAGGCTACCAGTGGTGAAAGTGTGAAGCCGATCCGACAAAGCGTTCTCCAGTAATTGATCTGATTTTAACGATTCCAAGTATTTTTTTTATGGTTTAGAAAGACACGTAAGCAAACACTATAACATATTTATTAGAAAACGTTTCGGTCCTGGGACCTTGTTAGAAGTGATCAAGGTCCCAGGACCGAAACGTTTTCTAATAAATATGTTATAGTGTTTGTTTACGTGTCTTTCTAAACCAACTTGTCGGTTTTTATTACCAAGGTTTATACCATTTTTTTTTAAATTTCAGTAAAATTTCATATTTGCAGCTACTCAGATTAAGCATATAAAGTATCATTGTTAATTGGTAATATTTTATCAGCAATATTTTTAAGCCGATCGGAAGAAGCATTCTTTACCTGGAGTTTACCTGGAGAGAGTTCCGGGGGTCAACGCCCCCGCGGCCCGGTCTGAGACCAGGCCTCCTGGTGGATCAGAGCCTGATCAACCAGGCTGTTGCTGCTGGCTGCACGCAAACCAACATACGAGCCACAGCCCGGCTGATCCGGAACTGACTTTAGGTGCTTGTCCAGTGCCAGCTTGAAGACTGCCAGGGGTCTGTTGGTAATCCCCCTTATGTGTGCTGGGAGGCAGTTGAACAGTCTCGGGCCCCTGACACTTATTGTATGGTCTCTTAACGGGCTAGTGACACCCCTGCTTTTCATTGGGGGGATGGTGCATCGTCTGCCAAGTCTTTTGCTTTCGTAGTGAGTGATTTTCGTGTGCAAGTTCGGTACTAGTCCCTCTAGGATTTTTCCAGGTGTATATAATCATGTATCTCTCCTCCTGCGTTCCAGGGAATACAGGTTTAGGAACCTCAAGCGCTCCCAGTAATTGAGGTGTTTTATCTCCGTTATGCGCGCCGTGAAAGTTCTCTGTACATTTTCTAGGTCGGCAATTTCACCTGCCTTGAAAGGTGCTGTTAGTGTGCAGCAATATTCCAGCCTAGATAGAACAAGTGACCTGAAGAGTGTCATCATGGGCTTGGCCTCCCTAGTTTTGAAGGTTCTCATTATCCATCCTGTCATTTTTCTAGCAGATGCGATTGATACAATGTTATGGTCCTTGAAGTTGAGATCCTCCGACATAATCACTCCCAGGTCTTTGACGTTGGTGTTTCGCTCTATTTTGTGGCCAGAATTTGTTTTGTACTCTGATGAAGATTTAATTTCCTCATGTTTACCATATCTGAGTAATTGAAATTTCTCATCGTTGAACTTCATATTGTTTTCTGCAGCCCACTGAAAGATTTGGTTGATGTCTGCCTGGAGCTTTGCAGTGTCTGCAATGGAAAAACACTGTCATGCAGATTCGGGTGTCATCTGCAAAGGAAGACACGGTGCTGTGGCTGACATTCTTGTCTATGTCGGATATAAGGATGAGGAACAAGATGGGAGCGAGAACTGTGCCTTGTGGAACAGAGCTTTTCACCGTAGCTGCCTCGGACTTTACTCTGTTGACGACTACTCTCTGTGTTCTGTTAGTGAGGAAATTATAGATCCATCGACCGACTTTTCCTGTTATTCCTTTAGCACGCATTTTGTGCGCTATTACGCCATGGTCACACTTGTCTAAGGCTTTTGAAAAGTCTGTATATATTACATCTCCCATTCTTTTTGTCTTCTAGTGCATTTAGGACCTTGTCGTAGTGGTCCAATAGTTGAGACAGACAGGAGCGACCTGTTCTAAACCCATGTTGCCCTGGGTTGTGTAACTGATGGTTTCTAGATGCGTGGTGATCTTGTTCTTAGGACCCTTTCAAAGATTTTTATGATATGGGATGTTAGTGCTATTGGTCTGTAGTTCTTTGCTGTTGCTTTACTGCCCCCTTTGTGGAGTGGGGCTATGTCTGTTGTTTTTAGTAACTGTGGGACGACCCCCGTGTCCATGCTCCCTCTCCATAGGATGGAAAAGGCTCGTGATAGGGGCTTCTTGCAGTTCTTGATGAACACAGAGTTCCATGAGTCTGGCCCTGGGGCAGAGTGCATGGGCATGTCATTTATCGCCTGTTCGAAGTCATTTGGCGTCAGGATAACATCGGATAGGCTTGTGTTAATCAAATTTTGTGGCTCTCTCATAAAAAAATCATTTTGATCTTCGCTCTCAGTCTGGTTAGCGGCTTGCTAAAAACTGAGTCAAATTGGGACTTGAGTAGCTCACTCATTCCTTGCTGTCATCTGTGTAGGACCCATCTTGTTTAAGTAGGGGCCCAATACTGGATGTTGTTCTCGATTTGATTTGGCATAGGAGAAGAAATACTTTGGGTTTCTTTCGATTTCATTTATGGCTTTTAGTTCTTCCCGCGATTCCTGACTCCTAAAGGATTCTTTAGCTTAAGTTCGATGCTTGCTATTTCTCTGACCAGTGTCTCCCCTACGCATTTCAGATATATTGACCTCTTTTAGCCGCTCTGTTATTCTTTTCCGTCGCCTGTAAAGGGAGCGCCTGTCTCTTTCTGTTTTAAAATCTACTCCTCCTTTTTCTTAGAGGAATAAGCCTTGTGCATACATCGAGTGCCACCGAGTTAATCTGTTCTAGGCATAAGTTGGGGTCTGTGTTGCTTAGTATATCTTCCCAGCTTATATCGGTTAGGACTTGGTTTACTTGGTCCCACTTTATGTTTTTGTTATTGAAGTTGAATTTGGTGAATGCTCCCTCGTGACTAATCTCATTATGTCGGTCTGGGGCTCCGCGCATACATGACTGAACCTCAATTATGTTGTGATCTGAGTATATTGTTTTTGATATGGTGATATTTCTTATCAGATCATCATTGTTAGTGAAGATGAGGTCTAGTGCATTCTCCAGTCTAGTAGGCTCTATTATTTGCTGGTTTAAATTGAATTTTGTGCAGAGATTTAAAAGCTCGCGTGAGTGTGAGTTTTCATCAGAGCTGACACTATAAATAAAGTTCAAGATTTAGTCAATAAAATTGGCAAATTTTGACTTTTGTCAGCCAACAACAGCATGAAGCTTGTGTTCACGGAACCACACCAGTGACGAAAGTTTGAAGCCGATCAGAAAGGCATTCCACAGTTATGACACGGATTCCAATCATTCCAAGCTTCTCTTCCTACCCTCCACTTCCTCAGGCTACTATCGGAATGAAACAAGAGGAAAACAAGCGATACCATATTAAAAAAAATGGCAGGAAATTTATAGGAGAGAGATAAATGGATGGAAGGCAGCGGCTGCCCACCACTCCTACTTTTTTTTGTAGTACCAATCCAGCAGCAGCTATTTATATTACTCCACTTCCACCCACACAGATATGTTGATCAGTAGTTCCACTTCCAGATACCACTGGTTCTACTTCTGGATGCTGTGGTGCAGGTGGATTCGAGTAACCGGATACTCTGAACATCAGAGCTCACACCAGGACATCAGTGGCCGCTGCTACGACTGCCACAACCACCTTGACTTCCGCCACTCCTGTTATTATAACCCGGGTCTCAGTTTTAACTGTTTGTCCTGTTGTTGTTACTGAACTAACACCAGGAATCTGTTTACTACAGTCTGCCCATGCATAGTATATAGGTGAAGACTGTGTCGCAACTTGCATATCCAGGTGGTTTCTTAGTAATTATTGCCATTTAAGTTTGTTCCTCTCGGTTATAATTTTGTTTACAAATAAACTTTCATCTGCACACACGTTCGTATTTCATCTCTTGTCTGGAAATTTCATTCCATTGTTTCAAGTTATTGACTCACTTTTCACTCAATTTTTTTTCTTAATTTTGGGTGTACCAAAACAATTCAATATCTTTACAGTTTGGAGAAGTGTTCTGGCGGTGATGTGGAGTGATCGTGCCTGGATGCTGCCTCTGCATGTGGCTGGGTGTTCCGGCTACATGTTCCGTGTTCAGTTAGGTCTGGGTGTATGTATTCACCTAATTGTACTCACCTAATTATGATTGCAAGGGTCGATTTACAACTCCTGGCCCCGCCTCTTCACCGGTCGCTACCAGGTCACTCTTACTGCTCCAAGAGCTACATCATACCTCTTCTTAAAGCTTCGTATGCATCCTGAATCCACTACATCACGTTCCAGACTATTCTACTTCCTGACAACTCTATGGCTGAAGAAATACTTCTTAACATCCCTGTGACTCATCTGAGTCTTCAACTTCTAATTATGACCTCTTGTTTCTGTGTCCCATCTCCGGAACATCCTGTCTCTGTCCACCTTGTCGATTCCTTTCAGTATTTTATGTCGTTATCATACCCCCCCCCCATCCTTCTCTCTCCTGCACTCCAGTGTCGTTAAGTCGATTTTCCTTAACCTCTCCTCGTACGACATGCCCCTTAGCTCCGGGACTAGTCTCGCTGCAAACCTTTTCACTTTCTCTAATTTCCTGACGTGCTTGGCCAGGTGTGGGTTCCAAATCGCTGCTGGATACTCCAATATGGGCCTGACGTACAGGGTCCTGAACGATTCCTTACTGAGATGTCGGAATGCTATTCTTAGGTTTCCTAGGCGCCCATACGCTGCAGCAGTTATTTGGTGGATGTGCGCCTCAGATGTGCTCGGTATTATACTCACCCCAAGACCCTTTTCCTTAAGTAAGGATTGTAGTCTTTGAACCCCTAGACTGTACTCTGTCTGCAGTCTTCTTTGCCCTTCCCCAATCGTCATGACTTTTCACTTACTGGGGTTGAACTCCAGGAGCCAGTTTCTGAACCAGGCCTGTAACTTGTCCAGATCCCTTTGTAATCCTGCCTGCTCCTCCTCCTATTGAATTCTCCTCATTAACTTCATATCGTCTGCAAACAGGGGCACTTCTGTGTCTATTCCTTCCATGTCATTAACATATACCAGAAACAGCACCGGTTCTTGGACTGACCTCTGTGGAACCCCGCCACTCTGACACCTCGTCACGTACCATGACTCTCTGATGTCTTCCCATCAGGTATTCTCTGATCCATTGCAGTGAATTCCCTGTTATACCTGCCTAATCCTCCAACCTTTGCACTAATCTCTTGTGTGGAACTGTATCAAAAGCCTTCTTACAGTCCAAGAAAATGCAGTCTATCCACCCCCCTCTCTCTCTTGTCTTACTACTGTCATCTTGTGATAGAACTCCAGTAGGTTTGTGACACAGGATTTCCCGTCCCTGAATCCGTACTGGTTGTCATTGATAAGCTCATTCCTTTCTAGATGCTCCACCACTCTTCTCCTGATAATCTTCTCCATGACTTTGCATACAATACATGTCAGTGACACAGATCGCTTCTGCTCCCTCTCTCAGGACCCATGGAGAGATACTGTCTTGCCCCATCGGCTTTGAGGTATCTACCTCGCTTAGCAGCCACCTTCACCTCCTCAGTTGTATGTATTGTGTTCAGCACCTGATGCACTTGATGGCGTATCCCACCTCTCTATCCTTCTGGAGTGTCTTCTGTCTCCTCTGTGAACACTTCTTTGAATCTCATGTTGAGCTTCTTACATACTTCTCGGTCGTTTCTTGTGATCTCCCCTCCTTCCTTCCTCAGCCTGATTACCTAGTTCTTGACTATTGTTTTCCTCTTGATGTGACTATACAACAGTTTTGGTCAGACTTGGGTTTCACTGCTATGTCATTTTCGTACTGTCGTTGGGCCTCCCTCCTTGCCTGAACATATTCATTTCCGGCTCTTCTACTGCTCTCGTTATTCTCCTGGGCCCTTTGCCTTCTATACTTCTTCCATTCCCTAGCACACTTGGTTTTGGCCTCTCTACACCTTTGGGTGAGCCAATGGCTCATCCTGGTTTTCTCGTTATTTCTGTTGCCCTTGGGTACAAACCTTCCTCTGCTTCTGTGCATATTGTTGTCACATATTCCATCATCTCATTTACTGATCTCCTTGCCAGTTTTCTGTTGAGCTGAACCTCGTGCAGGAAATTCCTCATGCTTATGTAATCCCCTCTCTCTTGTAGTTTGGCTTCATTTGTCCTGCCCTTCTGCTTATCTCTCCACTTGTAACTCTACAATGTATTCGAACCTCAGAGCCATGTGATCACTATCCCCAAGGGGTCTTTCATATGTGATGTCCTCATTGTATGCACTACTCAGTCTTGTTGTTTCGTCCTCTCCTCTCTCTCTCTCTGGTAGTGTCCCTTGCATGTTGGTACATGAGGTTTTTCAGTACAAACTCCATCATCTTAGCCTTCCACGTTTCTGGCCCCCCATGTAGCTCCAGGTTTACCCAATCAGTTTCTATGTGACTGAAGTGACCCACAATCAGTAGCTTTGCCCTGCCCACATCGGCTCTTCTGGCCATTTCACCCAGTGTGTCAACCATCGTTCTGTTACTCTCATCATATTCTTGCCTTGGCCCCCTGCTATTCTGTAGTGGATTATACATCACTGCAATCACCACCTTGGGACCTCCAGATTGAAGTGCTCCTATTATGTAGTCTCTTGCTTCATCTCTGTCTCCTCTCTCCAGCTCCTCAAAATCTCACTGGTTTTTGATGAACAGTGCCATTCTTTCTCCCCTCTATTCTCTCTGTCTTTCCTCAAGATCTGGTATCCAGTTGGAAAGTTGGCATCTGTTATTATTCTTGTGAACTTGGTTTCTGTTAGAGCTATGATGTCTGGTGATGCTTCTTTGATTGTTTCGTGCCACTTCTCCCACTTATTCGTTATTCCATCAGCAATGGTGTACTATACCTTCAGTTTTGTCTCCAACGCTGTATTCTTTTTTTTTTTGGGGGGGGGGGGGGTCTGGGGGAGTGGGGGACCTGGCAGCGTGCCCCATGGGATTCTACTGCATACTATGGGGTGGGTTATGTGAGTGTGGAGTGTGGAGTGTGGAGTGTGGAGTGAGGTTTGTATTTGGCTGTGGGGTTCTGAGGGTGGTTCTGTGGGTGTTTGTGCTTGTTGCTCTGCCCAGCTCTGGGTGTCCCTTGCTGACTATCCTTGTTTTTGTTTCTAGCCCCTTTCGTTTCTGTGTCCTCTCCCATAGCTGATGTCATTCTGTTCTCGTTTTTTTGCGGCTTAGGAACACCTTCCTTTATATTGATGAATCCTTCAGCTGTGGTTTCTCCTGCAGGATCCTGTTCCTAACTGTTTCTGTCTTGAGAATCAATTTGACAGGTCAATTTCTCCCCTTTGAGTACCCCGCTATTCTCTGAAAATTTTGTATCTCAGTCATGTCCTCTTCTCCTATACTATATTAACCTTATCACATATTTTACAAGGAATCTTGCAAACACAACCGTCAGTATTTCTGGGGTAATTTTTTATCAGTTTTTTAACTGTATCAAGATTTTTAAATACAACTTTGATTTTAAAATTCTTAATGAGAGAAGTCATGTCAACCAAGTTTTCATGGTAAGGGAGGACTAAAATATTTTTAGATGAATAAGGTTGGTTGTCCCTTTTTGAACTGTAGAAAGTATTTCTAGCAGTTTTAAAAGATTTATCAATTAAGTTTTTTGAGCATTTTAGATAATTAGCTATTTAAGAGATTTCTTCATCAATGGATTCTGGGCTGCAAATACGTAAAGCTGTCAAAAACATTGATGAGAATACTGACAGTTTAACTTTATCTTGATGTGAAGAATAATAATGTACATAGGAACAGTTATTTGTTGGTTTTCTATAAATTTAAAATTTAAAATCATGATTTCCTTTAATAATTACAACATCTAGAACAGGCAGTGAGTTATTATGTTCAAAGTCAACAATAAATTTTATGGAATGAGCTAGGCTATTTACCAAGGAAATTGTTTATATATATATATATATATTATATATATATATATATATATATATATATATATATATATATATAAACACTGATCTCTGTGTATATTTCGCATGCTCTCGCGAATTCCTTGCATATATATATATATATATATATATATATATTATATATTTTATATATATATATTATATATATATATATATATATATATATAATATATATATATATATATATATATCATTTTATTATCACACTGGCCGATTCCCACCAAGGCAGGGTGGCCCGAAAAAGAAAAACTTTCACCATCATTCACTCCATCACTGTCTTGCCAGATATATATATAAACACTGATCTCTGGCTGAAGGAGACTCGAACCTACGAACCTTGGAACAAGGTACGCAGTGCTTTACCAATCTACCCACACTGGACAATACCTTGGAGTCCAGCTTGCGCTAGACTTTGATCCAAGGCAGCCAGCTTTCAGGGAGAAGGCTTACAGCTTTTCATCTCATCCCCTGCATGCATCAGCCTTACTAGAGATATTAACAATGCAAAGAATTCGCAAGAGCAGGCGAAATATACACAAACACTGATCTCTGGCAGAAGGAGACTCGAACCTACGCACCTTGGAACAAGGTACGCAGTGCTTTACCAATCTACCCACACTGGTAGATTGGTAGAGATTAAAGCAACATAAATATAGCATTAAAAGTGGACAAGATTCTAATGCTCTGTTTATTCATGTGAGAGATTTTAACCGTCTAATTGATTTTCAGAAGACTGAGAAAGTTGTATCCAGCAAGTCCATGGTCGACACGAATATAATAGAATCATGTTTTATAAAAAATACTTTTGAAAATAATATGAATATTGCTTTTGGGTTATACAAATTGGATTCATTTATAATTAATAAAAGTTGGGAAGAATTTCAGATACATTAGACAAATTGAATTTTTGGGTAGAATAAAATTTGTGTTGGGTGGTAGCGAGGTTAGTCTGTCCTTTGTCTTCTTTTAAATTTTATTTTTTTTATAGTTCCTGATAATGTGAGAAAACACGAAAGCGTTTTAAACTGTCAATTTTTCACGTGTTATTCTACATATTGTGATTCACCTTTTCACTTATCTTATTTGCAATATATATAATTAAATATATATTATATATATATATATAATATATTTTAATATATATAATTTTATTTTGTGCCCACGAAAGTGGGTATTGATCAATAACAACACTCACTAGCTAATGACTCGAACCGCGTTGGGGCCTCCCTCGGGTGGGCGAAAACGCATGCCCCCCTTTAATCCACTGGATTTCGACCCTTGAAAGTAGGCACCCGGGGAAAAAGGGTGTTGTTTCCTACCCAAGGGACCACCGATAGTGTGGATGATTAGGCTAATTTCATTCTAGTCCCTGTTTGGTGTCTAGTTAAACGAGCGTATTTTTTTTTATTGGACCACAAACGGGGCTTGTCAATACAACCTGTATACCCAAAGGGACTCAAACCCCATGTGTCGTTGAATAGTACCCTAACGGGCTGAATAAAAATTACCCTGATTCATCCCCCGTCGTGTGTCTTGGGTAGGGTACAACACCCAGTTCCCTGGATCCCTATTGTAAGGATAGTATGGCCCCAGTGGATTAGGGCGTCAGGTTTTCGCCCCCTAGGGGGGCCAAAGCGCTGGATTCGAGCCCTTGGCTAGTGCAGTGTTGTTTGATTATTTAAAATTTTATTTTTAATTATTATATATATATTATTTTTATTTTAATATGTCGCGCATAATAGGAAAAATGGTAAAATTTTAGCAAGAATTCTTTAAAATTAAGTTCTATAAAAAATTCCTCTTACACAAAATGAAGATAAAATTTTTTTTTTTCTTTTAATGTTAAGTAAAAATTCATAAGTTTGCACAAAGAATCTTAGAAAACTTAATGGTGTTATTGATCATCCCACTCGTTCTGGTCACAATAATATAAAATATGCTCGAAAAACTAGTAAAACCAAAAAGGGATAGAATAAAAATTTGCCTAGAGTATCCCACTATCGTGTGCCTTTGGGGTAGCGAGTCAACTTTCTTTCCCCGGGGAGCATGTCTTAGGATTGTTTGGTTAATGTATTAAGGCGTCTGAGTTTTCGCCCACATGAGGCGGCCAAAGCAGCAGGGGTTTCTAGCCCTTGGTGTCGCAGTTTTGTTATTGATCAATCCCCTCTCGTTCGGTTTTTGGAGTGGAGTGAGTGTGGTAAAGCCCTTTATATGCTTCCTTTGATGCATTACTTTTATTGTTCCTTGATAATGGATTTTGTCACGAAAGCGCTTGGAATTTCTTATTCTTTCACTTTGGGTTTTTTTTGCATATACAAAATACAATTTGATTGCAAATTATATTATATATTTAAATTATATTATATTATTATATATAATAATTATTATATTTTTGCTTTGGTGTGTGTGTGTGTGTGTGGGTGTGTGTGGGTAGGTGTGTGTGTTTTTGTGTGTGTTGTGTGTGTGTGTTTTTGTGTTTTGTGTTTGGTGTGTTGTGTTGTGTGTGTGTGTGTGTGTGTTTGTGTTGTGTGGTGTTTGTGTGTGTGTTGGTGGGGTTTGTGTGGTGGTGTTGTGTGTGTGTGTGTGTATGTGTGTGTGTGTGTGTGTGTGTTGGTGTGTGTACTCACTAGTTGTACTCCCCTTTTTTAGGTTGCGGGGGTCGGTCCGAGCTCTGGCCCGCCCTTCATGATCGTACTAGGTCACTCTCCTGAGCCCTGAGTTTTTATACCCTTTCTTAAAAATATGTAGGATTGCCTCCCTAATCGCTTCCCAAACATTTCCCTTATGACTACTCTGGGCTGAAGAAATACTTCCCAACACCCCTTTTTTCATCTGGCTTCAGTTCCCAAATGTGTCCCTTGTTACTGGTCCAAACTTGGAAATCCGTCTTTGTCCATTTTCAATTCCTCTCAGTTTTTGTATTCGTACATGTCCCCCTATCTCCTTCCTCCGTGTCGTCAGGTTGATTTCCCCCAACCTTTTGAAAAGGGCAAACCTTTAGCCTGGTAGTTTGTTGCAAAACATTTTCCTTTCTCTAGTTTCTTAGTGCTTGGCTAGGTGTGGGTTCCCCAAATGGTGCCGCTACTCCAAAATGGGCCTAACATACACGGGGTACGGGTCCTGAAAAGATTTCCCTTATTAAGATGTCGGAATGCTGTTTGAGGTTTGCTAGGCGCCCTATGCGCAGCAGTTTTTGGGTTTAGTGCGCTTCAGGAGATGTGCCTGGGGTTATATCACCCCCGATCTTTTTCCTTGAGTGAGGTTTGTAGTCACGACCCCCCAAACTGTACTCCGTCTGCGGCCCTTTTTTCCCCTTCCCAATCTTCATGACTTTGCACTTGGGGGGATTTAACCCCGGGGCAAATTTCTGGACCAGGTCGCAGCCTGTAGTCCCTTTTTTAGTTCTGCTGGGCTTCGATCGAGTGAATTTTTCATAACTTCACGTCATCTGCAAACAGGGACACCCCAGAGTCTATTCCTTCGTCATGTCGTTTACAAAACCCGAAACAGCACTGGGCCTAGGGAACCCCCGGGGCCCCT
>NC_069404.1:104581492-104609543 GCF_026875155.1 Cherax quadricarinatus
TAGATTTCATTAAGCCCCAAGGGAGGGATCCCGTCAATGTAGGATCTTGCCTAGAAGGGGAGTAGGAAATGAATGGTTGTTTAGGCAATTGGTGTAATTGCTGGCTAGACAGATACTGCAAGGAACTTGCAATCCCATTCATTGACAACTGGAACAACTTTTATGGCAAACATGATATGTATGCAAGGGATGGGGTACAATCTCTCTGGGCTGGGGTGGTAGCACTTGCAGACTCGATTGAGAAGCCATTGGTGAAATGTCTATGATTTTAAACTGATAGAAGATAGAGGTATGGTGTGGTGGGAAACAAGCAGGTTGCAACACTAGGGTTCGAAACAGTAAATGTATAAAAGGCATTCAGCATGAAGTTATAAATAAAAACACAATAGATCAGGTCAGCAAACAAAGGGGGACAGCAGAGGGCAGCAAGGGACTAGCTCCCTTAAGGTTTACTATACTAATAGCAGGAGTGTAAGAAATAAGATAGATGAGCTAAGATTAATTGCAAGTGCAGGAAACATAGATATTATTGCTATAACGAGACCTGGCTCAATCTGAAAGATAGAGAGATGCCCTCTGAATGTCACATACAAGGCTATAAATTATTCCACACTGACAGGGTCAACAGGAAAGGGTGTGGAGTAGCGATGTATGTCAGAGACAATTTAAATTGTTGTGTTAGACAAGATATAAAATTAGAAGCGTCAGCCACTGAATCTGTTTGGTTACAGCTTCTCGAGGGCCGAGAAAAACTAATTTTGGGTGTGATTTACAGGGCCCCAAATCTTGATAGGGAGTGCAGTAAACTTCTATGGGACGAAATTCGTAAGGCATCTACAAACGAAAATGTTGTGCTAATGGGAGATTTCAACTATAGACAGATTGACTGGAGCAATTTGACAGGAAATTTAGAGTCAGGTGACTTTCTTGATACGATCCAGGATTGTTTTTTAAAACAGTTTGTGACAGAGCCAACTAGGGGAAATAACCTCCTTGACTTGGTTCTTGCCAGTAGGAAACACTAATAATAATGGCAATCAGTCTCTGTCCTGACTTCCGCTTGGCTGATTTCCCTAGACTGAAAAATTACTTAGTGGGCTAGCTGGAATGACCTGACTAAAGGATCAGGTAGGTGGTCGATGGATGCCGATATGCGCTTTCCAGGGATAGTTCTTAGCTGCTCGGCAAATTATGTCCAAATAGGGAATCAGATCAAACAAAATTATCCTAAATGGATGCCAATAGATTTAAAATATCTAATTAGGTCAAAAGAGAGGCATATATAGGCAAATCAAAAGAGGAGAGGGGCAATTAAGAAATCGATATATTCAGTTAAAGAGAAATAAAAAAAAGGAATTAGAAAAGCAAAAAGAGATTATGAGGTTAAAGTTGCAAGAGATTCGAAGACTAACCCAAAAGGATTCTTTCAGGTATACGGAAGTAAGATCAGAGACAAGATAGGCCCACTCAAAAGTTCCTCGGGTCAGCTCACTGACAGTGATAAGGAAATGTGTAGAAGTTTTAACACATACTTCCTCTGAGTTTTTTCACAGGAGGGTACCAGCGATATTCCAGAAATGATAAATTACGTGGAACAGGACGATAATAAACTTTGCACGATTAGGGTCACAAGTGACATGGTCCTTAGGCAAATAGATTAATTAAAACCTAACAAATCCCCAGGCCCTGATGAACTGTATGCAAGGGTTCTAAAGGAATGTAAAGAGGAGCTTAGCACACCTTTGGCTAATCTTTTCAACATATCACTACAAACTGGCATGGTGCCAGATAAGTGAAAAATGGCAAATGTGATATCTATTTTCAAAGCAGGTGACAGGTCCTTAGCTTCAAACTATAGACCAATAAGCCTAACCTCCATTGTGGGAAAATTTATGGAATCAATAATTGCCGAGGCAGTTCGTAGCCACCTTGAAAAGCATAAATTACTCAACGAATCTCAGCATGGTTTCACAAAGGGGCGTTCCTGCCTTACGAATTTGTTAACTTTTTTCACTAAGGTATTTGAGGAGGTAGATCATGATAATGAATATGATATTGTGTACATGGACTTCAGTAAGGCTTTTGACAGGGTCCCACATCAGAGACTATTGAGGAAAATTAAGGCACTTGGAATAGGAGGAGAAATTTTTTCCTGGATAGAGGCATGGTTGACAAGTAGGCAGCAGAGAGTTTGCATAAATGGGGAGAAATCAGAGTGGGGAAGCGTCACGAGCGGTGTTCCACAGGGGTCAGTGTTGGGGCCCCCTGCTGTTCACAATATACATAAACGACATAGATGAGGGCATAAAGAGCGACATCAGCAAGTTTGCCGATGACACCAAAATAGGCCGTCGAATTCATTCTGACGAGGACATTAGAGTACTCCAGGAAGATTTGAGCAGACCGATGCAGTGGTCGGAGAGGTGGCAGATGCAGGTTAATATAGACAAATGCAAAGTTCTAAATGTTGGACAGGACAATAACCATGCCACATATAAACTAAATAATGTAGATCTTAATATTACGGATGCGAAAAAGATTTAGGAGTTCTGGTTAGCAGTAATCTGAAACGAAGACAACAGTGCATAAGTGTTCGCAATAAAGCTAATAGAATCCTTGGCTTTATATCAAGAAGCATAAATAATAGGAGTCCTCAGGTTGTTCTTCAACTCTATACATCCTTGGTTAGGCCTCATTTAGATTATGCTGCACAGTTTTGGTCACCGTATTACAGAATGGATATAAATGCTCTGGAAAATGTACAAAGGAGGATGACAAAGTTGATCCCATGTATCAGAAACCTTCCCTATGAGGATAGACTAAGGGCCCTGAATCTTCACTCTCTAGAAAGACGTAGAATTAGGGGGGATATGATTGAGGTGTATAAATGGAAGACAGGAATAAATAAAGGGGATGTAAATAGTGTGCTGAAAATATCTAGCCTAGACAGGACATGGTTTTAAGTTAGAAAAATTCAGATTCAGGAAGGATATAGGAAAGTACTGGTTTGGTAATAGAGTTGTGGATGAGTGGAACAAACTCCCGAGTACAGTTATAAAGGCCAGAACGTTGTGTAGCTTTAAAAATAGGTTGGATAAATACATGAGTGGGTGTGGGTGGGTGTGAGTTGGACCTGATTAGCTTGTGCTACCAGGACGGTTGCCGTGTTCCTCCCTTAAGTCAAGGTGACCTGACCTGACTAGGTTGGGTGCATTGGCTTAAACCGGTAGGAGACTTGGACCTGCCTCGCATGGGCCAGTAGGCATTCTGCAGTGTTCCTTCGTTCTTATGTTCTTATGTTCTTATTTTTTGATGATTATAACAAAATTTGGTGGGTAAATTGTATTAATATTTTTGTTGATGAATAGTTAACATGAACTTAGTAAAGTGATTGTGTATTAGTTGGAGGTGTGTGACTTAGTTCTGGTAATGTCTCATCACATGGTCAATTTTTTTTGTGCTTATGTTTTATATTTATTGTCAATATGTCAGTTACAGGTTTTGGTGTATGTCTTAGTTATGATGTGTATGTCTTAGTTATGATGTGTATGTCTTAGTTATGATGTGTATGTCTTAGTTATGATGTGTATGTCTTAGTTATGATGTGTATGTCTTAGTTATGATGTGTATGTCTTAGTTATGATGTGTATGTCTTAGTTATGATGTGTATGTCTTAGTTATGATGTGTATGTCTTAGTTATGATGTGTATGTCTTAGTTATGATGTGTATGTCTTAGTTATGATGTGTATGTCTTAGTTATGATGTGTATGTCTTAGTTATGATGTGTATGTCTTAGTTATGATGTGTATGTCTTAGTTTGAGGTGAATGTCTTAGATTTGGTGTGTATGTCTCATGTCTTAAACTTGCGATTAAAATGTATAAGTTGTGGGTGTCTATATTATTTTTATTTTTGGTGATGGAGATATGTTATAGTGCTCATGTTATGTTATAGATGTTGGTGGAAGTGTCGTGGTATTTTTGTGTGTCTTATTTTTGTGCGAATGTTTAAAAAAAAATAAGTGTTTTCAGTGATCATAGTAGTTTTGAGATGAATATTCTTAGATTTTTGGTGATCTTGGTGATGAGTGTTGATAGATGATGGTAAACATATGGAATTGGTGAACGTGATTTTTGTGTGAATGTTTATAAAAATGAGTGTTTTCTGTGATCTTAGTGGTGGAGTCATAAAATTTGGTAATCGTCATGGTTATAGCGTTCTTAGATATTGTGGGTACAACAGGTTGAAACAAGGTGGGTTGGGTGTGATGTGACCACCAAGTAAACACAGATGGGAGTGTGACGTCACTGGAGGTGACCTCGGCGGTCCTGTGGGGTGTGACATCGTGTGTTGGTGGTAGTGAGGTGAGTACGCTTAGATATTGTCAAATATGATTTTTTGTGTGAATGTTTATAAGAAATGAGTGTTTTCTGTGATATTAGTGGTTTTTGAGGTAAGTGAATATGGGCGTTTGTTGATGGTGGTTGTTTTAGATTTATGTGCGTACAAGATATGTTTTCAGTTGATGGTGATCATGTACTAAGTGTTTGTGTATTAGGTTTGTGTTCATGCTTTTTTTTTATGCGCCCATGGGGAGGGAGTTCTTGGTTATAGTGATTTGAGGGGATTTCTATAAAATGGGTGTTAGATGGTGATGTTAAACTTAGTTTCTGGTGATATTGACGGTGTTTTGGTAGTATTCAGTGGTGATTTGGTAGTAATCAGTAGTGTTTTGGGAGTATTCGGAGGTGTTTTTTGAAGGTGTTCAAATGACGTGCAGAGTATTTTTTGAAGATGTTCAGTGGTGTTTTGGTGTTGTTCAGAGTTGGTTCAAAGCTAGTCAGTGTGTTAGTTATGGTAATGTCTCATGTCATAAGTGTATGAGATAGTTTTTTTTTTTGTGTGCTAATGTTGTAAAGTCTGGAGAATGAGGGAGGAGTTTGGTGGATGAGATGTAATTTCGGTTAATGAAATGTGTAAGTGTAAATGAGAATGTAAATTGGTGGGTGAGTTAGAGAAGACAAAAAGTTACGTGATCTTAGTAAAAGTATAGATAGTTTTAGTGATCTTCGTTATGATGATGTTTTAAGAGAATGTGTACAAAAATGTGTGATCTTAGTGGTGGGGTTATAGAATTTGGTAAACGTCTTGATTGTGGTGATCTTAGATATTGGAGATATAACAGGTTGAAACAAGTAACTTCCTCTCAGTAAGTTAAATGAAGTAAAAGTGGGGGTGTGTGACGTCGTCAAGTAAATACAGGATGGAGTGTGATGTCATGGGAGGTATCCCTATCTGTGCTGGTATGTGTTGGTGGTAGTGAGGGGAGTTGGTGATTGTGATTTTTTGTGCGAATGTTTATAAAAATGAGTGGTCATTGATGATAGTTGATGGATGTCTTAGGTTCTTTTTTCTTTGGGTGTGTACATGTTATGTTTTCAGTTGGTGGTGATCCTGTTGTAAGTGTTTCGGTGATGTTTGGAAATGTTCAAAGGTGTTTTTTGTGAGTATTCAAATGATTTATGAGAATGTTTTTTTTTTTTTTTTTTTTTTTTTGCGTTAATGTTATATAATAGTCTGAGGTGAGTGGGATCGTCTTGGTTATAGTGATTTGAGGGGATTTCTATAAAATGGGTGTTAGTCGGTGGTGTTGATCTTAGTTTCTGGTGATTTTTAGTGTTGTTTGGGCAGTATTCGGTGCTGTTTTGGTAGTATTCAGTGGTGTTTTGGGAGTATTCAAAGGAGTTTGTTGATGTTTTTGAATGTGTTCAAATGATGTTTTTGGAGTAATCAAAGGTAATTGATGATGTTTTTGGTGTTGTACAAAGTAAATGTGGTGTGTGTGGGTGTGTTTGTGTTAGTTTTGGTAAAATGTCTCATGTCATAAATGTATGCGTTAGTTTTTATGATAATGTTGTAAAGTCTGAAGACTGAGGGGGTAGTATGGTGGATGAGTTGTAATTTAATAAAATGTGTAAGTGTAGATAAATTAGAGATGATAAATCTTATTTGGGAGTATTCAAAATTATATTTTGGAAGTGCTTCAGTGTTGTTTGGAAATGTTCAAAGGTGTTTATGTGAGTATTCAAATGATTTATGAGAGTGTTCGAAGTAATCTTGGGGTTGTTCTGTAGTGAGATGATAAAGGTTGTGGATGAGAGAATATTTCTTAAGAGATATTGAGAAAAGGTAGTCTCAAATGATGATGTATGAGAGTGTTTTGAAGGTGTTCAAAGTAAAGTGAGGTGTGTGTGTGTATGTTAGTTGGTCATAGAATTTTGTGAATATCTTGCTTTCAGTGATTTTAGTGGATATGAGATGGGTGATGAGATGCATTTGTGGATGTGAAATGTGATTTTTGTGTGTTTTCAGAAGAGGTATGTTGGGAGACGGGTGAGTGGATGTGAAGAAATGTGGGTGAGATGGAGAGGGGTATGGGGAGGGTTGTATTAGAAATTTAATGAAATATGGGGGGATTTTACTGAAAATAAAGGTAACGTGTGAATATTTTAAAAGAAATTATAGAAGTGAAAAGTTATGATATATTGGAAAAGAATGGAGGGTGTAGAAACATGTTGCAGTAGTTGGGTAGTGAGATGATTAGATGTTGTGAGTATAACATTAATTTATGAGGATACAAGGAGATGGGTATGGAGAGGATTTTATTACAATTTTAGTAATGTAGGGAGGAATGTGTATTACATTTTAAGATTCAATAAAAAGAAGGGGAAAAATTTGTATCGAATAAATTGTGAATAAATTGGTAAGTGATGAGGGTTGTGGGTATTGTTGTCGAACTAGAGATATCGAAAAAGTGTTTATAAGTTGTGGGTTGTTGTTGTTGTGACTTTTTCTGATGAAATTAGTTAAAACGAGAAAAAAGTGTGGGTTGTGGGGTGTTGTGGGTTGTGGGTGTTGTGGGTTGTGGGTGTTGTTGTCGAACTAGACATATCGAAAAAAGATGTTATAAGTGGGTTGTTGTTGTGGGTGTTGTGGGTTGTGGGGTGTTGTGGGGAGTTGTGGGTTGTGGGTGTTGTGGGTATTGTTGTCGAACTAGAGATACCAAAAAAGATGTTATAAGCGGGTTGTTGTTGTGGGTGTTGTGGGTGTTGTGGGTTGTGAGTGTTGTGGGTTGTGGGTGTTGTGGGTTGTGGGTTGTGGGTGTTGTGGGTTGTGGGTGTTGTTGTCGAACGAGAGATACCAAAAAAGATGTTAGGTAAGACACATATGCAACAGTTAGACAACTTTATTCCGAAACGTTTCGCCTGCACAGTAGGCTTCTTCAGTCGAATACAGAAAGCAGGCAGGAACAGTAGAGATGTGAAGACGATGTAATCAGTCCATCACCCTTGAAGTCGTAGAATTTGAGGTTGTCAGTCCCTCGGCCTGGAGAAGTTCAGTTCCATAGTCAGGAACTATCTGAAGATCAAGCGACAGTGCGGAGACTTAAATACTGTCGGAAGGAGAGGTGCAGAGTAGATCATTCTGAACCTAACGGAAAAAAAATATATTTCACTGTGTTTGTTTAGTATTAAATTACTGTAAACATATCTCAAATATATTTAGTTGGATTAGGCTAAAATAAATTACGCTTGTTATAATTAGGTTAGATAATTTTTTTAAGATTCTTTTGGTGCAAAATTATAAATTTTTACATTAACCTTAATGAAAAAAATATATCTTTATACGTTTAAGAAAATTTTAGAAAGGACTTAATTTTACATGAGTTCTTGCTATTTGACCAGATTTACCAATTAGGCACGACATATACATACATACACACACACACACACACACACACACACACACACACACACAACACCACCACACACACACACACACACACATATATATATATATATATATATATATATATATATATATATATATATATATATATATATATATATGGAACAAGATACGCAGTGCTAGACTCACTGGTCCACTCACAACCTTGGCGCCCAGCCACCGCTACAAGTTATGGTCCAAAGCAGCCAGCATCCAAGCAGGTGGTGTTAGCTATTTCATCTCATCCCCTGCATGAATCGACTGATGAAAGATTTTTACAATGTTTAGAATTTGCAGAACAGGAGAAATATTCACAAACACTGATCTCGATGCATGCAGGGAATGAGAGGAAGTAGTAAAGAGCACTTGCCTGAAGGCTGGCTGCCTTGGGCCATAACTTCTAGCATTAGCTGGGCACCAAGGTATTGGACCAGTGTGGTACCGTGGTAGAGCTCTGCGATCCCCGTTGGGGAGGGGAACACTGCTACCCACGATGTATTACTCTAATAGAGTAAAGATTCAGCCAGCGAGTGGAACAATCAACGACTCAACTAAGCTAGCACTTGCATCTGTCGTTAGTGGCAGATTGCACGTTAAGTGCAATGTGATTCTATCACTCAAAGAAGCCTTCATTGTCATCTGTACTGACGACACCGAGGCCGAGAAACTACTCACCACTACTGCTGTCTCCACGCTACAAGATCATGGATTCTCTGTTCTGAATTCCCCAGCATCGAGGGCCAGAAGAACTGTGTTCCTCAGGAGACTCGACAGACTCATCACTACACAAACTACTGAAGAGATCAAGTTGTCCATTGAAGCAAAGAATTCCTGGGCCAAGGGGAATTTCTTACCAAAAATTAACCCAACGCCTCCTCCATGCGAAGGCCACCTTCAGTACGTCAACATGGCACCCAGACCCCGCAAAAAATTTCCAACAAACCCCCACAGTGCTTCAACTGCTATTTTCTACCAGCTTATCCCCCAAAAAACTCCCACTCCCCAAAGACAAAAAAAGTACGCTCCCCTGGGGCCTTGGGGGCCACGACTTAAAAATTTTGCACTACTTTTCCCCCCACCGCAATGCCTGAACTGCAAGATGACCATCAACTCTTGCCGGGCCCCAGGTCCCTTCAAAAGGGGGACATACCCCAAGAAACAACAGAAAACAACAGAAGCCCAAAACCACAAGCACCCACATTTCCCTGCTTTTGCCAAGATTCAAGCGACACTCCCAAGATCCTAAAAACCCAAGCAAGCTGCTCCAACTCCTTCCTTTCCCACAGCCCCTCTGCCGATCCCCCCCAAGACCCTATGTTCATAAATTGTATCCCTTTTGTACGGGAATGCGCTGAGCCGGGCCCTTAACTCCACCATCAACAAAAGTATTCTAACTCAACAACATGCCCCTGAACTCACTTCCCTGCATCTCCCACCTTCCACTGAGACCTAAAAACCATTTGCAAATTTGCCGGGCTTAACTCTGTGCCACCACTGTAAAAACCCTTTCCACTCGCATAGAGAGGAAACCCATCGGAGATTTACTGATACGGCGGTAAAATTTCCACCAATGAAGTCCCCCAAACCCCTGCCCCCAAACCACCACCGCAACTGCCCAACCCGGGGCCCTTGCCTCGGAAAAACTAAACCCGCCACCCAAAGAATGCAAAAACGCAAAAGCAAGGGCTGCAATTTCCCCACAAACCCCTACTACTGCTACACCCCACAAGGATCAAGGTCAGAAATCCCAAAACTCAAGAACCAAGAGCTGGGAGCTCCCCCGGCCGGCCAAAACCCCCCCCGGCCAAAAAGAAACCAAGGGGAAGAGTGGTGGGAAAACGCACATCCAAAACCCGGGAAAAAAAACCCAATGCAAAAATCCAGAAAGTGGGGGAAAGGGTAACCCAAAGACACTGTGAATCCCCCCCTTACAAAAAATTTGCCCCCAAAAAATTTCACTGCCCTTTAACAATCCTGGAAAACGGCCCAAAGCCTGAGGGAAAAGGTTTTTAATTTAGCTTGCGGGGAGGATCCCCTCTTCTACACCCCCCGTCCCAAAACAAATTTTCCCCAGCAAATTTTTCTGCCTCAAAAACGGGGGGGGCTCCAAGGGGAACCCCTTTTTTTGCCTTTTTCCCCAAATGTGAAAAAGACCCAAAAAAAAAGAAAAAATCCCCACTTGGGGGTCAATGCCAAAATAGAAGAAGAAGTTACCCTCCAAAAGGAAAGGGGCCCCAAAAGAGAAAAAGAAAAAAAGAAAAGACGAAAAACACCCCCCGCCCCCGGGGGGCCCCCGCCGGGTCACCATCCCGGGGGAAGACCCGGGGCCGGGGAAATACCCGGGAAATCTCTAATGAATGAATGAAAATTGTTCCAAGGTTCGCGGTTTTGGGTCTTTTTTCGCCTGAAAAATTTGTGTTTGTTTAATATTTCCCCTTTCTGCGAATTCAAAAATTTTTTTAAAATATAATATAATATATAAAATATTATAATATATATATATAAAAAAATATATATGTTTTATTTTATTTTATTTAGAAAATAAATATCAAAAATATATATATATATATAATATATATATATATATATATATAAAATATAAAGATATATATATATTTTATATATTTTATAAATTTTTATATATATGTCGTGCCGAAAAATGTAAAAAATGGGTCAATTAGCAAAAACTCATTTTTAAAATTTAAATCCTTTTTTGAAGTTTTTTTCTTATCGTTTAAAGGGTTATTTTTTCATTAATGTTAAAGAAAAATTTTTTTTTTTTTGCAACCCAAAAAAATCTTAGAAAAATTACCTAAAACCCTTTTTATAGCAAAAAGCAATTTTTTTTTACCTTAAATCCCAAATAAATTTTAAATTTGATTTGTTTTTCAGTAATTTAAAACTAAACAAACACAGGGAAATATAATTTTTTTTTTGTTAGGTTCAGAATGAATTTTGGGGAAATTATTGCATACACAAATTTTTACTTGTCCCATATGGTAAGATGAGCGTTGCTATTTAAGCCAAGATCTCAATTTCTCCTATTCGGCACTACATATATATATATATATATATATAAAATATAAATATATATATATATATATATATAAATATATTAATATATATATATTTTATATACATATATATATTTTATATATATATATATATAAAATATATATTATAATATTATATATATATATATAATATATATATATATATATATACTTTTCAACAAGTCGGCCGTCTCCCACCGGGCAGGGTGACCCAAAAAAGAAAGAAAATCCCCAAAAAGAAAATACTTTCATCATCATTAAACACTTTCACCACACTCGCACATTATCACTGTTTTTGCAGAGGTGCTCAGAATACAACAGTCTAAAGCATACACATATAAAGATACAAACATATCCCTCCAAACTGCCAATATCCCAAACCCCTCCTTTAAAGTGCAGGCATTGTACTTCCCATTTCCAGGACTCAGTCCGACTATATGAAAATAACCCGGGTTTTCCCTGAATCCCTTCACAAAATATTACCCTGCTCACACTCCACAATCGTCAGGCCCCAAGTACCATTCGTCTCCATTCACTCCTATCTAACACACTCACGCACGCTTGCTGGAAGTCCAAGCCCCTTGCCCACAAAACCTCCTTCACCCCCTCTCTCCCAAACCCTTTCGAGGACGACCCCTACCCCCTTCCTTCCCCTATAGATTTATATGCTTTCCATGTTCATTCTACTTTTATCCATTCTCTCTAAATGACCAAACCACCTCAACAACCCCTCTTCTGCCCTCTACTAATACTTTTATTAACTCCACACCTTTTTCCTAATTTCCACACTCCGAATTTCTGCATAATATTTACACCACACATTGCCCTTAGACAGGACATCTCCACTGCTTCCAACCGTCTCCTCGCTGCTGCATTACCACCCCAAGCTTCACACCCATATAAGAGTGTTGGTACTACTATACTTTCATACATTCCCTTCTTTGCCTCCATAGATAACGTTTCTTGACTCCACATAACCTCAACGCACCACTCACCTTTTTTCCCTCATCAATTCTATGATTAACCTCATCCTTCATAAATCCTCCGCCGACACGTCAACTCCCAAGTATCTGAAAACATTCACTTCTTCCATACTCCTCCTCCCCAATTTGATATCCAATTTTTCTTTATCTAAATCATTTGACACCCTCATCACCTTACTCTTTTCTATGTTCACTTTCAACTTCTACCTTTACACACATTCCCAAACTCATCCACTAACCTTTGCAATTTTTCTTTAGAATTTCCCATAAGCACAGTATCATCAGCAAAAAGTAACTGTGTCAATTCCCATTTTGAATTTGATTCCCCATAATTTAATCCCACCCCTCTCCCAAACACCCTAGCATTTACTTCCTTTACAACCCCATCTATAAATATATTAAACAACCATGGTGACATTACACATCCCTGTCTAAGACCTACTTTTACCGGGAAGTAGTCTCCCTCTCTTCTAACACACCCTAACCTGAGCCTCACTATCCTCATAAAAACTCTTTACAGCATTTAATAACTTACCACCTATTCCATATACTTGCAACATGTGCCACATTGCTCCTCTATCCACTCTATCATATGCCTTTTCTAAATCCATAAATGCAATAAAAACTTCCCTATCTTTATCTAAATACTGTTCACATATATGCTTCAATGTAAACACCTGATCTACACATCCCCTACCCACTCTGAAACCTCCTTGCTCATCCGCAATCCTACGTTCTGTCTTACCTCTAATTCTTTCAATTATAACCCTACCGTACACTTTCCTGGTATACTCAGTAAGCTTATTCCTCTAAAAATTTTTTACAGTCTCTTTTTGTCCCCTTTCCCTTTATATAAAGGGACTATGCATGCTCTCTGCCAATCCCTAGGTACCTTCCCCTCTTTCATACATTTATTAAACAAAAGTACCAACCACTCCAACACTATATCCCCCCCCTGCTTTTAACATTTCTGTCCTGATCCCATCATTCCAGCTGCTTTACCCCCTTTCATTTTACGTAATGCCTCACGTACCTCCCCCACACTTACATTCTGCTCTTCTTCACTCCTAAAAGATGGTATACCTCCCTGACCAGTGCATGAAATTACTGCCTCTGTTTCTTCCTTAACATTTAAAAGTTCCTCAAAATATTCTCGCCATCTACCCAATACCTCCATCTCCCCATCTACTAACTCCCCTACTCTGTTTTTAACTGACAGATCCATATTTTCCCTAGGCTTTCTTAACTTATTTAACTCACTCCAAAATTTTTTCTTATTTTCATTAAAATTTCTTGACAGTGCCTCTCCCACTCTATCATCTGCTCTCCTTTTGCACTCTCTTCACCACTCCTTTACCTTTCTTTTACTCTCCATATACTCTGTTCTTCTTATAACACTTCTGCTTTGTAAAAACCTCTCATAAGCTACCTTTTTCTCTTTATCACACCCTTTACTTCATCATTCCACCATCACTCCTCTTTCCTCCTACCCCCACCCTCCTATAACCACAAACTTCTGCCCCACATTCTAATACTGCATTTTAAAACTTCCAACCCTCTTCAACCCCCCCCACTACTCATCTTTGCACTAGCCCACCTTTCTGCCAATAGTCGCTTATATCTCACCCGAACTTCCTCCTCCCTTAGTTTATACACTTTCACCTCCCTCTTACTTGTTGTTGCCACCTTCCTCTTTTCCCATCTACCTCTTACTCTAACTGTAGCTATAACTAATAATGATCCGATATATCAGTTGCCCCTCTATAAACATGTACATCCTGGAGCCACCCATCAACCTTTTATCCACCAATACATAATCTAATAAACTACTTTCATTACGTGCTACATCATGCCTTGTATATTTATTTATCCTCTTTTTCATAAAATATGTATTACTTATTACCAAATTTCTTTCTACACATAGCTCAATTAAAGGCTCCCCATTTACATTTACCCCTGTCACCCCAAATTTACCTACTACTCCCTCCATAACATTTTTACCCACTTTAGCATTGAAATCCCCAACCACCATTACTCTCACACTTGATTCAAAACTCCCACGCATTCACTCAACATTTCCCAAAATCTCTCTCTCTCTCTCCTCTACACTTCTCTCTTCTCCAGGTGCATACACGCTTATTATAACCCACTTTTCACATCCAATCTTTATTTTACTCCACATAATCCTTGAATTAATACATTTATAGTCCCTCTTTTCCTGCCATAGCTTATCCTTCAACATTATTGCTACTCCTTCTTTAGCTCTAACTCTATTTGAAACCCCTGACCTAATCCATTTATTCCTCTCCACTGAAAACTCCCACCCCCTTCAGCTTTGTTTCACTTAAAGCCAGGACATCCAGCTTCTTCTCATTCATAACATCCACAATCTTCTCTTTCTTATCATTTGCACAACATCCACCCATATTCAGACTTCCCACTTTGACAGTTTTCTTCTTATTCTTTTTAGTAATCTTTACAGGAAAAGGGGTTACTAGCCCATTGTTCCCGGCATTTTAGTTGACTTTTACAACACGCATGGCTTACGGAGGAAAGGGTTCTTATTCCACTTCCCCATGGATATAAAAGGAAAATTAATAAGGGCCAAGAACTATTAAGATAAAATCAAAGAAAACTCAGATGAGTGTGTATAAATAAATGTGTACATGTATGTGTAGTGTGACCTAAGTGTAAGTAGAAGTAGCAAGACATGCCTGTAATCTTGCATATTTATGAGACAGACAAAAGACATCAGCAATCCTACCATCATTAAAACAATTACAGGCTTTCGTTTTAACACTCAAATTGGCAGGACGGGAAATACCTCCCTGGGTGGTTGCTGTCTACCAAACCCACTACCTATATATATATAATATAATAAATATATATATATATAAATATTAAAATAATATATATATATATATATATATATAAATATATATAATATACATATATATATATAAAATATATATATATAATATATATATATATATATATATTATATATATATATACATATATAATATATATATATATATATATATATATAAAATATATATATATATATATTATGTAATAATTTTATTTAGTATTTTTAATATATTAACTCATGTTTCCCTCCAAGGCAGGGTGACCCGATAAAGAAGAAATACTTCCATCATCATTCACTCCATCACTGTCTTGCCAGAGGCATGCTTACACTACCATTATAAAACTGCAACATTAACACCCCTCCTTCAGAGTGCAGACACTGTACTTCCCATCTCCAGGACTCAAGTCCGGCATGCTGATTTCCCTGAATCACTTCATAAATGTTATGTTGCTCACACTCCAACAGCACTTCAAATCATGAAAACCATTTGTCTCCACTCGCTCCTATCTAACACGCTCACGGGTGCTTGTTGGAAGTCAGAGACTCTCGCACATAAAACCTTCTTTGCCCCCTCTCTTCAACCTTTCCTAGGCCAACCCCTACCCCACCTTCCTTCCAATAAAGATTTATATGCTCTCCTAGTTAGTTTCGTCCTCTCTAAATGTTCAAATCACCTAAACAACCCCTCCTCAGCGCTCTGGAAAATACTTTTAGTAATCCCACGTCTCCTCCTAATTTCAGAACTATGGATTCTCTGCATTATATTCACACTGCCGCACATTGCCCTCGGAGAGGGCGTCACATCCTGGCACTGCCGTCCAGCCCTCTCATTGTTGCAACATTCACCACCCATGCTTCACACCCTTATAAGACTATTGGCATAACATTCCCCACTTTGCTTCCATGGATAATATTCATTCGTCTCCACAGAACGCCTCATACAACCATTCACCTTTTTTTTTTCCTTTCATCAAGTCTATGGTTCACCTCGCCTTTATCATAAACCCATCTGCTGAAAAGTCCACTCCAAAATATCTGAATACATTCAGTTCCTCCACACTCTCTCCCTCCAATCTGATATCCAGTCTTTCATTACCTTAATTTTTTTTTATCCACATCACTCTTCTATGGTTCACTTATTATACCTTTCCTTTTACATACCCTAGCAAACTCATCTACCAACCTTCGCAACTTCTCTTCAGAATCTCCCAAAAGCATAGAAGCAACTGCAACAACCCCCACTTAGTGTTAGATTCCTTATCATTTAATCCCACCCTTCTTGCCAACACCCGAGCACTCACTTCTCTTAAATATATTGAACAACCATGGTGACATGACACATCTCTGTTTGTTCTCTTAAATCTGGCAAGTGTGCTTGCTCTCATTAACGTACTTATCTACGTCCATGTTATCATAGTAGGTTTTAGATCTATTGAAGCTTCTAACTGCAAGCCTACAACATTCAGTTTCATTACTTACTTCTCTCCTAATTATTTGTACAGTGTGCATTAGCATTCAACTGGGAGATGAGTGGGCCTGCTAAGTAAAGTGTGGCATATCCAGGGTGGACGATGAAGGTATCCTCCAAGTATTCTCCAAGAGTAGATAAAGTAATTTACACAGCTCCAAATACCCATTTCTAGAGATCGGGTAATTCCCGGGAACAACAGAACACTAATGTTTATATTGGTAAGTCGTGTTCCTCCTCTTTTTTACAGAGCTTACTTGCTGAATAAGCAGGTTTGGGAGCCTCACCAGAGATAACTGCATTCATTTGCAACAGATGAGGGTACGGTATCCTGATTCTGGCAGTCACTGTGTCACATATTGTATGTAATTTTCAACCTCCTGACAACTTGTTTCTATTGTGGTAGCGATTGAGTGCATAGTTTTAATTGTGGAAGTAGAGGAGTGGATAATTTTGATTGTGGAAGTGGTTGAGTGCATTATTTTGATTGTGGAATTAGAGTGGGTAACTTTTATTATGAAACTGAGTGCATAATTTTGACTGTGGAAGCAGTTGAATGCTGAATTTTGATTGTGAAAGTAGATGAGTGCATAATTTTTATTGTGGAAGTAGAATGGATAATTTTAACTGTGGTAGTGGTTGAGTGCATAGTTCTACTTTTAAATGTTAACGTTAAGAGAAATACATATTATGTAAATATTTAACATTGCCAGAAACTGCTTTGTTTGCGTGTTTTGAGAATTAGTACACAGCCCCTTGGCCTGACACCCTCCAATTCCTGCCAGTCCGAAAGGTGACATGAAATTCACAGAGTGAAAGACAGGTAGTGTGATTTAATAAGTGCATGCGGATAGTACCTGAGGATACAGTGCTCTAGTGAATTATCTTTCCTAAATATTTCATCCTGCTGGCTAGTCGGGTAACGAGATCGCTGCGAGGCTCAGGAATAAATACATCCTCCCGTAGTCCATACCCAAGTCCAACTGTACCTCAATATTACACGACAGGAATAGTGCAGAGTGCGGCAAAAGTTGATAATGCTGTTAAATATTTTTGTTAAATATCTGAAGGGAATCAGAAGAGCCATTTAAAAGACATCATTAGGATACTGATAACCAATTTAAAAAAAAACGGTAAGTTAGGACATACAGGGGCCAAATCTAATTCATATCTTTCAAAGGGACAAAATACACAAGTACATTAAGTTTCAAGCCGCTGAGGTGTTGCGCTATCAAGTAATCATGATGGAAGAGTTGAAGCTAATCAGATGCGACACTCAGAAATAATCACATGAAAAGCGGTATTTCAATTTTTCCATTGAAAAAAATTTGGAAATCTACTCAGGCAAAAATCAAGAAGTCCAAGCTATTCTAGTCCTAAAATTGACCAAGCTCTTTAGAGAAAGCATGGTTGTGTAAGCTTAATGTACATAACACAAACTTTTAACAATGGTGTTGAGGACACACAGATGTTATACGCACAAAGAACATGAAGGTTATTTGACCGAGGAAAAAAAAAATGTCAAACACGCTGAGTTGTTCGTGATCAGAAGCGACCTTCCCTAATTATTTCACAGAAACCAATTTGATTAATAAAACTGGCACATTATAACTTGCATTATAACACATCAGCACTAAAACTTTCAACCTGACCAGAAACATTTTCCAGTTATCGAATCAAAAAAAAATTGTACCTAGACAGCCTGAGTCCAGGAAACGATGCGTCAGCCCCTGAAGATTGATGCCGTTCGTAATTGTTATAATTTAATGAGTGGTAAGTGCTAAACCCGTAGGGGTCATATAGCTCCTGTGAAATGGGAGGCATTCAAATTCGACCAAAACGAAGGAGAAGATAAGTCCAGGTTCTTGGATCAAGATCCCCTTATCAGCATCAAGGCAAAATAACGCAAACTAACACCATACTATTTTCAGATTAAAAGTATCACAATGGCGTCAACACACTCCATTAAATATACAAAATCTTTTCCTAAGTCACACAGATGTTAAAATTTGCAAGTAGATCATAGGAGCTTGTCTTCATCTTCACACACAAACAAAATTTGGGAATGATTTATGTTTCATTGCGCATAGGTCACCCCACGATGTATGCAAATTAGACTCACGAATCTTACTAGAGGTACACACACTACACAAACGATGAAAATTTAAAGCCGAGAGAATAAATCGTTCTCGAATAATAAACAAAATTTCGTGAGAAATTAAACGTTATTAAATTAAACATAGCTATTAAGTGGGATACCTGCAATGACACAATCTTATTTTTCTTAACGTAAACTCATTGTACTACAAAATATGTGCATAAAAAAATCATCACAGTTTTTATTTTTTTCGCTTATGTTCAGCAGTAGTTGGCCATCAAACATCCTCATGTTCTCAACTCTTGGATATTTTTCCTCCATGATGACTATGTCTTGGTGAAATTGTTCATCTGTGGGGTTGTTACACAGAAACTGTGTGTGTCATAGCAAAACTAAGTTCAGATTAGAATTCAGCTTCCTTAAATTAGATAGAAATACATGTTTGTTTTAAATGTGAAATGAAAGCCGTGTTGAGCAGCGTTACCTTTCACTATCAGTAAAAATGTTGAGAATATGAAAGGTAAATTATTATGCTAAATTTATTTTATGCTAAATTTATTATGCAAAATTTAATGCAAAATTAAATATTAAATGTAATATTTATACACAACTTTATTAAATCTTAAATGTTTCCCCTTATATTGCTTTACGACTAATTTATATCCCGCACAGTTCTATAGGAGTCAAAGAATCCTGCCATATTTACTCATCCATAACAACTATTATTCACAAAAATCAACAAAGAAGAACGATCTTCCTTTCCCACATGACAAAGTTTGCACACCTATCTTTATTTGATCCCTTAAATTTTCATAATTAATTTACCTTACACCAGGGTTTGCGTATGTATCGTCACCATCAATTTGTGATATTAAATACTTAGTTTAATCTACGAATTCCTGAATAACACACGTCTCAGCGATGGACTTTGCTCCGAGACTAAAAGTCACCTTCATGTTCGAGAGGACAACATCCATTTATATTATCCTGACCTCGATAAAGACTGATTCAATCTTACCAGGAATCCCTTTTCAATTGCAATCGAGACACCTTTGAACAGTTTCTTGAAATACAGTTTGATTCAGTAGTGCAGGAAACATTCATGGTCTTTGTCTTGGGATGTGTACATTTCTGTGTAGCAACATGAGAGGCAGCGAATCTTAAAGTCCTCAACGACGGGTCGGTGTGAGTAAGAGCTTCTGCTGCTTGGGATAGAAAAAAAAAACTGCTGAAACAACATGGTTCGAGACTGATTGTTTAGTCCCACACTCACCAAAACTCACCAATACAGTATCACTTGTTAGCGATAAAAAGGCCGGTACTAGACATCGAAGTAAGAAGTATCTCTTCGTGATGCATCATTATTCAGAACGTTCCGAGCGGCGCAATAGCGTGCTACCCATGGATTAAAAATTTGCAACAGTTAAATGAAAACGCGTCAGCCTCAACTCAGTCAATTGTCAGTCTCACCTCTGTCACTTGTCAGTCTCAACTATGTAAGTTGTCAGCCTCACCTCTGTCAGTTGTCTGCCTCACCTCTGTCAGTTGTCAGTCTCAACTATGTCAGTTGTCAGCCTCAACTAAGTCAGTTGTTAGCCTCATCTCTGTCAATTGTCAGCCTCACCTCTGTCAGTTGTCAGCCTCACCTCTGTCAGTTGTCAACCTCAACTATGTCAGTGCTCAGCCTCACCTCTGTCAGTTGTCAGCTTCACCTCTGTTAGTTGTCAGCTTCACCTCTGTCAGTTGTCAGCCTCACCTCTGTCAGTTGTCAGCCTCAACTATTCCAGTTGTCAGCCTCACCTCTGTCAGTTATCTGCCTCAACTATGTCAGTAGTCAGCATCACATCTATCAATTGCCAGCCTCACCTCTGTCAGTTGTCATTCTCACCTTTGTCAGTTGTCAGCATCAATTATGTCAGTGGTCAGCCTCACCTCTGTCAGTTGTCAGCATCACCTCTGTCAGTTGTCAGCCTCGCCTCTGTCAGTTGTCAGCTTCACTTCCGTCAGTTGTCAGCTTCACCTCAGTCAGTTGTCAGCCTCGCCTCTGTCAGCTGTTAGCCTCACCTCTGTCAATTGTCCACCTTCACCCTGTCATGTTGTCAGCCTGCACCTCTGGTAGTCAGTTGTTAGCCTCAACTATGTCGTTGTCACCTAACCTCTGTCCAGTTGTCAGCTTCAACATTGACAGTTGTCAGCCTCACCTCTGTCAGTTGTCAGCCTCACCTCTGTCAGTTGTCAGCTTCACCAATGTCAGTTGTCAGCCTCGCAGCCTCTTGTCAGATTGTCAAGCAACACCTCTGTCAGTTGTCAGCTTTCACTTCCTTCAGTTTGTCATCTTACCTCAGGTCAGTTGTCAGCCTCGCCTCTGTCAGCTGTTAGCCTCACCTCTGTCAATTGTCACCTTCACCTCTGTCAGTTGTCAGCCTCACCTCTGTCAGTTGTTAGCCTCAACTATGTCAGTTGTCAGCCTAACCTCTGTCAGTTGTCAGCTTCAACATTGTCAGTTGTCAGCCTCACCTCTGTCAGTTGTCAGCCTCACCTCTGTCAGTTGTCAGCTTCACCAATGTCAGTTGTCAGCCTCGCCTCTGTCAGTTGTCAGCCTCACCTATGTCAGTTGTCAGCCTCACCTGTCAGTTGGCAGCTTCACCTCTGTCAGTTGTCAGCCTCGCCTCTGTCAGTTGTCAGCCTCACCTCTGTCAATTGTAAGCTTCACCTCTGTCAGTTGTCAGCCTCACCTCTGTCAGCTGTCAGCCTCATCTATGTCAGTGGTCAGCCTCACCGCTGTCAGTTGTCAGCTTCACCTCTGTCAGTTGTCAGCCTCACCTCTGTCAGATGTAAGCCTCTCCTCTGTCAGTTGTCAGCTTCACCTCTGTCAGTTGTCAGTTTCACCTCTGTCAGTTGTCAGCCTCGCCTCTGTCAGTGGTCAGCCTCGCCTCTGTCAGTTGTACGCCGCACCTCCGCCACAGCTTCACCTCTGTCAGTTGTCAGCTTCACCTCTGTCAGTTGTCAGACTCGCCTCTGTCAGTTGTCAGCCTCAACTATGTCAGTGGTCAGCCTCACTTCTGATAGTTTTCAGCTTCACCTCTGTCAGTTGTCAGCCTCACCTCCGTCAGCTGTCAGCCCCACCTCTGTCAGTGGCCAGCCTAACCTCTGTCAGTTGTCAGCTTCAACTCTGTCAGTTGTCAGCCTCACCTCTATCAGTGATCAGCTTCACCTATGTCAGCTGTCAGCTTCACCTCTGTCAGTTGTCAGCTTCACCTCTGTCATTTGGCAGCCTCACCTCTGTCAATTGCCAGCTTCACCTCCCGTCAGTTTCAGCCTCACCTCTCCGTTGCAGCCCCAATCGAATGTCAGTGTCAGCCCTCACCTCAGTCAGTTGTTTTAGCTTCACACCTCTTGTCAGTTGTCAACCCGCTTCACCCTGTCAGTTGTCAGCCTCACCTCAAACCCCTCTGTCATGTCAGCCCTCCACCTCTCTCAGTTGTCAGCCTCAACTCTCCCGTTGTCAGCCTCACCTCCGAAAGGATGTCAGCATCTCCTATGTCAGTTGTCAGCCTCACCTTTGTCAGTTGTCAGCTTCACTCTGTCAGTTGTCAGCCTCACCTCGGTCAGTTGTCACCTTCACCTCTGTCAGTTGAAGCTTCACATCTCTCAGTTGTTAGCCCTCACCTTCTGTCAGTGGTCAGCCTAACCTTCTGTCAGTTGTCATATTCACCTCTGTCAGTTGTAAGCAACACCTCTGTCAGTTGTCATCCTCACTCTGTCAGTTGTCAGTCACCTCTGTTAGTTGTCAGCCTCGCCTCTGTCGTTTTCAAAGCCTCACGTCTTGTCGAACATGGTCAGCCTCACTCTGTCATTGTCCAGCCTCACCTCTGTCAGTGGTGATAGCAGCCTCACCTCTGTCAGTTTACTGCTTCAAACTTCTGTCCAGTTGTCAGCCTCACCTCTGTGAGGAGGTCAGCCTTCACCTCTGTCAGTATCAGCTCACCTCTGTCAGTGTCAGCTTAACCTCGTCATTGTCAGTCTCACCTCTGTCAGCTGTCTGCCTCAACTCTGAGCAGTGTCAGGCCTCACTTCCGAGAGTTGTTAGTCTTCACCTCTGTCATTGACAGCCTCACCTCTGTCAGTTGTCATCCTTACATTCTGTAGAGTGTCAGCCTCACCTCTGTCCAGTTGTCAGCCTCCACCTATGTCCGTGGTCAGGCCCTAACCTCTGTAAATGGGTCAGATTCAAATCTGTCAGTTGTCAGCAACGACTCTCTTCTCAGGATTGTCAGCCATCACGCTGTCAGTTGTCAGCTTCACCTCTGACAGTTGTCATCCTCGCCTCTGTCAGATTCATCTCACTCTGTCAGTGTCACCTCACACTCTGTCCTTGTCAGCCTCACCCTGACAGTGTTCAGCCTCACCTCTTGACAGTTTACTGCCTTCACCTCTGTCAGTTTGTCAGTCTCACCTCTGTCAGCTGTCAACCCTCAACTATTCAGTGGTCAGCCTCAAGTTCTGTGAGTTGTCAGCTTCACCTCTGTCAGTTGACAGCCTCACCTCTGTCAGTTGTCATCCTCACGTCTGTCAGTGGTCAGCCTCACCTTTGTCAGTTGTCAGCCTCACCTCTGTCAGTTTAATGCATTCACCTCTGTCATTTTATGCTTCACCTCTGACAGTTGTCAGCCTCACCTCTGTGAGTGGTCAGCCTCACCTCTGTCAGTAGTCAGCTTCACCTCTGTCAGTTGTCAACTTCACCTCTGTCAGCTGTCAGCTTTACCTCTGTCAGTTGTCAGCCTCACCATTGTCAGTCGTCAGCCTCAACTATGTCAGTGTCAGCTTCACACCTCTGTCAGTTGTCCAGTCCTCACCTCAGCCTCTTCAGTGGCCAGCCTCACTCTGTCAGTTGTCAACGACCCTCACATCTCTCAGTTGTCAGCCTCACCTCCGAAAGTTGTCAGCATCACCTATGTTCAGTTGTCATGCTTCACCTCTGTCCAGTTGTCAGCCCCACCCTATTTCATTGTCAGCTTCACCTCTGTCAATTCCAGCCTCGCCATCTGTTAGTTTCAACCTAACCTCTGTCAATTGTCAGCCTCACCTGTCAGTTGTCAGTTTCACCTCTGTCAGTGGTCAGCTTCACCTCTGTCAGTTGTTAGCCTCGCTTCTGTCAGTTGTCAGTCTCACCTCTTCAGTGTCACCATCCTCGCCCATTGTCAGTTGTCAGCTTCACCTCTGTCATTGAGTCATCCTCACCTCGGTCAGTTGTCAGACCATCACCCTCTGTCATTGTTCAGGCTCACTTCTGTCAGTGGTCAGCCTCACCTCTGTTAGTAGTCAGCTTCACCTCTGTCAGTTATCAGCTTCACCTCTATCAGTTTGTCAGCTTCACTCTCCTCAGTGTTAGCTTCACCCTCTGTCAGTGGCAGCCTCACCTCTGTCATTGTAGATTCACCTCTGTCAGTTGTCAGCAACACCTCTGTCAGTTGTCAGCCTCACGCCTGTCAGTTGTCTGCTTCACCTCTGTCAGTTGTCAGCCTCGCCTCTGTCAGTTGTCAGCCTCACCTCTGTCGGTTGTCAGCCTCACCTGTCAGTTGTCAGCTTCACCTCTGTCAGTTGTCAGCCTCACCTCTGTCAATTGTCGGCTTCTCATGTCAGTTGTCAGCCTCATCATTGTCAGTTGTCAGCCTCAATATGTGAGTGGTCAGCCTTCGACTAATACTCACTTCGTGTCAGTTGTCACCTCACCTCTGTCAGTTGTCAGCCTCACCTTTGTCAGTTGACAGCTTCAAATCTGTCAGTTGTCGGCCTCACCTCTGTCAGTGGTCAGCCTCACCTCTGTCAGTTGTCAGCTTCACCTTTGTCACTTGCAGCTTCACCTCTGTCAGTTGTCAGCCTCATCTGTGTCAATTGTCAGCTTCACCTCTGTCAGTTGTCAGCCTCACCTCTATCAGTTGTCAGCTTCACCTCTCTCAGCTGTCAGCGTCACCTCTGTCAGTTGTCAGCCTCACCTCTGTCAATTGTCAGCTTCACCTGTCAGTTGTCAGCCTCACCATTGTCAGTTGTCAGCCTCAACTATGTCAGTGGTCAGCCTCACCTCTGTCAGTTGTCAACCTCACCTCTGTCAGTTGTCAGCCTCACCTCTGTCAGTTGTCAGCTTCAAATCTGTCAGTTGTCAGCCTCACCTCTGTCAGTGGTCAGCCTCACCTCTGTCAGTTGTCAGCTTCACCTCTGTCACTTGTCAGCTTCACCTCTGTCAGTTGTCAGCCTCATCTGTGTCAATTGTCAGCTTCACCTCTGTCAGTTGTCAGCTTCACCTCTGTCAGTTGTCAGCCTCGCCTCTGTCAGTTGTCAGCATCACCTCTGTCAATTGTCAGCTAAGCCTCTGTCAGTTGTCAGCCTCACCTCTGCCATTTGTCAGCCTCAACTGTGTCAGTGGTCAGCCTCACCTACGTCAGTTGTCAGCTTCTCCTCTGTCAGTTGTCAGCGTCACCTCTGCAGTTGGTCAGCCACACCTCTGTCAGTGTCAGCCTCAACTCAGTCCAGTTTTACTGCTTTCAATCACCTCTGTCAGTTGTCAGTCTCACCTCTGTCAGCTGTCAGCCTCAACTATGTCAGTGGTCAGCCTCACTTCTGTGAGTTGTCAGCTTCACCTCTGTCAGTTGACAGCCTCACCTCTGTCAGTTGTCATCCTCACGTCTGACCAGTGGTCACCTCACCTCTGTCAGTTTGGTCAGCCCACCTCTTCAGTGTCCAGCCTCACCCTGTCCAGTTTAATGCTTCACCTCTGTCAGTTTGTCAGCTCACCTCTGTGAGTGATCAGCTCACCTTTGTCGTAGTCAGCTTCATCACCTCTGTCCTCAGTTGTCAGCTTCACCTCTGACACTGTCAGCTTACCTCTGTCAGTTTGTCAGCCTCCCATTGGTCATTTGGTCAGCCTCAACTATGTCAGTGGTCAGCTTTTCCTCTGTCAGTTGTCAGTCTCACCTCACCTCTGTCAGTGGTCAGCCTCACCTCTGTCAGTTGTCACCCTCACATCTCTCAGTTGTCAGCCTCACCTCCGAAAGTTGTCAGCATCACCTATGTCAGTTGTCAGCTTCACCTCTGTCAGTTGTCAGCCCCACCTATGTCAGTTGTCAGCTTCACCTCTGTCAGTTGTCAGCCTCGCCTCTGTTAGTCAACCTAACCTCTGTCAATTGTCAGCCTCACCTGTCAGTTGTCAGTTTCACCTCTGTCAGTGGTCAGCTTCACCTCTGTCAGTTGTTAGCCTCGCTTCTGTGAGTTGTCAGTCTCACCTCTGTCAGTTGTCAGCCTCGCCTTTGTCAGTTGTCAGCTTCACCTCTCTCAGTTGTCATCCTCACCTCGGTCAGTTGTCAGCCTCACCTCTGTCAGTGGTCAGGCTCACTTCTGTCAGTGGTCAGCCTCACCTCTGTTAGTAGTCAGCTTCACCTCTGTCAGTTGTCAGCTTCACCTCTATCAGTTGTCAGCTTCACCTCTCTCAGTTGTTAGCCTCACCTCTGTCAGTGGTCAGCCTCACCTCTGTCAGTTGTCAGATTCACCTCTGTCAGTTGTCAGCAACACCTTTGTCAGTTGTCAGCCTCACGCCCTGTCAGTTTGTCTTCTACCCTCTGTCAGTTGTCAGCCTCGCCCTGTCAGTTGTCAGCCTCACCTCTGTCAGTTGTCAGCCTCACCTGTCAGTTGTCAGCTTCACCTGTCAGTTGTAAGCTTCACCTCTGTCAGTTGTCAGCCTCACCTCTGTCAATTGTCGGCTTCTCATGTCAGTTGTCAGCCTCACCATTGCCAGTTGTCAGCCTCAACTATGTGAGTGGTCAGCCTCACCTCTGTCAATTGTCAACCTCACCTCTGTCAGTTGTCAGCCTCACCTTTGTCAGTTGTCAGCTTCAAATCTGTCAGTTGTCGGCCTCACCTCTGTCAAGTGGTCAGCCTCACCTCTGTCAGTTGTCAGCTTCACCTCTGTCACTTTTCAGCTTCACCTCTGTCAGTTGTCAGCCTCACTGTGGAAATTGTCAGTCTTACACCTCTGCATTTTGTCAGCCTCACCTCTATCAGTTTGTCAACTTCACCTCTCTCAGCTGTCAGCGTCACCTCTGTCAGTTGTCAGCCTCACCTCTGTCAATTGTCAGCTTCACCTGTCAGTTGTCAGCCTCACCATTGTCAGTTGTCAGCCTCAACTATGTCAGTGGTCAGCCTCACCTCTGTCAGTTGTCAACCTCACCTCTGTCAGTTGTCAGCCTCACCTCTGTCAGTTGTCAGCTTCAAATCTGTCAGTTGTCAGCCTCACCTCTGTCAGTGGTCAGCCTCACCTCTGTCAGTTGTCAGCTTCACCTCTGTCACTTGTCAGCTTCACCTCTGTCAGTTGTCAGCCTCATCTGTGTCAATTGTCAGCTTCACCTCTGTCAGTTGTCAGCTTCACCCTCTTCAGTTGTCGCCTCGCTCTGTCAGTTGTCAGCATCACCTCTGTCAATTGGCAGCTTCGCCTCTGTCAGTTGTCAGCCTCACCTCTGCCATTTGTCAGCCTCAACTGTGTCAGTGGTCAGCCTCACCTCTGTCAGTTGTCAGCTTCACCTCTGTCAGTTGTCAGCCTCACCTCTGGCAGTTGTCAGCCTCACCACTGTCAGTGATCAGCCTCACCTCTGTCAGTTCACTGCTTCACCTCTTTCAGTTGTCAGCCTCACCTCTGTCAGTTGTCATCCTCACCTCTGTCAGTTGTCAGCTTCACCTTTCAGTTTTCAGCCTCACTTCTGTCAGTTGTCAGCCTCACCTCTGTCAGTTGTCAGCTTCACCTCTGTCGGGGGGGGTTTAGTTGTCAGCCTCACCTCTGTCAGTGATCAGCCTCACCTCTGTCAGTTGTCAGCTACACCTCTGTCAGTTGTCAGCCTCACCTCTTTCAGTTGTCAGCCTCACCTCTGTCAGATGTCAGCCTCGCCTGTCTGTTGTCAGCCTCGCCTCTGTCAGTTGTCAGCCTCGCCTGTCTGTTGTCAGCCTCGCCTCTGTCAGTTGTCAGCCTCACCTCTGTCAGTTGTCAGCTTCACCTCTGTCAGTTGTCAGCCTCACCTCTGTCAGTTGTCAGCCTCACCTGTCAGTTGTAAGCTTCAAATCTGTCAGTTGTCGGCCTCATCTCTGTCAGTTGTCAGCCTCACCTCTGTCAGTTGTCAGCTTCACCTCTGTCACTTGTCAGCTTCACCTCTGTGAGTTGTCAGCCTCATCTGTGTCAATTGTCAGCTTCACCTCTGTCAGTTGTCAGCCTCACCTCTCTCAGCTGTCAGCTTCACCTCTGTCAGTTGTCAGCCTCACATCTGTCAATTGTCAGCTTCAACCTCAGTTTGCCAAGCCTCACCATTGTTGTTGTCAGCCTCACTATTTAGTGGGTCAGCCTCAACCTCTGTCAGTTGTCAACCTCACCTCTGCAGTTGTCAGCCTCCCTCTGTCAGTTGTCCAAGTCCTCACCTCTGTCAGTTGTCAGCCTCACCTCTGTCAGTTGTCAGCCTCACCTCTGTCAGTTGTCAGCTTCACCTCTGTCAGTTGTCAGCCTCACCTCTGTCAGTTGTCAGCCTCACCTCTGTCAGTTGTCAGCTTTCCCTTTTCAGTTGTCAGCCTCCCTCAGGCAGTTTGTTCAGCCTCACCCCGTTCAGTTGTCAGCCTCACCTCTGTCAGTTGTCAGCCACCCCCTGTCAGGTTCAGCCTCCCTCAGTTTTTCCCTCACCCTGTCAAGTGCACCTCACCCGTCAGTTTTTAGCCTCACCTCTTCAATTTTTTTCAGCCCCCCACCCTTCATTGTCCCCCC
>NC_069404.1:104610043-104647543 GCF_026875155.1 Cherax quadricarinatus
AGGTGTTTTTGAAGGTGTTCAAAGGTGTTTGAAGGTGTTGAAGGTGTTTTGAAGGTGTGTCAAAGGTGTATTGGGAGTATTCAAAGTGTTTTTGAAGTGTTCAAGGTGTTTAGTGTTTCAAATGTGTTTTGAAGGTGTTAAAGGTTTCAAGGTGTTTTGAAGGTGTTCAAAGGTGTTTGAGGTGTGTTTAAGGTGTTTTTGAAGGTGTTCAAAGTGTTTTGATTATCAAGGTGTTTTGAAGGTGTTCAAGGTGTTTATGTGAGTGTCAAGGTGTTTTGAGGTTTTCAAGGTGTTTTGAAGTGTTCAAGGTGTTTATGTGTGGGGTATTCAAAGGTGTTTTTTGAAGGTGTCAATGTTTGAAGAGTACTATGAAGGTGTTTGTGTTTTGAAGGTGTTCAAGGGTGTTTTGAAGGTGTTCAAGGGTGTATTTGGGGTTCAAAGGTGTTTTTGGGTGTTCAAGAGTGTTTGAAGGTGTTCAAGGGTGTTTGAAGGTGTTGAAGGGTGTTTTGATTGAATTCAGCGGTGTTTTAGTAGTAATCAGTGGTGTAATTGGGAGTACTCAAATGTGTTTTTGGAATGTTTCAAAGGTGCAAGGTGTTTTGATAGGTGTTTGAGTTTTTTGATTGATTCAGGGTGTTTTAGTAGTATTCAGTGGTGTAATTTGGGAGTACTCAAATGTGTTTTTTGGAAGTGTTTCATGTGATTTTGGTTGTTGTTAGAGTGTTTAGTGTGTTTAATGTGTTTTTGGGAGTACTCAATGGTGTTTTTGAAGTGTTTCAAGTGATGTTTGAATGTTAAAGGTGTTCAAAGGTGTTTTGAGTGTGTTCAAATGTTGTTTTTTGAAGGTGTTCAAGGGTGTTTTGAAGGTGTTCAAGGGTGTTTTGAAGGTGTTCGAAGGTGTTTTGAGGTTATTCAAAGGTGTTTTTTGAAGGTGTTCAAGGGTGTTTATGTGAGTATTCAAAGGTGTTTTGAAGGTGTACAAATGATTATGAGAGTACTTATGAAGGTGTTCAAATGATGTGCAAGAGTACTTATGAAGGTGTTCTGGGAGTATTCAGAGGTGATTTGGGGGTGTTCGAATGATGTTTTTTGGAGTAATTCAGTGTTGTTTGGAAATGTATAAAGGTATTTTTTGTGAGTATTCAAATGATTTATGAGAGATTATTGAAGATGTTCAAGTATAAGTTGCGTATATTAACTTCGTAAATAATGTAAAATTAATTGTGAGTGAGTGAATTAAACGAAGGTGTATGTAAAGCGATGTGGTGACTTTTCTATGCATGTGCCCCCTTATAACTTTAATTAACTAAAAGGTTAAAACGCGAAAAATTGGGGGTTTATGAGTTGAAAATTAGTGAGGTGTTTTTGGTTGGAGTGAGTGAGGGTTTGGAGGGTGGGTAAAGGGTAGACAAGATTCAACCTGTGTGCGCGGTCATTCACGTGACGTCACTGACATACGGGGTCGACCTGATCAAACCTGAGTGCTCGTGACGTCACTGACCGCCGAGTGAAATACCCTCTTAAGTTCATTGACTTAATGTGCCGGAAACTTTTAGTTTCCATTTTAAAATATATGGGGAAGAAGTTTAGACCTGTAGTAACATGCCTCCCATAGGAGGAGTCTATTTTGAATGCTTACCCCCAGAGGGGGGATTCCCAAAAGCCCCACTTTGATCCGAGTAATTTTTCGAAAACCCCATAGGAGGAATCCAAAAACTTGGTATTATCGAGAAAAATTTGAGTTGGGGTGGGTGAAATTGGGAGGGTAATCCAAAAATTTGGTATCCAACGGTGATCATAAGAAAATTCAAAACCCCCCCATAGGGGGTGGAATCCAAAAACTTGTATTATCGAGAAATTTTTGGGATTGGGGGGGTGAAAGTGGGAGGGAACCTTAAAAAATTTGATCTGAGGAGATGAGTCATGTATTGTCGAGAAAATTATGGGGTGAAAGTTGGAGGGGTAATCCAAAAATTTGATCCAAGGATATGGAGAATTCGAAAACCCCAATAGGGGGGATCCAAAAAACCTGATCCAGGAGATGGAGTCATGGTATTGTCGAGAAAATGTTGGGTGTGATAAGGAGGGTACCCAAAAAAAACTTGATCGCAAAGAAGGAGTCATGTAATATCGAGAAATTTTTGGGATGGGGGTGAAAGGAGGGGTAACGCAAAAAATTGATCTGTGAGGAGAGGAGAATTTCGAAAACCCCATAGGGGGGAATCCAAAAACCTTGATCCGATGAGATCATAAGAAAAAAAAAATCGGCGTGGGGCGATCCCCGACGCCGCTGCATAAGGCGCAGCAGAAGCGGGGCGGGCGCGCGGGCGCGCGCGCGGGGTCGCGACGGCGCGGGGGCGGGGGCGGCTGGCGCGCGGGCGGCGGGCGCGCGGGAGGGCGCTCGGGCGGGGCGCGCGACGCGACGGGCGGTGTCGCAAGAAGGGGGGGGTCGTGGCGGGGGTTATTGGTGGGGGGGGTGGTCCAAGGGTGATGGAGTCTCGAGCGAGGTCATGGACAAAACCGAAGTAACACCTATGTGGTGAAAAGGTAGACCCTCCAGCTGCTGGTCCTAGACCGGAAGGGTGCGCTCAGTGGAACGCCTAACTCGGAAGGGTGCGGCTCTGTAAAGGCCTAAAATCCGGAAGGGTGCGCTCTGTAGAAGGACCATTTTCCGGAAGTGCGGCTCTGAACAACTTGACTACCATATAACTATATATATAGTATACATATACGATATATATATATGTCGCCGCCCTAATAGGTAAAACTCGGTTCAATTAGCAAGAACTATTTGAAAACTTATAGTCCAATCTATAATATCCTCTTACACGAATGAAGATAAATTTTTTTTCATTATGTAATGTAAAAATATCATAAGTTTTTGCACCAAAAGAAAATCTTAGAAAACTTAATGTGTTATTGATCAATGCCACTCGTTCGTGGTCACAATAATATAAAATACTGCTCGTTGAACTAGACAAACCAAACAGGACTAGAATGAAAATACCTAGAGTCATCCACACCATAGTGTGTCCCTTGGTACGGATAACAACATTCAGTTCGCTGCCTGGATGCACTAGTCTTAAGGAATTGTTTGGTCTAATTTATTAAAGCGTCAGTGATATTCGCCCACCATTAGGCAGGCCAAAGCAGCATGGGTTCATCCTTGGCGGAGTGCAGTGTTGTTATTGAACAATACCTCTCGTTCGAGATGTTGGATGTGATAGTGAAGTGTGGTCAAGACCCCTTTATATGGCTTCCTTTGATGCATTTACATTTATTGTTTCCTTGATAATGTGAGTAGTCACGGAAAAGCGTTGAATTTCTCTATTCTTTCCATTGGTTGTTTTTGCAAATATACATATATATATATATATATATATATATATATATATAATATATATATATATATATATAAATATAAATAATATATATATATATATGATAATATATATATAATAATAATAAAAATATAAATATATATATATATAATAAAACATATAGCATATATATATATGTCGCGCCTAATAGGTAAAACTGGTCAATTAGCAAGAACTCATTTAAAATTAAGTCCTATCTAAAATATCCTCTTACACGAATGAAGATAATTTTTTTTTCATTAATGTTAATGTAAAAATTCATAAGTTTGCACCAAAAGAATCTTAGAAAACTTAAGTGGTGTTTATTGATCAATTCAGCTCGGTTCGTGGTCACAATAAAAATATAAAAATAACTGCTCGTTGAACTAGTACACCAAACAGGGACTAGAATGAAATTAGCCTAGAGTCATCCACACCATAGTGTGTCCTTGGGTAGCGAGTACAACATTCAGTTCCGCTGGATGCACTAGTCTTAAGGATTGTTTGGTCTAATGTATTAAAGCGTCATGATTTTCGCCCACCATGAGGCAGGCCAAAGCAGCATGGGTTCTAGTCCTTGGCTAGTGCAGTGTTGTTATTGATCAATACCTCTCGTTCGAGTTGTTGGATGTGATAGTGAAGTGTGGTCAAGACCCTTTATATGGCTTCCTTTGATGCATTACTTTTATTGTTCCTTGATAATGTGAGTAGTCACGAAAGCGCTTGGAATTTCTCTATTCTTTCACATTGGTTGTTTTGCATATATATACATACATACAAATATAATATATATATTTATATATAAATTTTATATATAAATATATATATATTATATAGTATATATATAAATATTATAAATATATATTATGCATATGCATATATATATAATATATAATAATATTATAATTAAATATATTATATAAATATATAATAATAATATATAATATATTTTAATATATATATATATGCTGGGTGTGTTTTGTGTTGTGGTGTGTGTGTGTGTGTGTGTGTGTGTGTGTGTGTGTGTTGTGAGTGTACCACCTCCCTTTTTCTCCCTATTTGTGGTTTGGCCGGGGTCGGTCTTAGCCCGGGCCCCGCCTCTTCCCGGGTTGCAGGGGGCCCTTTTCCTCCCCCGCTCCATGAGCTTTATCAAACCCTCGTCTTAAAAATGTGTATTTTTTCCGCCCCCACTACGTCATTTTTAGGCTATTCACTGCCTTACAACTCTATGCTGAAGAAATTTTCCTACTATTCTCTGATCTTTTGTGTCTTCAATTTCCCAAATTTGGGGCCTCTTTTTCTGTGTCCCCTCCTTGGAACACCCTTCTTTGTCCACCTTGTCTATTCCACGCAGTATTTTATTTCTTTTATCATGCTCCCCTGCCCCGGGCAATATAAACACAAATGCATATAATGTGCCCTTTTATTGACTACGTTTCGCCCACACAGTGGCTTTTTAAAGTCAAAAACAGAACTACCTGGGGTGGAAGGAACGCGAGTATTTATAGCCCGGGCTGGGTCAGGTGAAAATGCTGCATCTAGAGTACCGAGTGGGTTTAGAGTCTAAAAATTTTGGGTAGTTTGGGAAAAGGAATTGAAAAGTTTGGGAAACCCTTCTACGTGTTCTTTTTGGGGGATACGATGAAGAAGTTTTTTGGGCAAGGGGTTCGCTATTTTATAGAAGCCATTTTCTGGTTTTGAAGTTGTGGTATAGAAATAAGTGTGATTCCGGGAATTCTTCGGTATTGAGTGTTGTCTTTGTGGCGTAAGTCTTGATTTCTGTAGTTTATCAAGGGGTGTGTAATTACGGTTTTGTACGCAGGCATTCCTGTGTCGAGCCTGTTTGCGTATTGGTGTTCTAAATACGTGTTTGGGAGGCCCTTGATGTTTTCGCCCACGTATAAATTTGTTGCAGTCATTAAAAGGGATTATTATCCCCCTGCAGAGGATGGAGGCTTGCCCTGCCTACACGGGGTGTTTCCCTTGATGTCGTGGTTGTGGAGGGATACTTGGAAGATGTTTTGGCAAAGATGTTGGAAACATTTTTGGGCAATGGAGTTGGGGGAAGGACTAGATCTCTTCTCGGCAGTGTCCTCTGGGTGGTTGAAGATTTTTTAATGCCCCGTCTGCAGCTCTGATGAAGGAAAAATAGGGAGTTTAGAAAATTTTGTTAAATTATAGTGCTTCTTCCCAAAGGGAACCTTTTTTTCTGCAGATTCTGAGTGCACGCGGGGAAGAAGCCATAATTACACCACTTTGGGTTTTGGGAGTCGTGGGGAGAGTAGAAGTGGAAAGAATCGTTTTGGTTTGGGGGGTTTTCGATAGACTTTAAAAAGAAGTTCATGGGCAGCTTTTCAGAGCAGGACATCAAGGGGAAAAGGGAAAGGTTGTCGTTTTTCTTCAAGTTGAACTGGGTTGAAGGCCACCTGGTTGAGTTGTTTGGAGAGCTTTAAAGTTGAAAACGTTTAGGATTTTGAGGAGAAAATCGTCAACATAACGGACCAGGTGACAGACGAAGGGAAAAATTTGGGGGAGAAACGTTGGCTTTAGATTTCCAGTATAGGTTTTGCCAGGGCTGCACTGAGTGGCGAACCCATGGGTAGCCAAAATCTGCTGAAAGAGGGATTTTCGAAAGAGAAACACGTAAACCAACACATAGTTCAACAAGGGGCGATGAAATCGCTGGGGAATGGAAGATCAAGTGAATCGTAATTTTCCCGCGCAAGAGACGATGGCTTGGTAGTAGGTACTTTGGGGAATGGGAAGTCACGTAAGGTGGAAAGTTTCTTTTTCCGATTTGATGTTGCGAATGCGACTGAAAATCACCCAGTGTTTGAGATGTGTGACTGAAGTCCCAAGGTTTAGAGAGGTGTTTGGCGAGAATTCCTAGGCTGGTGGGGGGCACTGCCCATTCCCGAGGATATGGGCCCAGTGGATACCAGGCTTGTGAGTCTTTGGCAGGCCTAATTCTGGGAGGAATTCTCGCCCAAAAACCCCTCAAAAACCTTGGGCACTTCGCCGCACATCTCAAAAACCGGGGGATCTTCCAATCGCATTTGCAACTCAACATCAGGAACAAGAAACTTTCAGCCTTGACGGACTTCCCTATTCACCAAATACCCACTACACAACCATCGACTCTTGCGCAGGAAAATTGACGATTCACTTGATCTTCCATTCCCGCCCGCGTTTCACGACCTTGTTGAACTATGTGTGGCTTTACGTGTTTTTTTTTTCGAAAAACACCTCTTTCAGCAATTTTGGGCTACCCATGGTTCGCCACTCAGTGCAGCCTGCGAACCTATACATGGAACATCTAGAAGCCGAACGTTTCCCACCATTATTCCTTTGTCTGTCACCTGGCTCCGTTATGTTGACGACATTTCCCTCATAACTCCTAAACCTTTAACGTTTTAAAATTCCAAGACAGCTCAAACCCGGGGAGCCTTCAATCCAGTTCCCTTTTAAGAAGAAGTCGACAACACTCTTTCCTTTCCCTTTATGTCCTCTCTGCAAAGCTGACCCCGAATTCGTTTTAAAATTATCGAAAACCCACCAACCAAAAAAGACTTTTCCACTTCTACTCTCACCACGACACCAAAACCAAACGTGGTGTAATTATAGGCTTCTTCCCTGCGGCACTCAGAAATCTGCAGCAACGATTTCCCTTTGGGGAAGGGAATCCCCATTTATAATTGAAAAAATTTATTTTCTAAACCCCCTTTTCCCCCCCGTAAACTTCATCAGGGGACTGCAGCGGCGAGCATTAAACATCTTCAACACCCCCAAGGAAACACTGCCGAGAAAGAGTTTACAAAGCCCTTTTCCCCCCAAAACTCCATTCCCAAAAACATTTTTCCCAAAAATCTTTCCCAAAAAACATCACCCAAAGTATTTTCCCCTCCACAACCAGGGCCCAAATAAAGGGACATCACCAGTAGTGGGCAGGACAACCCTCCACCCCTCTGCGGGGTATACATAATCCCTTGTAATGACTGCAAAAAATTTATACGTGGGCGAAAATAAAGGGGAAACCTCCAAACACGTATTCGAACCCCAAATCGCAAGCGGGTTTCGGGACGACCCCGGGAATCCCCTGCTTTAAAAAACACCGAAATTCACAAAACCCACTTGAAAAAACTACAGAAACTCAAAATTTTATCGCCACAGAAAAACCCATTTCAAACCGAAGAATCCTGGAATCATCACTTTTTTCTATATCCAAACAACTTAAAACCAAAAATGTGGCTTCTAAAACATAGAGGGAACCACTTCCCAAAGAAACTTCTTCATCGTACCCCACATAAGAACATGTAGAAGGTCTGCTCACATACTTACCCAAATCCCCTTTTCCAACTACCCAATTTTTAGACCTATAACCCCACTGGGGTACATCATCAGATTGCAGCTTTCCTTCACCTGCCCTCCCCGGAAATAAATACTCGGGGTTCCTTCCCCCCCAGGTAGTTCTTTTTGTGATTTGAAAAAACCCACTGGGGGGCAAAAACGTATCAAAAAAGGGTTTCACTTTATCTGCTTTTGTGTTTATATTGCCATTTTTTTTGTCGGTATTTTATACCTTTATTTCCATCCCCTGTCCCTCCTTTTCCTCCAGTGCCCGTCAGGCCGTTTTCCCTTAATTTTTCCCTTCTTGGGGGGGGCATTCCCCTTACCGGGAACTAACCTTGTCGCAAACCTTTGAACTTTCTCTAGTTTCTTGACGTGCTTTAAAAAGTGGGGGTTTCCCAAAAAGGTGCTGCAACTCCGAAAGGGCCTGACTACACGGTTTTCAGTGTCTTGAAGGGTTTCCCTTACTAAGGTATCGGAATGCTTTTCTCAGGTTTGCCGGCCCCCATAGCTGCAGCATTTAAATCTGATTGATGTTTTTTCCTTCCGGGGGACATGCTGGGTGTTATACTCACCCAAAGTTTCTTTTCCTTGAGTGGGGTTTTTGCAGTCTTTGGCCACCTAGCCTATACTCTGTCTGTGGTCTTCTGTGCCCTTCCCTTTCTTCATGACTTTTCATTTGGCAGGAAATTTAAAATTTGAGAAGCCATTTGCTGGACCAGGTGTCCCGTTGTTTCCCGGGCTCTTTGAAAATCCTGCCTGGTCCCCATCAGATTTTTCTCCCCCATTAACTTTAAATCTCTGCAAAAAAGGGACACTTTTGAAACTAAAACCCCTTCCCTTTCATGTCGTGTTGGGGTGTGTGTTGTGTGGTACTCACCCATTGTACTACCCTTTGTTTAGGGTTCAGGGGTCGAGGGCCCAAACTCCGGCCCCGTCTCTTCACTTTTCGCTACTAGGTTTACTCTCCCTGAACCAAAAGACTTTATCGTACCTCTGCTTAAAAACTATTATGGATCCTACTCCCCCACATCGCTTCCCAAAACTATTTCCACCCTTTCCCGACTTTCTTTTGGGCTGAAAAAATACTTCCCCAACATTTCCCTTTTTTAAAATTCATCTGTGTCTTTAAATTCCAACTGTGTCCCCCCTTACTGTGTCCGTCTTGGAAAAATCCCGTCTTTTTTCCACTTTTTCAATTTCCCTCAGTATTTTGTAAGTTTGTTTTCAAAGTCCCCCCATCTCTCCTGTCCTCCCCGTGTCGTAAAGGTTTATTTCCCTTAACCTCCCCCCATTTGGGGCCCTACCTCTTAGGGTCTGGGGCTATTCCCTTTTTGCCCAACCTTTGCACTTTTTTCTAGTTTTTTTTACATTTCTTGGGTAGGGGTGGGTTTTCCCAAAAAAGGGGCGGGATACTCCAATATGGGGGCCCAACGTACACGGTGTAAAAGGGTCCCCGAACGATTCCTTATTAAGATGTCGGAAAGCTGTTTTGAGGTTTTTCCAGGGGCCATATGCTGGGAGAGTTATTTGGGTTTATGTGCGCTTTCAGGAGATGTGCCTGGTGTTTACCCCACCCCAAGATCTTTTTTTCCCTTTATGATGTTTGGTATCTCTGACCCCCCAGACTGTCAAACCTTTCCCCCGGCTTTTTGCCCTTCCCAAACCTATGACTTTGGGACGGGGGGAATTTAACTCCAGGGGCCAAATTGCTGGACCAGGGGCTGCAGGGCCCGTCCCCGATCCCCCTTTTATTTTCTGCCTGGTCTTTTGATCGAAAAGAACTGTGTTTTGGGTGGGTTTGTGTGGTGGGGTGTGTGTTTTGTGGTGTGTGGGTGGGTTTGGTGTGTTTTGTGTGTGTGTGGTGTTTGGGGTTTGTGTGTGTGTGTGTGTGTGTGTGTCGTTCCGAATACGTAAATTTGGTCAATTAGCAAGAACTCATTTGAAATTAAGTCCTTTCTAAAATTTTCTCTTATACGATTAAAGATATATTTTTTTCATTATGTTAATGTAAAAATTAATAATTTTGTACCAAAAGAACCTTAGAAAACTTACCTAACCTTATTATAACAAGCGCAATTCAATTTTGTCTAATCCAATTAAATATGTATTTTAGATACGTTTGCAATAATTTAAAAATGAACAAACAGAATGAAATATTTTTTTTTCGTTAGGTTCAGAATGATTTTTGCGAAGTTATTGCATACACAAATTTTCGCTTGTCTTACTCGGCAAAGAAGAGCGTTGCTATTTAAGCCAAAATAGCAAGTTTTACCTAATCTGCACGACACACACACACACACACACACACACACATATATATATTATATATATATATATATATATATATATATATATATATATATATATATATATATATATATATATATATATATTTTATATATATGCAAAACACCTCTGAAAGAATAGAGAAATTTCAAGCGCTTTCGTGACTACTCACATTATCAAGGAACTATGTAAGTAAAGCATCCAAGGAAGCTATATAAGGGGTCTGGCCAGCACCTCACTATCAGATCCCACAACGGTTAAACACCTGACGCGCGCCGACCCAACTTGGATAGGTCCTTGGCACAACTCACCCCACAAACTATTCTACCCAAGAAAATTTAAAAATTATTTGTCCAGTGTATTATTAAATTCTTCCCAAATTCTATTAATTATAAATGGATCTAATTTATATAAACCAAAGGAAATATTCATATTATTGTCAAAACTGCTTTTTATGAAACAAGATTCAATTATATTCCTGTCGACCATGGACTTGCTTGATACTACTTTCTCAACTTTTTGAAAATAAATTTGGATGGTTAAAATCTCTTACATGAATAAATAAAGCATTGGAATCTTGTCCAGTTCTAATGCTATTTTTTATGTTGTTTTAATCTTAGTTCGAGATTTTTACCAGTTTGACCGTAATAAACTTTATCGCAAATTTTACAAGGAATCTTATAGACACATCCATCAGCATTTTGGGGGGAATTCTTCATCAAAAGTTTTTTTTACTGTATCAAGATTTTTGAATACAACTTTAATATTAAAAGTCTTATTGCATATATTATATATATTTTATATATATATATATATATATATATATATATATTATATATATATATATATATATATATATATATATATATATATATATATATATATATATATATATTTATATATATATATATAGGGAGGTGCTACCTCTGGAACAGGACTGGGGACCCTCAGCCTCAGAGAAGAGAATATACATGTACTTCAGGGAAAATTCGAGGTTCTCCCCGGAGCTGTTTTGAATATTTTCTTTTACCACCCTCTATATTCTATGTCGACTTTATTTTAAAGCAAAATACATTAACAAAAATACAGTGGGGAATAGAACAACATAAATAACATCTCATAGCCTACATCTCGAATACTTCGTCCAACTCCCGGGCGTTGAGGCACGTGCCCAGAATGCCGCAGGCATTTATCCTCTCGATTGCAACACTGAGTCTCTGAAAAAGGAAGCTGGTAGCTCTGTGATCCTTAGTTTCTGTGACAAGCTTTTCACCCAGCTCTTTGAGGAACTTTAGAGCACACTTGCCCCATGGGTCCAAGGGTCTCTTACCCTACTGGGATGAAGTTTCAGCAAGGAGGCAGACCTTCACATTTGCGGATCTTCTGTCTCCCTGTACCTAGCGGCTCCACCCCCTTCGGCTTCAGAGTATGCCAAGTAGGTGTCCGCCAAAGTGGTGGCACAGGTGTACTCCCAGGCAATCTGCTTACCATCCTTTCAAGGTAGCATAGTGATTCCATCAGGACGGTTTTGACTTCCGTCAGTCCTCAGTACTTGGGGTTTCCGTTCAGCTGGGCAACGAGTTGTGGCGAGACTTCTTTTTGTGATGTCGTTGACCTCCTTATGTCTAGCATACTTCCCTTCTGTTGTATGACGTACGAGACCATGAAGTCCTAATTGATCAGCCGACGCCCTGCCGCAAACACACCTATGTTCGGTGAGTATGGGGGCGGCTAGGCGAAGAGCTGTCCCATACCTACCGAGTCGAGTGCCCAGGGAGGGAGTGGGAACAGCTAAAAGGAAATCTGAATGTCGTGCCTTCACCACTAAGAGACGAGTTTTGCCCTTTCCTGAAGTGTTGGTGAGCATTGTGCTGGCAATTATTTCCATTATCGGTTTGTCCCAGTGGGACTGTTTGTGCTCTTTGGGAGGAACTGGTCTGCTTGAGTGGTCTACAAGCGTGTCCCATAGCATGCCTGTTTCAATGAACCTGGGGTCTTGAGCTCCTACCGCACCTCTCAAGCGTTTGGGGACACTCTCCTTGACTAGTCCACTAGAAGCCAAACACGAAGACAGAAATGCAGAAAAAGCTACCTGCGTTGCCTTGCGCACCACTATACCTCCCAGTATAGGGAGGTACAGGGGTGCACTGGAAAAGTTGCCTGATCCCATTGCTGGTCTTACAGTGACAAATTTAGTACCTTCTTTAAGATTGATCTCATGAGTGAGTTACATTCGTTGAGTGTTGGGTTGTGAATAGAGGGTGCGCACCTCAGAAAGAAAGTGATTCTTGGCAGAGTAAGATACCTTGTGAGGAGATACAGGGCATCATTGGTATAAAGTTCTCACATTCTCTCCTCCATTCTCTTCAGGTCATTCAGTATGTCTTAGAGGACTGTCTTTGGCCTGATGACCCAGCGGTGCTCCCAAGAGGTTGCTTTCGAATGGAGTGGTGGTAGAGGCTTCACGAAGGATTGTTCCCACAGCTCTGATTATTTCCTGGTTGGTTTTGATGATTGCACACTTGTAGGTATTGAGGATGAGTCACGAGACTTCTCCCTGTGTCTTCACCAGTTGTAGGTCCTCTAGCAGAGATTCTTCTGTAACTGCCAAGAGTGCCATCGTCGAGTTACCAGATGTTGAGCTCGCTGAGCAAGCTGAAAGTTAGTTCTCTTACCGCCAAGCAGAGGAGAAATGGAGTGAGTGGGTTACTCTGTTGAAAACCCTCTGATGAGGGAATTTCATGTAGGCCAAACAAAAGAATTGAGGGTTTGCTGTAGGCTAAACTAAATTGCGCCTGTTATAATAAGGTTAGGTAAGTTTTCTAAGGTTCTTTTCGTACAAAATAATTAATTTTTTCATTGATATAAACGAAAAAAAAATATCTTTAAACGTATAAGAGAATATATATATATATATATATATATATATATATATATATATATATATATATATTATATATATATATATATATATATATATATATATATATATATATGTGTGTGTGTGTGTGTGTGTGTATGTCGTGCCTAATTGGTAAATCTGGTGAATTAGCAATAACTCATGTAAAATTAAGTCCTTTCTTAAATTTCTCTTTAAACGTATGAAGATATATTTTTTTCATTAAGGTTAATGTAAAAATTTATAATTTTGCACCAACAGAATCTTAGAAAACTTATCTAACCTAATTATAACAAGCGTAATTTATTTTAGCCTAATCCAACTAAATATATTTGAGATATGTTTACAGTAATTTAATACTAAACAAACACAGTGAAATATATTTTTTTTTCGTTAGGTTCAGAATGATTTTTGCGAAATTATTGCATACACAAATTTTCTCTTGTCTTATATGGCAGGATGAGCGTTGCTATTTAAGACAAGATCGCAAGTTTTACATATTCGGCAAAGACATATATGTATATACATTATTATATATATTATATATATATATATATATATATATATATATATATATATATATATATATATATATATTTATATATTTTATATATATATATTATATATATATATATATACATATATATGTCGTGCCGAATAGCAGAACTTGCGATCTTGGCTTAAATAGCAACGCTCATCTTGCCATATAGGACAAGTGAAATTTGTGTAGCAATAAATTTGTCTTTTTGCCAACGAAAAATATATTTATGGTTTTTTGTTTTGATTAAATTTTATTAAAAACAAACAAAAAATTTTGTTGGGTGGGCTAAAAAAAAATTGTTTGTTATAATAAGGTTAGGTAATTTTTTAAAGGTTTCTTTTGGGGCAAAAAAAAAATTTTTCATTAAAAAAATGAAAAAAATATTTTAAAAAAGAAAATTTAAAAATTTAATTTTAATATTTTTTAATTAATTTTCTATTTAAATATAATATAATATTAAAAAATTTTTATTTTTTTTTATTTTAATTAATTTATTTTAATAATTTTTTAAAAATTTTTTAAAATTTTTTTAAAATAAATTTTATTTTTTTATTAAAAATTAAATTTTAATTTTAAAAAATTTAAAAATTTTTAATTTTTTATATTTAAATAATTTATTAAAAACCCTTTAAGAGGGGTACCCCAAAAAAAAAAAACCCCAAAAGAAAAAAATTTTTTTTATTAAAATTTCATATCAAAAATCCTTTTTTTTAGAGGGGCTGAAAAACAAGTTTTAGTTTTCTTTTTGGAAAAAACCAATTTTTTAAATTTATGAATTTTAAGGGGGGTTTTTTTTTAAATTTTTTTTAATCGTGTTTAAAATTTTTTGGTTTTTTATAAATATTTGCTCCCAATCCAAAAAATTTGGCCCTCATTGCTCCTTCCCCTTTGAACAGTTTAAATTGGAAGAAGTTCGCCCAAACCCTCTTTTTTCCCCCCCCCCAAACCTTTTTTGGGTAAATTTATTCTTTTTTGTTTTCCCTTGCCCCCCTTTTTAGTTGGGTTAAATTTTTTTTTTCCCCCCCTTTTTTTTTGTTTTTTTAAAATTTTTAAAATTTAACAAGTCGGCCTTTTCCCCACCGGGGCGGGTGCCCCAAAAAAAGAAAGAAAATCTCCAAAAAGAAAAATACTTTCATCATCATTCAACACTTTCACCTCACTCACACATAATCACTGTTTTTGCAGAGGTGCTCAGAACACAACAGTTTAGAAGCATATACGTATGAAGATACACAACATATCCCTCCAAACTGCTAATATCCCGAACCCCTCCTTTAGAGTGCAGGCATTGTACTTCCCATTTCTAGGACTCAAGTCCGGCTATATAAAAATAACCGGTTTCCCTGAATCCCTTCACTAAATATTACCCTGCTCACACTCCAACAGATCGTTAGGTCCCAAATACCATTCGTCTCCATTCACTCCTATCGAACACGCTCATGCACGCCTGCTGGACGCCCAAGCCCTTCGCCCACAACACCTCTTTTACCCCCTCCCTCCAAACCTTTTCGAGGACAACCCCTAAATGCTCTCCATGTCATTCTACTTTGATCCATTCTCTCTAAATGACCTAACCACCTCAACAACCCCTCTTCAGCATTCTGACTAAATTTTTATTAACTCCACACCTTCTCCTAATTTCCACACTCCGAATTTTCTGCATAATATTTACACCGCACATTGCCCTTAGACAGGACATCTACACTGCCTCCAACCGCCTCCTCGCTGCTGCATTCACAACCCAAGCTTCACACCCATATAAGAGTGTTGGTACTACTATACTTTCAAACATTCTCTTCTTTGTCTCCATAGATAAAGTTTTTTGTCTCCACATATACCTCAACGCACCACTCACCTTTTTTCCCTCATCAATTCTATGATTAACCTCATTGTTCATAAATCCATCCGCCGACACGTCAACTCCCAAGTATCTGAAAACATTCACTTCTTCCATACTCTTCCTTCCCAATTTGATATCCATTTTGTTCTTTATCTAAATCATTTGATACCCTCATCACCTTATTCTTGTCTATGTTCACTTTCAACTTCCTGCCTTTACACACACTCCCAAACTCATCCAAAAACCTTTGCAGTTTTTCTTTAGAATCTCCCATAAACACAGTATCATCAGCAAAAAGTAACTATGTCAATTCCCAATTTGTATTTGATTCCCCATAATTAAATCCCACCCCTCTCCCGAACACCCTAGCATTTACTTCTTTTACAACCCCATCTATAAATATATTAAACAACCATGGTGACATAACACATCCCTGTCTAAGACTTACTTTTAATGGGAAGTAGTCTCCCTCTCTTCTACACATAATAACCTGAGCCTCACTATCCTCATAAAAACTCTTTACAGCATTTAGTAACTTACTACCTATTCCATATACTTGCAACCTCTGCCACATTGCTCCCCTATCCACTCTATCATATGCCTTTTCTAAATCCATAAATGCAATAAAAACTTCCCTACCTTTATCTAAATACTGTTCACATATACGCTTCAATGTAAACACTTGATCTACACATCCCTTACACACTCTGAAACCTCCTTGCTGATCCGCAATCCTACATTCTGTCTTACCTCTAATTCTTTCAATTATAACCCTACGGTACGCTTTTCCTGGTATACTCAGTAAACTTATTCCTCTATAATTTTTACAATCTCTTCTGTCCCCCTTCCCTTTAAATAAAGGGACTATACATGCTCTCTGCCAATCCCTCCGTACCTTCCCCTCTTTCATACATTTATGAAACAAAAATACCAACCACTCCAACACTATATCCCTTTCCCCTGCTTTTAACATTTCTGTCATGATCCCGTCAGTTCCAGCTGCTTTACCCCTTTCATTTTACGTAATGCCTCACGTACCTCCCACACACTCACATCCTGCTCTTCTTCACTCCTAAAAGATGATATACCTCCCTGGCCAGTGCATGAAATTATCGCTTCCCTTTCTTCCTCGACATTTAAAAGTTCCTCAAAATATTCTTGCCATCTACCCAAAACCCCCATATATATATATATATATATATATATATATATATATATATATATATATATATATATATATATATATAATATATATATATATATATATATATATATATATATATATATATATATATATATATATATATATATATATTAATATATATTATATATATAAACACTGATCTCTGGCTGAAGGAGACTCGAACCTACGAACCTTGGAACAAGGTATGCAGGGGATGAGATGAAAAGCTGTAAACCTTCTCCCTGAAAGCTGGCTGCCTTGGATCAAAAGCTGTGATTTCATGTATAGGGCAAGGAGGAATAACATCTTGTAGGAGTGAGGAAGAGCCAGTTGTGAGTGTGGGGGAAGTTCGTGAGGCAGTAGGTAAAATGAAAGGGGTAAGGCAGCCGGGATTGATGGGATAAAGATAGAAATGTTAAAAGCAGGTGGGGATATAGTTTTGGAGTGGTTGGTGCAATTATTTAATAAATGTATGGAAGAGGGTAAGGTACCTAGGGATTGGCAGAGAGCATGCATAGTTCCTTTGTATTAAGGCAAAGGGGACAAAAGAGAGTGAAAAAAATTATGGGGGGATAAGTCTTTGATTTATACCTGGTAAAGTTTTATGGTAGAGTTATTATTGAAAGAATTAAGAGTAAGACGGAGAATAGGATAGCAGATGAACAAGGGAGCTTTAGGAAAGGTAGGGGGTGTGTGGACCAGGTGTTTACAGTGAAACATATAAGTGAACAGTATTTAGATAAGGCTAAAGAGGTCTTTGTGGCATTTATGGATTTGGAAAAGGCGAATGACAGGGTGGATAGGGAAGCAATATGGCAGATGTTGCAGGTGTATGGTGTAGGGGTAAAGGGTTTCTGAAAGCAGTGAAGAGTTTTTACGAGGATAGTGAGGCTCAAGTTAGAGTATGTAGGAAAGAGGGAAATTATTTCCCAGTAAAAGTAGGCCTTAGACAAGGATGTGTGATGTCACCATGGTTGTTTAATATATTTATAGATGGGGTTGTAAGAGAAGTAAATGCGAGGGTCTTGGCAAGAGGCGTGGAGTTAAAAGATAAAGAATCACACACAAAGTGGGAGTTGTCACAGTTGCTCTTTGCTGATGACACTGTGCTCTTGGGAGATTCTGAAGAGAAGCTGCAGAGATTGGTGGATGAATTTGGTAGGGTGTGCAAAAGAAGAAAATTAAAGGTGAATACAGGAAGAGTAAGGTGATGAGGATAACAAAAAGATTAGGTGATGAAAGATTGGATATCAGATTGGAGGGAGAGAGTATAGAGGAGGTGAATGTATTTAGATATTTGGGAGTGGACGTGTCAGCGGATGGGTCTATGAAAGATGAGGTGAATCATAGAATTGATGAGGGGAAAAGGGTGAGTGGTGAACTTAGGAGTCTGTGGAGGCAAAGAACTTTGTCCTTGGAGGCAAAGAGTGGAATGTATGAGAGTACAGTTTTACCAACGCTCTTATATGGGTGTGAAGCATGAGTGATGAATGTTGCAGCAAGGAGAAGGCTAGAGGCAGTGGAGATGTCATGTCTGAGGGCAATGTGTGGTGTGAATATAATGCAGAGAATTCGTAGTTTGGAAGTTAGGAGGAGGTGCAGGATTACCAAAACTGTTGTCCAGAGGGCTGAGGAAGGGTTGTTGAGTTGGTTCGGACATGTAGAGATAATGGAGCGAAACAGAGTGACTTCAAGAGTGTATCAGTCTGTAGTGGAAGGAAGGCGGGGTAGGGGTCGGCCTAGGAAAGGTTGGAGGGAGGGGGCAAAGGAGGTTTTGTGTGCGAGGGGCTTGGACTTCCAGCAGGCATGTGTGAGCGTGTTTGATAGGAGTGAATGGAGACAAATGGTTTTTAATACTTGACGTGCTGTTGGAGTGTGAGCAAAGTAACATTTATGAAGGGGTTCAGGGAAACCGGCATGCCGGACTTGAGTCCTGGAGATGGGAAGTACAGTGCCTGCACTCTGAAGGAGGGGTGTTAATGTTGCAGTTTTAAAAAACTGTAGTGTAAAGCACCCTTCTGGCAAGACAGTGATGGAGTGAATGATGGTGAAAGTTTTTCTTTTTCGGGCCACCCTGCCTTGGTGGGAATCGGCCAGTGTGATAATAAAAAATATAATAAATAAATAATAAGTATATATATATATATATATATATATATATATAATTATATATATATATATATTTTATATATATATATATATGTATATTATATATATTATATATATATATTTTATATATTATATATATAATATATATATATATATATATATATGTATATATATATATTTATATATATATATATATATATATATATATATATATATATATATATATATATATATATATATATATATATATAATATATATATATTTTATATATTTCAACAAACCGGCCATATCCCACCAAGGCGGGGTGGCCCAAAAAGAAAAACGAAAGTTTTTCTTTTTGAATTTAGTAATATATGCAGGAGAAGGGGTTACTAGCCTCTTGCTCCCGGCATTTTAGTCGCTTCTTACAACACGCATGGCTTACGGAGGAAGAATTCTGTTCCACTTCCCCATGGAGATAAAAGGAAATAAACAAGAACAAGAACTAGAAAGAAAATAGAAGAAAACCCAGAGGGGTGTGTATAAATATTTTTGTATATGTATGTGTAGCGTGACCTAAGTGTAAGTAGAAGAAGCAAGACGTACCTGAAATCTTGCATGTGTATGAGACAGAAAAGAAAAGACACCAGGAATCCTACCATCGTGTAAAACAACTACAGGTTTCAGTTTTACTCTCACTTGGCAGGACGGTAGTACCTCCCTGGCCGGTTGCTGTCTACCATCTTACTACCTAGGATATATATATAATATATATATAATATATATATATATATATATATATATATATATATATATATATATATTATATATATATGTATATATATATATATATAATATATATATATATATTATATATATATATATATATATATATATATATAATATATATATATTATAAGTAGTGCTGAAGGCGGCTGAGCGGTCTCTGCGGCTGAGCGGTCCCTTCCTGAGCGGTCTCTTCCTGAGCGGTCTCCTCCCGAAAGGGCTGCGGCTGAGCGGTCTCCTTTTCACACCTTTATGCTAATGACCTTGACCTCGCCCCCGCACCTTCTGCAGCGCCTTCTGCAGCGTCGTCCGGATCGCCCCCGCTCCCCGATTTTTTTTCCGATTTTTTTCAATTTTTTTTTTAATTTCATTTTCTTGTGCTCTCCATCTCCTCGGATCAAATTTTTGAGGTTCCCCCTCCCACTTTCACCCCCATTCCAATTTTTTTCGATTTTTTTTGAATTTCATTTTCTTATGATCTCCTCGGATCAAGTTTTTTGGATTCCCCCCTCTGGGGGTAAGCATTCAAAATTGACTCCCACTTTCACCCCAAATATTCCTCCTCCATCTCCTTGGATCAAGTTTTTCTCGATATCAAATAATACAAAGACTCCATCTCCTTGGATCAAGTTTTTGGATTCCCCGCTATGGGGTTTCGAAATTCTTATGATCTCCTCGGATCAAATTTTTGAGGTTCTCCTTCCCACTTTCACCCCCATCCCAAAATTTCTGCTCCATCTCCTTGGATCAAGTATTTCTCCTCCATCTCCTTGGATCAAGTTTTTCTCGATATCAATAATACAAAGACACCACTTCCTCGAATCAAGTTTTTTGGATTCCCCCCTCTGGGGGTAAGCATTCAAAATGGACTCCCACTTGCATCCCAAATTCCCTGCTCCAATTCCTCGGACCAAATTTTTCTCGAAATCAATAATACCAAGACTCCAACTCCTTGGATCAAGTTTTTCTCGATAATACAAAGACTCCATCTCCTCGGATCAAGTTTTTGGGTTCCCCCTCTGGGGGTATGCATTCAATAAATTTCCCTTTCTTTTGGGGCATGGTACTTTCTCTTACTACAGGTCTAAACAAGTGTGACGTCACCTCACCTGTGTTTACTCGGCGGTCAGTGACGTCACGTGATGACCTCACACACACACAGGCTGAATCTTGTCGACTTCCCCCTATGTCAGTGACTTCACGTGATGACCACACACACACAGGCTGAATCTTGTCGAGCAGACAATAATTAAAATGCGGGATAACTCTAATACACAATATTTTCATTTATTTATTTATTATTCAACCAATGCATTTTATATACATCCAACAAAAAAATTCATTGAAAAAAAGGTACAATTCATTGACTAAAATCAACATACTGCACATCATTTGAACACCTTCAAAAACACCTTTGAATAGTCTCAAACACCATTTGAGTACTACTAATACACCACTGAATACTACTAATACACCACTGAGTACTACTAATACACCACTGAATTCAGTCAAAACACCACCAAAATCACCATAAACTAAGATCAACATAACAGACTAACACCCATTTTCACACAAATCCTCTCAAATCACTATAACCAAGACGATTCCACTCACCTCCAACTAAGATACAACATGAGTGCAAAAAAAAAAAAACATGAACACAATCCAAACACACACGAGCACTCACAACCCACAACACCCACAACATCAACCACTTATAACATCTTTTTTTTCGGTATCTCTAGTTCGACATCACCCACAACCTGCAAAAACCCAAAAACCCACAACACCCATAACCCACATCACCCCACACCCACAACACCCACAACAACAACCCAACAACTTAAAAACCACTTTTCAGCATCTCTAGTTCGACAACAACACCCACAACCCACACATTCCAAAACCCCACAACACCCACAACAAAACCCACTTATAACATCTCTTTTTGGGTATCTATAGTTCGACAACAAGCCCACAACCCACAACACCCACATCCCACAACACCAAAACCCACATCACCCACACCCCAAAAGAACAACCCCACAACTTTTTAACCACTTTTCAGCATCTCTAGTTCGACAACATCACCCACAACCCACAACACCCACAACCCATAACCCCATAACCCACATCACCCACACCCACAACACCCACAACAACAACCCACAACTTAAAAACCACTTTTCAGCATCTCTAGTTCGACAAAAAACACCCACAACCCCAAAAACACTCACAACCCACAACACCACAACACCCAAAAACAACAACCCACTTATAACATCTTTTTTGGTATCTCTAGTTCGACAACAATACCCAAAAACCCACAACACCCAAACCCACAACACCCCACAACCCACAACACCCACAACAACAACCATCCTTTGATTACTAATAATACACCACAGAATTCAGTCAAAACACCACCAAAATCACCTTTAAACTAAGATCAAATACAGACTAACACCCATTTTCACACAAATCCTCTCAAATCACTATAACCAAGACGATTACCAATTTCTAGAGGTACACTCACCCCCAACTAAGATATAACATGAGCGCAAAAAAAAAAAAAAAAAAAAACACAAACAAAACACACACGAACACTTACAAACAGAATCACCTTTTTCGGTATATCGTTTGACAACAACGCCCACAAACCCACAACTTATAACCACTTTTTCGGCATTACTAGTTCGACAACAACCCCCACAACCCACAACACCCACAACCACATCACCCACAACCCACAACCCCCACAACAACAACCCAATCATACCACTTTTCAGCATCTCTAGTTCGACAACATCACCCACAACCCACAACACCCACAACCCACAACACCCCACAAACCCACAACACCCACAACCACAACACCCCAACCCACAACACCCACAACACAACCAACTTATAACATCTTTTTTGGTATCTCTAGTTCGACAACAACACCCACAACCCACAACACCAACAACCCACAACACCCACACCCACAACACCCCACAAACCACAACACCCAAAACAACAACCCGCTTATAACATCTTTTTTGGTATCTCTAGTTCGACAACAATACCCACAACACCCAAAACCCCACAACACCCACAACACCCCACAACCCACAACACCCCACAACACCCACAACAACAACCCACTTATAACATCTTTTTCGATATGTCTAGTTCGACAACAACACCCAAAAACCCACAACCCCCAAAAACCCACAAAAACCTCACAACCCACAATTTTTTCTCGTTTTAATAATTTCATCAGAAAAAGTCACAACAACAACCCACAACTTATAACCACTTTTTCGATATCTCTAGTTCGACAACAATCCCAACAACCCTCATCACTTACCAATTTATTCCACAATTTATTCGATACAAATTTTTCCCCTTATTTCTATTGAATCTTAAATGTAATACACATTCCTCCCTACATTACAAAAAATTGTAATAAAATCCTCTCCAAAACCATCTCCTTGTATCCTCATAAATTAATGTTATACTCACAACATCAATCATCTCACTACCCAACTACTGCGACATGTTTCTACCCCCCTCCATTCTTTTCCAATATTTTCAAAACTTTTCACTTCTATTAATTTTTTTTAATATTCACACATTACCTTTATTTTCAGTAAAATCCCCCATATTTCATTAAATTTCTAATAAAAACCCTCCCCATACCCCTCTCCATTCTCACCCACATTTCTTCACATCCACTCCCCCGTCTCCCAACTTACCTCTTCTGAAACACACAAAAAATCACATTTCACATCCAAAAAATGCATCTCATCACCCATCTCAAACCCACTAAAATCACTGAAACCAGATATTCACAAAATTTTCTATGACCAACTAACACACACACACACCTCACTTTACTTTGAACACCTTCAAAACACTCTCATACATCATCATTTGAGACCACCTTTATCATCTCACTACAGAACAACCCCAAGATTACTTCGAACACTCTCATAAATCTTTTGAATACTCACTAAACCCTTCGAACATTTCCAACAACATGACGCACTTCCAAAATATCATTTTGAATACTCCCAAAATAAGATTTATCATCTCTAATTTATCTACATTACACATTTTATTAAATTACAAATCATCCACCATACTACCCCCTCAGTCTTTAGACTTTACAACATTATCATAAAAAAATAAATCTACACTTATGACATGAGACATTTTACCAAACTAACACAAACACACCCCACACACCACATTTACTTTGTACAACACCAAAACATCATCAATTACCCTTTGATTACTCCAAAACATCATTTGAACACATTCAAAAACATCAAAAACTCCTTTGAATACTCCCAAAACACCAATGAATACTACCAAAAACAGCACCCCAATACTGCCCAAACAACACTAAAAAACCAGAAACTAGATCAACACCCCCGACTAACACCCATTTTATAGAAATCCCCTTTAATCACTATAACCAAGACGATCCCACTCACCTCAGACTATTATATAACATTAACGGAAAAAAAAAATTCTCATAAATCATTTGAAATTTCTCACAAAAACACCTTTTTAACATTTCCAAACTCACCGAAACACTTACAACAGGATCCACCAACTGAAAACATAACATGTACACACACACACACACACACACAAAAAAAAAAACTAAGACATCCATCAACTATCATCAATGACCACTCATTTTTATAAACATTCGACAAAAAATCAAATCAATCACCAACTCCCCTCAATACCACAACACATACCGCACAGATGGGGTACCTCCCATGACATCACACTCCACCTGTGTTTACTTGACGACGTCACCACCCCACTTTTACTTCATTTAACTTATTGAGAGGAAGTTACTTGTTTCAACCTGTTATATCTCCAATATTCTAAGATCACCACAAAACAAAACGTTTACCAAATTCTATAACCCCACCACTAAAATCACACATTTTTGTACACATTCTCTTAAAACATCATTTATAAAAGAAGATCACTAAAACTATCTATACTTTTACTAAGATCACGTAACCTTTTGTCTTCTCTAACTCACCCACCAATTTACATTCTCATTCACACTTACACATTTCATTAACCGAAATTACATCTCATTTTACCAAACTCCTCCCTCATTCTCCAGACTTTACAATTTTGCACACACACAAAAAAAAAAACTGTCTCATACACTTATGACATGAGACATTACCATAACTAACACACTGACTAGCTTTGAACCAACTCTGAAAAACACCAAAACCCCCACTGAACTCTTCAAAAAATACTCTGCACGTCATTTGAACACCTTTAAAAAACACCCCCGAATACTCCCAAAACACTACTGATATACCAAATCACCACTGGGTACTACCAAAACACCCTCAAATCACCAGAAACTAACTTTAACATCACCATCTAACACCCATTTTATAGAAATCCCTCAAATCACTGTAACCAAGAACTCCCTCTCCATGGGCGCATAAAAAAAAAACATGAACACAAACCTTTAAAACACAAACACTTAGTACATGATCACCATCAACTGAAAACATATCTTGTACACCATAAATCTAAGACAACCACCATCAACAAACGCCCATATTCACTTACCTCAAAAACCACTAATTTCACAGAAAACACTCATTTTTATAAACATTTCACACAAAAAATCATATTTGACAATATCTAAGCGCACTCACCTCACTACCACAAAAACACGATGTCACACCCCACAGGACCGGCGAGGTCACCTCCAGTGACGTCACACTCCCATCTGTGTTTACTTGGTGGTCACAAACACACCCAACCCACCTTGTTTCAACCTGTTGTACCCCCAAATATCTAAGAACACTAAAAACCATGACGATTACCAAATTTTATGACTCCACCACTAAGATCACAGAAAACACTCATTTTTATAAACATTCACACAAAAATCACGTTTACCCAAATTTCCCTATCATGTTTACCATCATCTATCAACACTCATCACCCCAAAATCACCAAAAATCTAAGATCATTCATCTTAACACTTACTATGATCACTGAAAACACTTATTTTTTTTTTAAAAATTCGCACAAAATAAGACATACACAAAAATACCAACGACACTTCCCCCAACATCTATAACATAACATGAGCACTATTAACATATCTCCATCACCAAAGATAAAAATTAAAATTTGACAACCCCCAACTTGTACATTTCAATCGCAAAATTTAAGACATGAGACATACACACCAAATCTAAGACATTCACCTCAAACTAAGACTACACATCATAACTAAGACATACACCAAAAAACCTGTAACTGACATATTGACAATAAATATAGACATAAGCACAAAAAAAATTTACCATGTCATGAGACATTACCAGAAAATAAGTCACACACCTCCAACTAATACACAATCACTTTACTAAGTTCATGTTAACTATTCATCAACAAAAATATTAATACAATTTACCCACCAAATTTTGTTATAATCATCAAAAAATAAAACTGTTTTACACATTTTTTCTCAAACTAAATATTCATACCACATTTATCATTTCTCACCTATGCTACATATCATATTTCTCATCCACATCATCCCTGAAAACATCCTTCCTTATTCATCCGTATTCTCTGAGATGTTTTAAAACCCCCACGGCACATCACGACGTAGGAGCCAGAGCAACCATCACCATTCCAACACCACCTACTACACTCTGACTCCTACGTCGTGATGGGTCGTCGGGGTTAAAACATCTCTACGAGATATACGGATGAATAAGGAAGGATGTTTCAGGGATGATGTGGATGAAAAATATGATATGTAGCATAGGTGAGGAATGATAAATGCGGTATGAATATTTAGTTTGAGAAAAAATGTGTAAAACAGTTTTATTCAGTGGTCAGTGGTCAGTCGTCACGTGACGTCACAGACCCTGTGCTGCTTTGGGGATTAGCGTGGACGGTTACAAAGCATGGCTTGCTTCTGCAGTGTTTTAAAAATTGAGGTTGGAGAGTTGAAGGAGGAGGTCTTGCTTCTCCAGGAGGAGATTAGGAGGCTGAAGGTCCACCTCAATGGGTCTGGGAGAGAGTGTGAGGTGGCTGGAGTTGTGGGAAATGAGGCTTCTAGCAGTGAGGTGCAGTCTGTCTCTCGCTGTGAGGAGGCTGTTGGTGGGGAGGTAGCAACGGCTACCAGCAGTGAGGTGCAGCCCAGCACCTGCTACAAGTGGCGAGTGGTTCACAGTAATGGGAGGCGCATCAGAGTAAGGAAAGTTAAGAGTGAAGATCTGAAGGTAGGAAATCGCTTCTCTGTTCTTCAGGATGAATGTACTTCAGTGGCCAGTGAAGGTAAGGTTACTACTGCCCCTGCAAATGGAGGTAAGCGCATTCTTGTGGTTGGTGACTCTCAGGTAAGATATATTGACCGTGCTTTTTGTAACAGGAATAAGAAGATGAGAGATAAAGTGTGCTTCCCTGGAGCTGGTGTTGGGGACATAATCAACAGGCTGGATAATATCAAGTCAGGTAATGGGAACAAGCCCATTATCTGTCTCAGTGCTTGTGGAAATGATATTGGGAAGGGTAGGAGAGAAGAGCTGCTAGATAAGTGCAGGTCAGCTATAGATTTCATTAAGTCTAAGGGAGGGATCCCAATCATATGTAGCATCTTGCCTAGAAGGGGAGTAGGAAATGAATGGTTGTCTAGGGCAATTGGTGTAAATTGCTGGCTAGACAGATACTGCAAGGAACTTGCAATCCCATTCATTGACAACTGGAACAACTTTTATGGCAAACGTGATATGTATGCAAGGGATGGGGTACATCTCTCTGGGGCTGGGGTGGTAGCACTTGCAGACTCGATTGAGAAGACCATTGGTGAAATGTCTATGATTTTAAACTGATAGAAGATAGAGGTATGAGTGTGTGTGGGAAACAAGCAGGTTGCAACACTAGGGTTCGAAACAGTAAATGTATAAAAGGCATTCAGCATGAAGTTATAAATAAAAACAATAGATCAGGTCAGCAAACAAAGGGGGACAGCAGAGGGCAGCAAGGGACTAGCTCCCTTATGGTTTAGTATACTAATAGCAGGAGTGTAAGAAATAAGATAGATGAGCTAAGATTAATTGCAAGTGCAGGAAACATAGATATTATTGCTATAACAGAGACCTGGCTCAATCTGAAAGATAGAGAGATGCCCTCTGAATGTCACATACAAGGCTATAAATTATTCCACACTGACAGGGTCAACAGGAAAGGTGGTGGAGTAGCGATGTATGTCAGAGACAATTTAAATTGTTGTGTTAGACAAGATATAAAATTAGAAAGCGTCAGCCACTGAATCTGTTTGGTTACAGCTTCTCGAGGGCCGAGAAAAACTAATTTTGGGTGTGATTTACAGGGCCCCAAATCTTGATAGGGAGTGCAGTAAACTTCTATGGGACGGAATTTGTAAGGCATCTACAAACGAAAATGTTGTGCTAATGGGAGATTTCAACTATAGACAGATTGACTGGAGCAATTTGACAGGAAATTTAGAGTCAGGTGACTTTCTTGATATGATCCAGGATTGTTTTTTAAAACAGTTTGTGACAGAGCCAACTAGGGGAAATAAACTCATTGACTTGGTTCTTGCCAGTAGGGAAACACTAAATTAAAAATCTTGAGGTTTAATGAATGAGCTTGGGGAAAGTGATCACAAATCACTCAGTTTAAATATATCATGGAATTCCCCTAATAATAGCAACAAGCTCTGTCCTGACTTTCCGCTTGCTGATTTTCATAGACTGAAAAATTACTTAGGTGGCTGAACTTGAAGACCTGACTAAGGTTCAGGTAGGATGGTTGAGGATTGCCGATATGACGCTTTCCAGGGCCATAAGTTCTAGCTGCTCAGTCAAATTATGTTCCAAAAGGGGAAATCAGATTCAAAACAAAAAATGATCCAAAATGATGAACAATAGATTAAAATATCTAAATTTGTCTAGAAGACAGAATCAATTATAGGGCAAATACAAAAGACTGGAGAGGGGCAATTAAGAAAACGAGATATAATTTCAGATTACAAGAGAGAATAAAAAAAGGAATTAGAAAAGCAAAAAAGAGATTATGAGGTTAAAGTTGCAAGAGATTTCGAAGACTAACCAAAAGTAATTCTTTCCAGGTATACGAAGTAAGATCCAGACGGCACAAATAGCCCACTCAAAAGTTTCCTCGGGATCAGCTCACTGACAGTGATAAGGTGAAATGTGTAGAAGTTTTAAACACATACGTTCCATCTGACAGTTTATTAGCACAGGAGGGCATACCAGCGATATTCCATAATGATAAATTATTGTGTGAACAGGACGATAATAAACTGTGCACGATAGGGTCGACAAGTGAACAAAGTCCTTAGGCAAATAGATAAATTAAAACCTAACTAATCCCCAGGCCCTGATGAACTGAATGCAAGGGTTTCCTAAAGGAATTAAAAGAGAGCTTAGCAAACCTTTGGCTAATCTTTTCAACATATCACTACAAACCTGGCAGGAGCCAGAATAAGTGATAAATGGCAAATGTGATACCTATTTTTCAAAATCAGTAGACAGTCTTAGCTATCAAACTATAGACCGAAATAAGCCTAACCTCCAAAGTGAAAATTTAATGTAATCCAACAATTGCCGAGCAGTTCGTAGCCACATTGAGAAGCATAAATTAATCAACGAATCTCACATGGTTTTACAAAGGGGCGTTCCTGCCTTACGAATTTATTAACTTATTCACTAAGGTATTATTGAGGAGTTAGATCCATTGATAATGAATATGAATATATGTGGTACATGGAACTTCAGTAAGCTTTTGACAGGGTCCCCACATCCAAGAACTATTGAGGAAAATTAAAGGCACTTGGAATAGGAGAGCATTTTTCCTGATGAGGCATGGTTGACAAATAGGCAGCAAGAGTTTTGCATAAAATGGGGAGAAATCAGGGAGTAGGGGGAAGCGACACGAGCGAGATCTCCACAGGGGTCAGTGTTGGCCCCCTGCAGGTTCACAATATCACATAAACACAAAGATGACGGGCATAAAGGAGCGACATCAGCAAGTTTGCCGATGAACCAAAATAGGAATCGCGTTCGAATTCTTACCTGACGAGGACATTAGAGTGAACACTCCAGAAGATTTGATTAGAATGAATGCAGTGGTCGGAGAGGTGGCAGATGCAGGTTAATATGGACAAATGCAAAGTTCTAAATGTTTGGAACAGGACAATAAACCATGCCACATATAAACTAAATAATTGGGGTAGATACTTAAGATTACGGATTGTGCGAAAAAGATACAGAGTTCTGGTTAGCATTAATCTGAAACCAAGACAACAGTGCATAAGCGTTCGCAATAAAGCTAATAGAATCCTTGGCTTTAAATCAAGAAGCAAAAATAATAGGAGTTCCTCAGTTGTTCTTCAACTCTATACTCCTTGGTTAGGCCTCATTTAGATGTTAGCTGCACAGTTTTGGTCACCGTATTACAGAATGGATATAAATGCTCTGGAAAATGTACAAAGGAGGATGACAAAGTTTGATCCCATGTAACAGAAACTACCTTCCCTATGAGGAGTAGACTAAGGGCCCTGAAACTTCCACTCTCTAGAACAAGACGTAGAATTAGGGGGGGATATGATTGAGGTGTATAAATGGAAGACATGAATAAATAAAGGGGATGTAAATAGTGTGCTGAAAATATCGATAGCCTAGACAGGACTCGCTAGCAAATGGTTTTAAGTTAGAAAATATCAGATTCAGGAAGGATATAGGAACTTACTGTGTTTGGAGCGTAAATAGAGTTGTGGATGAAGTGGAACAAACTCCCAAGTACAGTTATAGAGGCCAGAACGTTGTGTAAGCTTTAAAAATAGGTTTGATAATACAGATGGTGTGGGTGGGTGTGAGTTTGGACCTGAATAGCCTGTGTTACCATACGGTTGTGCCGTGTTTCCTCCTTAAGTCAAGGTGACCTGACCTGACTAGGTTGGGTGCATTGGGCTAAAGCCGGTAGGGATGACTTGACCTGCCTCGCAAGGGCCAGTATGCCTGCTTGCCAGTGTTTCTTCCGTTCTTATGTACCTTATATTTTTGATTGATATATAACAAAATTTGGTGGTAAATTGTATTAATAAATTATTTGATGAATAGTTTAACATGAACTTAGTAAAGTGGGGGATTGTGTATTAGTTGGAGGTGTGTGACTTAGGTTCTGGTAATGTCTCATGACATGTAAAGTTGTATTTGTGCTTAATCTATTATTTAATGTCAATATGTCAGTTTACAGGTTTTGGGTTGTATGTCTTAGATATGATGTGTATGTCTTAGTTTGAGGTGAATGTCTTAGATTTGGTGTGGTAGTCTCATGTCTTAAATTTTTGCGATTGAAATGTACAAGTTGTGGTGTCTATATTAAGTTTTTTAATTTTTGGTGATGGAGATATGTTCTATAGTGCTCATGGTGTGTTATGTTATAGATGTGTGGAAGTGTCCGTGGTATTTTTTGTGTATTCTTATTTTTTGTGCGAATGTTTAAAAAAAAATAAGTTTTTTCAGTGATCATAGTAGTGTTTAAGAATGAATGACCTTAGATTTTTTGGTGATCTTGGTGATGAGAGTTGATTAGATGAGGGTAACATTATATGGAATTGGTGAACGTGATTTTTTGTGTGAATGTTTATAAAAAATGAGTGTTTTCTGTGATCCTTTAGTGTGGAGTCATAAAATTTGGTAATCGTCATGATATAGTGTTTTTCTTAGATATTGTGGGGTACAACAGGTGTTGAAAACAAGGTGGGTTGGGAGTTGATGTGACCACCAAGTAAACACAGATGGGAGTGTGACGTCACTGGAGTTTGACCTCGCCGTGTCCTGTGGGTGTGACATCGTGTTTTGTGGTAGTGTGAGGTAGTGCGCTTAGATATTGTCAAATATGATTTTTTGTGTGAATGTTTATTAAGAAATGAGTGTTTTCTGTGATATAAGTGTGTTTTTAGAGGTAAGTTAATATGGGCGTTTGTTGATGGTGGTTGTCTTAGATTTATGTGTGTACAAGATATGTTTTCAGTTGATGGTGATCATGTACTAAGTGTTTGTGTATTAGGTTTGTGTTCATGCTTTTTTTTATGCGCCCATGGGGAGGGAGTTCTTGGTTATAGTGATTTGAGGGGATTTCTATAAAATGGGTGTTAGATGGTGATGTTAAACTTAGTTTCTGGTGATATTGACGGTGTTTTGGTAGTATTCAGTGGTGATTTGGTAGTAATCAGTAGTGTTTTGGGAGTATTCGGAGGTGTTTTTTGAAGGTGTTCAAATGACGTGCAGAGTATTTTTTGAAGATGTTCAGTGGTGTTTTGGTGTTGTTCAGAGTTGGTTCAAAGCTAGTCAGTGTGTTAGTTATGGTAATGTCTCATGTCATAAGTGTATGAGATAGTTTTTTTTTTTGTGTGCTAATGTTGTAAAGTCTGGAGAATGAGGGAGGAGTTTGGTGGATGAGATGTAATTTCGGTTAATGAAATGTGTAAGTGTGAATGAGAATGTAAATTGGTGGGTGAGTTAGAGAAGACAAAAGGTTACGTGATCTTAGTAAAAGTATAGATAGTTTTAGTGATCTTCGTTATGATGATGTTTTAAGAGAATGTGTACAAAAATGTGTGATCTTAGTGGTGGGGTTATAGAATTTGGTAAACGTCTTGATTGTGGTGATCTTAGATATTGGAGATATAACAGGTTGAAACAAGTAACTTCCTCTCAATAAGTTAAATGAAGTAAAAGTGGGGGTGTGACGTCGTCAAGTAAACACAGGATGGAGTGTGATGTCATGGGAGGTATCCCTATCTGTGCTGGTATGTGTTGGTGGTAGTGAGGGGAGTTGGTGATTGTGATTTTTTGTGCGAATGTTTATAAAAATGAGTGGTCATTGATGATAGTTGATGGATGTCTTAGTTTTTTTTTTTTTTTGTGTGTGTGTACATGTTATGTTTTCAGTTGGTGGTGATCCTGTTGTAAGTGTTTCGGTGATGTTTGGAAATGTTCAAAGGTGTTTTTTGTGAGTATTCAAATGATTTATGAGAATTTTTTTTTTTTTGCGTTAATGTTATATAATAGTCTGAGGTGAGTGGGATCGTCTTGGTTATAGTGATTTGAGGGGATTTCTATAAAATGGGTGTTAGTCGGTGGTGTTGATCTTAGTTTCTGGTGATTTTTAGTGTTGTTTGGGCAGTATTCGGTGCTGTTTTGGTAGTATTCAGTGGTGTTTTGGGAGTATTCAAAGGAGTTGTTGATGTTTTTGAATGTGTCAAATGAATTTTTGGAGTAATCAAAGTAATTGATGATGTTTTTGGTGTTGTACAAAGTAAATGTGGTGTGTTGTGGTGTGTTTGTGTTAGTTTTGGGAAAATGTCTCATGTCATAAGATGTATGAGTTAGTTTTTATGATATGTTGTAAAGTCTGAAGACTGAGGGGGTAGTATGGTGGGTGATTGTAATTAATAAAAGTGTAAGTTAGATAAATTAGAGATGATAAATCTTATTTGGGAGTATTCAAAATGATATTTTGGAAGTGCTTCAGTGTTGTTTGGAAATGTCGAGGGGTTTTATGTGAGTATCAAATGATTTATGAGAGTGTTCGAAGTAACTTGGGGTTGTTTCTGTATGATATTGAAAAGGTTGTGGATGAGAGAATATTTCTAAGAGATATTGAGAAAAGGTGTCTCAAATTATGATGTATGAGAGTGTTTATGAAGGTGTTCAAGTAAAGTGAGGTGTGTGTGTGTGTTAGTTGGGTCATAGAATTTTGTGAATGATCATGGTTTCAGTGATTTAGTGATTTGGAGATGGTGATGAGATGGCATTTGTTGGAAGTGAAAGTGATTTTTGTGTTTTGTTCAGAAGAGGTATGTGGGACTGGTGATGTGATGTGAAGAAATGTGGTGAGATGGAGAGGGTAAGGGGAGGTTGTATTAGAAATTTAATGAAATATGGGGGATTTTACTGAGAATAAAGGTAATGCTTGAATATTTTTAAAAGAAATTATAGAAGTGAAAAGTTATGTTATATTGGAAAAGAATGGAGGGTTAAGAAACATGTTCGCATAGTTGGGTAGTGAGATGATTAGATTTGTGAGTATAACATTAATTTATGAGGATACATAGAAGATGGGTATGGATAGGATTTAAATAACAATTTTTTAGTAATGTAAGGGAGGATGTTATTACATTTTAAGAATTCAAAAAAAGAAGGTGGAAAAATTTGTATCTAAAAAATTGTGAATAAATTGGTAAGTGATGAGGGTTGTGGGTATTGTGTCGAACTAAGAGATATCGAAAAAGTGTTATAAGTTGTGTGTTGTTGATGTGACTTTTCTGATGAAATTAGTTAAAACGAGAAAAAATTGTGGTCTGGGGGTGTTTGTGTGTTGTTGGTGTTGTGGGTTGTGGGTGTTGTTGTCGAACTAGACATATCGAAAAAAGAATGTTTATAATTGGGTTGTTGTTGGGGTGGTTGTGGGTTGTGGTGTTTGTGGGGTGTTGTGGGTTGTGGGTGTTGTGAGGTATTGTTGTCGAACAGAGATAACCAAAAAAGAGTTATAGAGGTGCCCGGGATGTTGTTGTGGGTGTTGTGGGTTGTGAGTGTTGTGGGTTGTGGTGTTTGTGGTTGTGGGTGTTGTGGGTGTGAGGTGGTTGTTTGTCGAAACTAGAGATACCAAAAAAGATGTTTATAAGTGGGTTTGATGTTGTGGGTGATGTGGTTGTGGTGTTGTGGGTGTGGTGTTGTGGGTATTGTTGTCGAACTAGAGATACCAAAAAAGATGTTAATACAGCGGGTTTGTTGTTGTGGTGATGTGGGTGTGTGAGATGTTTTGGGTGTGTGATGTCTGGTTGTGGGTGTTGAGGGTTGTGGGTGTAGTTGTCGAACTAGAGATACCACAGAAAAACGATGTTATAAGCGGGGTTGTTGTTTGTGGGTTAGTGGTTGTGGGTGTTGTGGGTTGTGGGTGAGTTATCGAACTAGAGATAGCCTGAAAAGTGTTATAATTTTGTGGGTTTTTCTGTGGGTGTTGTGTGTGTGGGTATTGTTGTCGAACTAGAGATACGAAAAAAGATGTTTAAAGTGGTTGTTGTTGTGTGTTGTGGGTTGTAGTGTTGTGGGCTCTGGGTGTTTTTGACCGAACTAGAATGCTGAAAAGTGGTTTTAAGTTGTGGGTTGGTTGTTTGTGGGTGTTTGTGGGTGTGGGTGATGTGGTTATGGGTGTTGTGGGTTGTGGGTGTTGTGGGTTGTGGGTGAGTTGTCGACTAGAGATCTGTGAAAAGTGTTATAAAGTTGGGGTTGTACCTGTGGGTGGTGGGTGATGTGGTTTTGAGGGGTGTCTGTGGGATGTGGTGTGTGGTTTGGGCGTTGTTGTCGAACTATGATATATACCGAAAAAGAGTATGTTATAATGGTTGGTTGTTGTGGTGTTGTGGGTGTGAGTGTTGGTGGTGAGGGTGTTTGTTGTCGAATAGAGATGCTGAAAAGTGGTTATAAGTTTGTGGTTGTTGTTGTGGGTGTGTGGGGTGTGGGTTGATGTGGGTTATGAGCGTTGTGGGGTTGTGGGTGTTGATGGGTGTGGGTGATGTATGTCGAACAAGAGAATCGCTGAAAAGTGGTTATAAGTGTGGGTTGTTCTTTGTTGGGTGTGGGTGATGTGGGTTTGTGGGTTTGTGGATGTGGGTGTTGTGGGTTGTGGGCGTTGTAGTCGAACTAGAGATACCGAAAAAGAGCTGTTATAAGTGGTTGTTGTTGTGAGTGTTGTGGGTTGTGAGTTGTTTGGGTTGTGGGTGTATGTTGTCGAACTAGAGATGCTGAAAAGAGGTTATAAGTGTGGGTTGTTGTTGTGGATGTTGTGGGTGTGGGTGATGTGGGTTGTGGGTGTTTGGGTTGTGGTGATGTCGAACTAGAGATACCGAAAAAAGAGATGTTATAAAGGGTTGATGTTGTGGGTGTTGTGGTTTGAGTGTTGTGGGTTGTGGGTTGAAGTTGTCGAACTAGAGATGCTGAAAAGTGTTATAAGTTGTGGGTTGTTTCCTTGTGGGTGTGGTGATGTGGGTTGTGGGTGTTGTGGGATGTGGGTGTTGTGGTTTGGGCGTTGTTGTCGAACTATAGATACCGAAAAAAGAGATGTAATAATTGGGTTGTTGTTGTGGGGGTTGTGGGTTGGTGAGTGTTGAGGTTTGTGGGTGTTGTTGTCGAACTAGAGATGCTGAAAGTGTTATAAGTTGTGGTTGTTGTTGTGGGTGTTGTGGGGTGTGGGGAGATGTGGGTTTGATGGGTGTTTGATGGGTTGTGGGTGTTGCAGGTGGGGTTATGTCCGAACTAAGATACGAAAAAGAGATGTTATAAGTGGGTTGATGTTTGTGGGTGTTGTGGGTTGTGGAGTGCACGATGTGTGTTTGGATTGTGTTCATGTTTTTTTTTTTGCACTCATGTTGTATCTTAGTGGAGGTTTATTGAAAAAAAAATAAATGTATCTTCTTGGTTATAGAGATTGAGAGGATTTGTGTGAAATGGGTGTTAGTCTGTTATGTTGATTCCTTAGTTTTTTGGTGATTTTGGTGGTGTTTTGACTGAATTCAGTGGTGTATTAGTAGTACTCAGTGGTGTATTATTAGTATTCAGTGGTGTATTAAGAAGTACTCAAATGGTGTTTGAGACTATTCAAGGTGTTTTAGAAGAGTGTTCAAATATGTGCAGTATGTTGATTTTAGTCAATGAATTGTACCTTTTTATTCCTAATTTTTTATGTTGGATGTATATAAAATGCATTGGTTGTATAATAAATTAATAAATGAAAATATTGTGTATTAGAGTTATCATCCCGCATTTTAAATATGTCTGCTGCGACAAGATCAGCCTGTGGTGTGTTGTGGTCATCACGTGACCTTCACGGACATAGGGGGAAGTCGACAAGATTCAGCCTGTGTGTGTGTAGGTCATCACGTGACGTCCCTCTGACATAGGGGGAAGTCGACAAGATCAGCCTTGTGTGTGTAGGGTCCATCACGTGACGTCACTGAACGCCGAGTACACACAGTGAGGTGACGTCCACAACTTGTTTAGACCTGTGTAATAGAAAGTACCATGCCCCATAGGAGGAATTCATTTGAATGCGTACCCCCAGAGGGGGAACCCAAAAACTTGATCCGAGAGAATGGAGTCTTTTGTATTATCTAGAAAAACTTGTCAAAGGAGTTGGAGTCTTGGTATATTGATTTCGAGAAAAATTGGTCGAGGAAATTGGTAGCAGGGAATTTGGATGCAAGTGGGAGTTCCATTTTGAATGCTTTATCCCCCAGAGGGGGGAATCCAAAAAACATGATCTGATGAAGGTGGTGTCTTTGTATTATTGATATCGAGAAAAACTGATCCAAGGAGAATGGAGGAGAAAATACTGAACCAAGGAGAGGAGCAGAAATTTTGGATGGGGGTAAAGTGGAAGGAGAACATCAAAATTTGATCCGAGGAGATCATACGAATTTCGAATAACCCCATAGGGGGGAACCAAAACACTTGATCCAAGGAGATGGAGTCTTTGTTATTATTTTGATATCGAGAAAAACTTGATCCAAGGAAATGGAGGAGGAATATTTGGGTTGAAAGTGGGAGTCCATTTTGAATGCTTACCCCCAGAGGGGGAATCCCAAAAAACTTGATCCGAGTAGATCATAAGAAAAATGAAATTCAAAAAAAAAAATCGAAAAAAAATTGGAAGGGGGTGAAAGTGGGAGGGTTAACCTCAAAAATTGATCCTGAGAGATGGAGAGCACAAGGAAATGAAAATTAAATAAAACAAATTTGAAAAAAACGAAAAAAAATATACGGGGAGGCGGGGGCCATCCGGACGACGCCTGCAGAAGGCGAGGGTGGGCATGGGTCGGCTCTGGCGGGGCCCCGGTCGGGCTGGCGCGCGGCGGGCGCGAGGGTGTTGCAGGCGGGCGCGCAGGGCGCGGTTGGGGGGCGCTGGTGGGGGGCGCGGGGTGGGGGGGGCGCTGGTGGGGGGGCGCGGGTGGGGGGCGCGGGTGGGGGGCGCGGGTGGGGGGGGCGTGATGGGTTGGAGGGCGAGGTGGCCGAGGGCGAGGTGGTCGAGGGCGATTGTGGTCGAGGGTG
>NC_069404.1:104649253-104714380 GCF_026875155.1 Cherax quadricarinatus
GACCTGAACCATCGACTCAGTTGAGGGACTGATACCTTCATTCTCCTCCTGTTCTTCAAGTTTCTCCTATGTATGGACTGATGAAGCACTTTGTGGCGAAACGATTTCCTCAATAAAAGATACCAAGAGTTTGCACATGTGTCTAATTATCAACCTGTCGGTTCTCTGAACGCATTCATCTACAAACATGGGATCATCTTTGTCATCCTCCCTGTTACGGTTTCAAGAACGATTTATAATCCATTCTGTAATACGATGACCAGAACTGAGCAGCCATAGTCTAAATGAGGCCTACAAGGATATATAAATTGAAGAACAACCTGAGGACTTCTATTATTTATACTTCAAGATATAAAGCCAAGCAATTCCTGTTAGCTTTATTGCGACACTAATGCACAGTTGTCTGTGTTTTAGATCACTGCAACCCAGAACTTCTAAATCCTTTTCGCAATTAAGTATTATGTATTAAGATCTACATAATTTAGTTTATAGTGGCATGGTTATTATTAACTGTCCAACAGTAGAACTTAGCATTTGACGAATATTAAAACTGCATTTGCCACTCCCGACCACTATGCATCATCCTATTCAAATCATCCTGGAGTGCTCTAGTGTCCTCATTAGAATGAAGTGGACGGCCTATTTTGGTGACCATCAGCAATTTGCTATGTCGGCTATGTTTATTCTCCCCTCCTCCCTGAGTTAAGACGATAATTAAATTTTTTGAGTTACAGCATAAGAATTAACAACTCTGGGCGTCTACACTGCAAACTGAATTGTTTAGCAATCCTAATGGCGCTAAAAGCTAACCTATTGACACTGAGCTTGACCCAATACGTTCATTACTGATTCTAAGTCATCATTGAAGGTCTTGCCATATAATGACTCCAAAAAAACCAACATGCTCATTGTGGAAGCCAGGTATAGATACTCAAACATTAGGACTAAGAATTAATGTACAATTGCTATGGACCCATCACACATTGGATTACCCTTCATGACAAAGTTGATAGTTAGCCAAGAAGAGTATCCAGAATGAGAAACGTAAATATAACTTTGGAATAAATTTGTCTACATTATAATAATATTAGGAAAGAAGTTAAATAATGAAGAAGATTGTTATAGGAATGCATTTAGAAGCCTGAGTAGAACTATAACCCACTATGATAACATGAACGTATGATGAATATGTTATGGAGCAACGTGCAAATGTGAACAACTGACTGATGTGTATTGGCCAGGCTTAGGCCTTGGTTACAAGTACTCTTCTGGCAGTTTGGGAGACACAGCAGATGATGATCAAACTAAAGTAAATTATGTTGATCAGGCATATGGCACCTCTCTTGAACACTATGTGGCTTAATGTCCACTTATTGAGGAAACAGATACATGACAGTATAATAACCTATGTGACATGTCAATATTCTTATTAATGAAAAATAGATACAGATATACTAAGCAAATTCCCTAAATTTGCTTGTAACAGATAAGTGAACGTTATAGAATAAGTATAATATAAATCCATAATGTATTCCTGTTAACCCTGGGGCCTAGTTCCTTAGGCCTTTTGTGTATCCACATGCTCTCGCGCTACCGTCCCACAGGTATGTGATATGGGGTGCACAATAAACTAGCCACTTCGGTGGCAAAATCTAATCTATTCCCCATCTATGTCGTATATGTGAATTTTGTGAACAACAACGGGCCCAACACTGACCTCCTGTTGGAACACCGCTGGACGTGCCCCCATAGTGATTTTCTTTCTCCCCATTTATGCAAACTCTTTGCTGACTATTTGTCAGCCATGCCTCTACCCAGGAAAATGGTCCTCCGACCTATTCCGTGTGCCTTAAGATTTCCTCAATTAGCCTTCTGTGTGGAACCTAATCGAAAGCCTTAACTGAGGCCCATATACACAATATCAAAATCTTACCATAATCCACCTCCTCAAACACCTAGATGGAAAATGGTTACTAAATTCGTGAAGACAGGAACGCCCCTTAAAAACCATGTTTGTAAAGTAAAAGGACACAAGTGCAAACTAATCTAAACATTTTATTGTGGCAAAACGTTTCGCTCTCCAGAGCTTTATTCAACATTACAAACAATATCATGGAAACAGAGGGGTATATAAAGCTCAGATGAGTACAATACATAGGAGGTACCATTTCATGTTTCACTAGTGGTAGTAGTAGCAGTAGTGTAGTAGTAGTAGTGACAAAAATAATTACACATATGGTAGAGCAATTAATTCTTACATGATAAAATGATATGAAAGCTATATACTTGGGTAACTAAAAATAGATTGGACAAATATATATTTTTTAAGTACCCAAGTAAATAGCTTTTAAGACATAAGAACATGAGAACGAAGACACTGTCACAGGCCTACTGGCACAGCGAGGCGGTCAAGTCACCTACCGGCTTAAGCCGAATGCACCCAACCTAGTCAGGTCAGGTCACATTGACTTTAATGGAGGAAACACGGCAACCGACCAGGTACACAAGCTATCAGGTTCCCAACTCACACCCCACCCACATCCACTCATGTCTTTATTTAACCAACATATTTTTAAAGCTACACAACTTGCTGGCCCTCTATCACTGTACTTGGTAGTTTGTTCCACTCATCCACAACTCTATTACCAAACCAGTTCTTTCCTATATCCTTCCTGAATCTGAATTTATTCCAACATAAACTAATGCTCAGCGAGTCTGACTAGGCTAGATTAATTTTCATGCACACTATTTACATCCCCTTTATTTATTCCTGTCTTCCATTTATAACACCTCAATCATATCTCCCCCCTAATTCTACGTCTTCAAGAGAGTGCAGATTCAGCCCTTAGTCTATCCTTCATAGGGAAGGGTTTCTGACACATGGATCAACATAAGTCATCCTCCTTTGTACATTTTCCAGAAAGAATTTATATCCATTCTGTAAAACGGTGACCAAACTGTGGCAGCAAATCTAAATGAGGCCTAACCAAGGATGTATAGAGTTGAAGAACAACCTGAGGACTCCCTATTATTTATGCTTCTTGATATGAAGCCAAGGATTCTAATAGCATTATTGCGAACACTTATGCACTGTTATGTCCATGGTTTCAGATACTGCTAACCAGAACTCTAAATCTTTTTTCGGCAATCCGTAATATTAATATCTACATTAATTAGTATTTATATGATGCATGGTTTTGTCCTGGTCCAATATTTTAGAACTTTGCATTTGCTATATTAAACTGCATCTGCACTTCTCCTACCACTGCATCAGTCTATTCAAATCTTCCTGGAGTCTCTAATGACCTCGTCAGAATGAGATTCGACGGCCTAATGTTGGTGTCATAGGCAAACTTGCCGATGTCGCTCTTTATTGCCCTTCATCTATGTCGTTTATGTTAGATTGTGAACACAGTGGTCCCAACACGACCCCTGGGGTTGGAACACCGCTCGTGACGCTTCCCCACCTCTGATTTCATTCTCCCCATAAATGCGAACTCTCTGCTGCCTATTTGTCAAACATGCTCTATCCAGGAAAAAATTTTCTCCTCGCTATTCCATGAGCCATAGTTTTCCTCAATATTCTCTGATGTGGGACCCGAGTCACAAGCACTTACTGAAGTCCCACATACACAATATCATATTTCATTCCCATGATCTACCTCTCAAAACCTTATTGAAAAAAAGCTATAAATCGTAAGGCAGGACGCCCCTTTGTAAACCAGTTTGAGATTCGTTTGATCACTTTAATGCTTTTCAAGGTGGCTACGAAACTGCCTTCGCAATTATTGATTCCATAAATTTTCCCACTATGGGAAGGTTAGCTTATTGGTCAATAGTTCGAAAGCTAAGACCCGTCACCTTGCTTTGAAAATAGGTATCACATTTGCCTTTTTACACTTATTGGCACCATGCCCGTTTGTATGATATGTTGAAAAGATTAGCCAAGGTGTTCTAAGCTCCTCTTTACATTCCTTAGGAACCCTTGCATACAGTTCATCAGGGCCCTGGGTTTTTGTGTTAGGTTTTAATTTATCTATTAGCTAAAACCATGTCACCTTTGTGACCCTAATCGGCACAGTTTTATTATCGTCCTGTCTACATAATTTTATATCATTACTGGAATAACGCTGGTATCCTCCCTGTGTAAAAACTGAGGGAAGTATGTGTTAAAAATTCTACGACATGTCCTATCAACTGTCAGTGAGCTGACCCCGAGGACTTTTTGAGTGGGCCTATCAGTTGTCCCTGAACTTACTTCTGTCATATACATGAAAGAATCCTTTGGGTTAGTCATCGATTCTCTTGCAACTTTACCTACATAATCTCTTTTTGCTTTGTACTAATTCCCTTTTTTATTCTCATTCTTAAACTGAATATATCGATTTCATAATTGCCTCTCTCCTCTTGTCTGATTTGACCTATATATGCCTCTCTTTTGACCAATCAAATATTTTTAATCTATTGTTCATCCATTAGGATATTTTTGTTTGATCTGATTTCCAATTGGAACATAATTTGACTGAGCAGCTAGCAACTATGCCCTGGAAAGCATCATATCGGTAACCATCACCACCTACCAGACTCTTAGTCAGGTCATTTCCAGTTCAACCCACCTAAGTAATTTTTTCAGTCCTAAGAAATCACCAAGCGAATGTCAGGCGGAGACTTTGTTGCCATTATTAGGGGAATTCTATGATATTCCCTTAATTAATTGCTCTACCATATTGTATTATTTTTGTCACTACTACTACTACTACTACTACTACTACTAATACTACCACTATGAACATCGAAATGGTACCTTCACTAGTATTGTACCTACCTCACACTGAGCCTTTATATACCCCTCTGTGTCCATTATGTTTTTGTAATGGCATGAAAAAGCATCCTGAGAGCGAAACGTTGCCACAATAAATAATGTCACATTAGTTGCACTAGTGTCCCTTTTACTTTACAGATTGTGTCGGTTAATGTCTAACCACTTTATTACTAAAACCGTGTTGAGATTCATTATTCAATTTATGCCTATCAAGAATGGCTACGAATTGCTTCGGCAATATTGATTCCATAAAATTTTTCCAACTATGGAGTAAGACTATTGGTCTATAGTTTGAAGCCAAGGACTGTCAACCTGCCTTTTTAAATAGTATTTACATTTGTCCATTTTCCACTTATCAGGCACTATTGCCAATTTGTAGTGATATGATAAAAAGATTTAGCCAAAGGTATCTAAGTTCCACTTTACATTCCTATTAAAACAAACCCTTGGCAAACAGTACATCAGGGCCTTGGGATTTTGTTAGGTTTTTGTTAATCTATTTGTCTAGGACCATTCACTAGTTACCACAATCATACATAGTTTACTATCCTGTTCTACAAAATCTAATATCAGGAAAATCGCTAGTATTTTCCTGGGTGAAAACTGAGAGGAAGTAGTATTGAGAATTTTCACACATACTTAACACTGTCAGTGAAACTGACCAGAGTTACTCTTAAGTGGGAAGTGGGCCATCTTGTCCCTATCTTACTTTCTGTAAGCCTGAAAGAACCCTTTGGTTATGTACGAATCCCCTCGCGACCTTAGCCTCAAAATCCACCTTTAAGCTTTTCTTATTCCCTTTTCATTATTTTTCTCTTAATTGAATATATTGATTTCTTAACAGCCCATTGCCCCTCTTTGGATACGCCTATATATGCCTCTTTTGACCATTGAGAATGTTTTTAATCTATTGATCATGGGCCATTGGGAAAATTTTTGTTAGATCTAATTTTTCCCTACTCTGGAACCAAAATTTGTCTGTTCAAGCATAGAACTATGCTCTGATAAACTTCATGATTGACAACCATGATCACCTACTTGGACCCATAGTCAGGACATCCCATTTAAGGCCACCCAGGTAATTTTTTTCAAGCCCCATGAAGTCGGCCAAGCGAAAATCTAGGAACAGATATTTGTTGCAATATCCTGGTAATTCGTGATATATTGAAACTAAATGATTTGTGATCACTTTCCCCCAAGCTCATCCACTAACCTCAAGGTTTAGTAGTTAGTGAATCTTTGTTGGCAAAACCAATTCAAGGATCGTTCCTCTAGTTGGTTCTGACACAAACCTGTTCTAAAAAGAAATCCTGAACCGTATCAAGAAAGTCACTAGATCAAGATTATCCTGTCAAATTGTTCTAATCAATTGCTAAAGTTAAAATTCCCTAATCACAACATTTTCATATCCAGATGCCTTATGAATTTCGTCCCCATAACCACTTACTGAAACTCCCTATCAAGGTTTGGGGGCCTATAATCACACACCAATAATTAATTTGTCACATTCCACGAGAAACTGTAGCCAAACAGATTCTGTGTCGATGTTTCTTTCTAATCTATATCATGTCTAAGACAACAATTTAAAATTTCTCTGACGTAAATCGCCACTCCACCACCCTCCTGTTGATCCTATCAGTGTGGAATAGTTTATACCTGTATGTTGCTTTCATAAGGCATTTCCTCTACCTTTCCAGGTGAACCAGGTCCTCTGTTATCCAAAATAATACTATAGTAACCTACACAAGCAAGTAATCTTACTCAACTATCTTATTTTCTTAGACTCCTACTATTTGTATAGGAAACCTTAAGGGAGCTACTCACGTCGTTGCCCCCATGATGCATTCAACCCACCCCTCTCTCTCTTGTCGTTACTTCTGTTACTTTATCATAAAACTCCAGAAGGTAAGTGACACAGGATATGGCCTTCTGAATCCGTGCTGGTTGGCATTTATACTTCCTGTACTCGTTCCAGTGTGCTCCACCACTCTCCTCCTGAATACTCTCTCCATAATTCTTGTCATACTATATATCACCGTCATGACACAGGTCTAAAGTTTAGTGCCACTTTTCAGTCTCCTTTTTAAAAATGGGAACTACATTTTCCGTTCTTCCATACCTCAGTGAGTTGCCCAGTATTTTTCCAGGGGATTGTTGTCAATTGATTGTGGAAGGGCACGCACAACCATATCAGCACCCTCCTAAGGACCCACGGGAGATGTTGTCCTGGTCCCATTGCCTTTGAGGTAATTCGAGATGTCCCTTAGCAGTTTTCTTCACCTCCTCCTCCATCTGCATGTATGACCGGTCCCACACTTGTTGGTGCACTTTTCCTTGCTGTGTCCCCATCTGGTCTGACCCCCCAGAGCCCCTTCCTGTTCCTCTACTGTAAATACTTCCTTAAAATCTCGTGTTGAGCTCCTCACATACCTCTTGATCCGTTTCTTATTCAGAGTTCTCCACCGTCTTCCTCAGCTTATCACCTGGTTCCTTGACTGTTGTCTTTCCCCTAATGTGGCTATACAGCAGTTTCATGTCAGATTTGACTTTCGATGCTATCATTTCGCATTTTCATACTGGTCACTGGCCTCCCTCCTTATCTTGTGCCTACTCTGTTTTCTGGCTCTTCAACAATCCTCCTTGATTCCTAGGTCCTGTGCCTCCTGTACTTTTTCCTTCTCTGTTGGCAACATAGTTTTGCCCTCCCTACAGACCTTCGGTAATACCATAATGACTCGTTTTGTCTTCCTATTATTTTCCGTTTCCCCTGGGAACAAAACTTTCCTCTAGCCACCTTGCACTTTGTTGCCACATAATCCATCCATCACTCGTTTACTGACATTTTCCAACCATTTCCTTCCCACTGTACCTCACACTGCAGAAGTTTCTCATAACTGTGTAGTCCCCCCTTTTATAGTTTGGCCTGTCCCCTTCGTTCCTGTTACTCTCTCACCACTTGAAACACTACTAGAGGGTGGGGGGGGGGGAGTCAAAACACAGAACCACATGATCGCTAGCTCCAAGGGGCCTCTCATAAGTGATGTCCTCAATGTCTGAACTGCTCAGGGTGTACAACAAGATCCCAGTCTTGCTGGCTGCTCCTCCCCTCTCGTCTCTGTTTGTGTCCTCTCCTTGACATGTTGATAGCAGAGTTTTACAAGTACCACATCCACATCTTGGCTCTCCATGTTTCGGGACCCCCATGTGGCTCCAGAGTTTCCCAGTCGATCTCCCTGTGAGTTGAAATCGCCCATTACCAGTAACTTTTGCTCTGTTCGAGTGACTCTTCTGCCACCTATTCAGACCATGGTTCCACCATCACCCTGTTGTTTTCTTCGACATCCTTCCATTTCATATGCCTCCTTCAGTCTGTTGGGTGGGGTCTTCATACATCACATTTGCCTTGCTACTTTATGTTCTCTGTCCGGACGGAATTGTACTACAATGATCTCTTTCGTCAATTCATGTACATGCCTTGCCAATTTCCTCAAATATCCCATTCGTGTTTTATGAGCAGTGCAACCCCTCCTCCCCCACTACTCCGTCTATCATTCCTCAGGATCTTATATCCTGTGGGATATTGTGATTCTGTTTATTGTCTCAGCGATTTGTTTCTGTGACTGCTATGATGTCTGGGGATTTTTTCCTGATTCTTATCATTCTCCCACTCCTCATGTTTATCTTATTCCATCCGCGTGTTGTGTACAAACCTTTAGTTTCTTTTCTTATCAATTGTGGTCATGGCAGAATATGGGGTTGGGGACGAGAGCCCGTTTGGTGGGGGGGCTCTAAATTGGGCTGTGTGTAGGTGGGTTTGTGTTGATTTGGGAGGGGTCAGAATGCCCCATAAGGGACAGCAGTTGGGGTGAGGTTTGGGTATATGGGATTGGTGGCAGAGGGAACATGAGTGGTTGTAGTATAGTTGCTCAGTTGCGTTGGAATGTCGGCGGTGGAGTCTTTTGGTGGGAGATTCTTGGGGTGTGTTTGGCCCCCTTCCTCTGTCTGGGTCCGTGCTCATATTTCATTGCTTCTCGTTCCTGCCTTGCGTCTCTGACCCTCTTCTTTTTCAGTGTAGTCCCTTTCCTTCTTGTGTTCTGTCGCGGTCGAGGTAAACTCTCTTGTACCCCTCTTTGTCCCTCAGTCTTGCTTCCTCACTTGCAGAATCCTGTCGAAACTGAATTCGCTGTCCTTGAACGTTTACTCTACACAGCCATATCCTCCACACGCAAACCACCCAATACCTGAAAATTTGTCACCTGGGTCCATATTGTTGCCCTCCTCTAACTTGGTTTTCATGATGCTTCAATCAATGTTTTGTTTTCTCCTCCTTTTTATATTTCTTCAAAGTTGGCCGCCCTTGGCTTCTTGGAGCCCTGTAACACAAAAACTGAACCTCGGCCCTATTCCCTCCTCCCACTGAGTCTCCAGCTGCGTCCTCAGAGGCATATTTATTCCTTCCTTGACATGTCTTCCTTGCTTCAGTCCCTGTCTCAAAGTAATCTGAACTTCCCTATTCTCCAGTGGACTTCTGTCTTTCCTTACCATCCTGTCCCTTGCTACAGAGCAGTTGAGGCAGTTAGAACTCTGCATATAGCATACCTTCATTGTCTTACGACCTTTCTTTTGATCTTAATGTGCTCGTCGTTCATTTCCCTGCCCCAACGTGGGTCTGATAAGGGCCGTCATGTTCTGCATGTCACCGTTGTTTGCTGCTTCAATCTCCTTGTCTGCGCCTTAGACATTGAATTTCCTGATGTCACACCTGAACTATTCTATTTCCATTTGTCTGTTCAGGCTTGCAGTTCTCCTTCAAAGCACTGTAGTCCTAGCATCTCATCTTGCTAAGCACACTCTGTACTTTCCTCACTTCCCTGCACACTCACACATCCGCTCCTCCATTTTCTTACCAAGCTTCTACTAGTCTTCCTTCCTCACTCTTCCTCCTTTTTTCAGGAGCTCTACTCCCAGTCTTTCCTCGCTGGTACGAGTCCACCAGAATCTCTGGGTTTCCGTCCTCTAAGGCCACCCATTTTTATTTTTATTTTTTTTACTTCTTATTACCACAGACAGAAGGCTAGAGTTCTGGAGAAGGGTGTGGTGGAGAGAGAGAGAGGGTAGAAAGAGAGAGAGGGAGAGAGAAAGGGTAGATCTAGAGGGAAGAGAGAAGAGTATGGGGGTGAGGGATAAGACCAAGGGTGAGGGAGGCAATGTGAGGGGGGGGGAGAGAAGTGGTAGAGAGAGGGAGAAAGAGAGGATAGGGAGAGGGAGATGAAAGAGATGAGAGACAGTGAGATAGGAGGAAGAAGGCTATGAGAGAGAGAAACGCGAGGAGGGAAAAGGTAAGAGGTCGTGGTGTGAGGCAGTCAGAATTCCAAGGATCAGCTGTGTGTACTCACCTATTTTGTGGTTTTGGGTGGAGACCCAGCTCCTGGCCTCCGAGTGTGTATTGTGTGCGCGCGTGTGTTGCGTGTGTGAGCACGTCAATTTGTTTATATGTCCCCTCAGAAATACAATTCACTTTCTGTGTATCCGTAAAAACTAATGAATAACCACTAACCCTTAGAGGTAGTTCTAGAAATAATTATAATACTAGCGTTGTTAAATCAACTTCATTCTTCCACCCATTATTGTACTACCTTTTACTACATGTGTATAGGAGGGAGAGGTGTGGGGGAGAGGAGAGAAAGGGTAGAAAGGAGGAAGAGCGGAGAGAGAAAGGGTAGAAAGAGGGAGAAGAGGAGAGAGTATGGGGGTGAGGATAAGACCAAGGGGGAAGAGAGAAATGTGAGGAGGAGAGAAAGGGTATAGAGAGGGAGGAAATAGAGGGAAGGGAGAAAAAGTGAGAGAGAGGGAGAAGGAGGGAAAGAGGGTATTGAGAGGGATAAATGCGAGGGAGGGGAAAGGTAAGAGGTCATTGGGGGAAGGCGTCAAATTCCAAGGATCAGCTGTGTGTACTCACCAGTTGTGGTTTCCAGGGGTCGAGACCCCAGCTCCTGCCCCGAGGTGTATCGTGTGTGCGCGCCTGTGTGTGTGTGTGAGCACACGTCAGATTTGTTTATTGGACACCCAGAAATACAATTCACGATTCTGTTATCCGTAATACTAATGAGATACCATAACACTGAAAGTAGTTCTAATAATTAAAATATACGTGTGTTAACAAGTCATTCTTCACCTAGTTATGTACTTACCTTTCTGTGGCCTGTGGATAACGCTCTCCTTCACACGGTTGAGGGGCCTGCTGGGTTCGATTCCCAGCCAGAGTAGAAACATTGACGTGATTCTTTTCCACACTTTGTCTATGTTCCCCATCAGTAAAATGGAGGTCTTTGTGTTTTAGTCGACTGGTTGTGGGTCGCATCCAGGACTCTGTACCAAGAGCCTGGTCACAGGACCGGGCCCGGGGCGATGACCCGTAACTCTCTCCAGATAAACTCTCCAGATAAACATGTGTACCAACTTTTGCTCTCAGATTGTACTGTCTTTGGTTTCCTAGACCATTAACTCTCATCCTCGAAACGGTTGTCAGAGCTGTAGTCCCATTACCACGAACTTAATCCTCCTGCTTAATCTTATACTCCTTACAAAGTTAATCTCCTACTACTGCTAGTGTTGTGTGGTAATGAATAATCGCTCCTGAGTACAGGGTTTTAGATATCGAGTTACCAGTGACCGCTGAGCCGCTCTATCACTCGACTTCCCGCCAACCTCAACAGGTGAATTTTGTACGTTTACTGGTCCAGAGGGACGACCATCGAGATGCCTGATGTATGATGCTCTCCCCTGTTCGATGCTTGCTGTACGGTGACTCGTGCACCTCGCCCTCTGCCGCTGGCCTTCTTCGATATCTTATCTCGTTGCCCATTTGAGTCCTCAATTATCCACACTTATCACTTGTATACTGCTACTTTTATAATTTCACTCACTTTTGGGTAAGTACACTACTTATTTGTGATGACACCCAGCCTGTTATGGCGCGCTAACTCCCTCAGGCCTACTGCTGCCACCACCTCTGCTTAATATATTATGTATATGTAGAATATATATATATTATATCCCCTTTATGGCTAGGCTTGTATTCACTCTGTTGCTACATCACATTTTGTCCTTAGGCCACCCTCTCTTAATTCTATTGGTCTTTTCTCTTTAGTCACTCGCTTTGTACTTTGTGTATGTGTAACAATGTGGCAACAGGTGCCAACTAGGCCTCAACGACTGGCGCTTTGAAAATTTTGTTGTATAATATCAGGCTTTTCTCTCGCCTTCCACTTTATTTATGTTGTGTGTGTGTGTGTGTGTTATAATGTGTGTGAGTGTGTGTGTGTGGTTCGTGCCGCATAATGTAAAACTGGCCAATAAGCAAGAACTCATTTAAAATTAAGGCCTTTCTAAAATTTTATTTTATACGTTAAAAGAGATTTTTTTTATTTATGTTAATGTAAAAATAAAAAAAAATGTACCAAAAGAATCTTAGAAAAGTTACCTAACCTTATTATAACAAGCGCAATTTAATTTAGCCTAATTAAACTAAATATATTTTAAATACGTTTACAATAATTTAATAATGAACAAAGACAATGAAATATATATTTTTTTTGGTTAGGTTCAGAATGATTTTTTCGAAATTATTGCATACACAAATTTTCGCGTGCTATTTAAGCCACAATCATAAGTTTTTACCTATTCGGCATAAATATATATATATATATATATATTAATTTTATAATAATATATATATATATATATATATATATATATATATATATATATATATATAAGAAAGAACATAAGAACATAACGAACGAAGAACACTGCAGGAAGGCTACTGCCCATAAGCGAGCAGGTCCAAGTCTCCTACCGGCTTAAGCCGAAAGCACCCAACCTTAGACAGGTCAGGTCCACATTGACTTAAGGGAGTGAACAACGGCAACCAACCTGGTAGCACAAGCTTTCAGGTTCTAACACACACCCACCCACAATCTACTCATGTATTTATCCAACCGATTTTTAAAGCTCACAATCGTTCTGGCCCTATAACGGTACTTGGGAGTTGTTCCACTCATCCACAAACTCTATTACCAAACCAGTACTTTTACTATATCCTTCCGAATCCTGAATTTTGTCCAACTTAAAACCATTGCTGCGAGTCCTGTCTAGGCTAGATATTTTCAGCCACACTATTTACATCCACTTTATATAATTCCTGTCTTCCCATTTATACACCTCAATCAATCCCCCCTAATTTCTACGTCCTTTCTAGAGAGTGCAGTTTCAGGGCCCTTAGTCTATCCTCATAGGGAAGGTTTCTGATACATGGGATCATCTATGTCATTCCTCCTTTGTACATTTTTCCATAGAAATTAATCCCATTCTGTAATACGGTGACCAGAACTGTGGCAGCATAATCTAAATAGAGGCCTAAAAACCAAGGATGTATAGAGTTTGAAAACAACACTGAGGACTCCTATTATTTATGCTTCTTAGATATGAAGCACAAGGATTCTATTAGCATATTGCGAACACTTATGCACTGTTGTCTGGTTTCAGATTACTGCTCCAAACTCCTAAATCATTTTTCGCAATTCCGTAATATTCACAGATGCTACATTATATAGTTATATATGTTCATTGTTATTTGTTCCCTGTCCAACATTTAGAACTTTTGCATATGTCTATATTAAACTGCATCTGCCACTTTTCTCCACCAATGCATCAGACCTATTCAAATCTTCCTGGAGTGCTCGAATGTCTCTCGTCAGAATTAATTCGATCGACGGCCCTATTTTGGTGTCAGCGGTCAAACTTGCCGATGTCGCTTCTTTATGCCCTCATCTATGTCGTATTAGTAGAATTTTGAACAAGCAAGGGGTATATATAAATATATATAATGTATATATATATATATAATATATATATATATATATAAATATACTATATAGTATATATAAATATATATAATATATATATATATATATAAAAGAGTCAAGTCAGGCCAGGAGGTTCAGTGGGGTAAGTAAGCAGAGTCGACCAACAAGCATCAACGCTCCATTAGCAACTTGTTCTCCCTCCGCTCAAATGATTTTTTTTTAAAGTTTTCTAATTTTGTACAGCCATTTTTTTTTTGTGCACTAAATTTTGTATAAATTATTCTATTAAAAAGCTCTGTGTACTCTTATTTTTTTTCTAAATCCTCCAATTTTTCATTTTTTTCTGAGTTTCTCTATGCAATCCTAATTTTCCCCAGTAATTATAAAATGATATAATTTGTTATGTTAAGAACATTAGAAAAAAGGAACACTGCAAGAGGCCTACTGACCCATGCGGAGCAGGTCCATGTCCCCCCACGATTAGCCCAAATGATCCCCCCCCCGCCCCCACCCCGATTAGCCCACCCAATGACCCACCCCAGTCTGGTCACCTCTCCACTCAAGGATGAGGCAACGGCACTAGACCCAGCAGCAAAAGCTAGTCAGGTCCAACTCACACCCACCCACACCCACTCTCGTATTTATCGAACCTATTTCTAAAACTACACAACGTTTTAGCCTCAATAACTGTACTTAGGGAAGTTTGTTCCACTCATCTACAATCTATTTACCAAACCATGCTTCCTAAATCCTTCCTGAATCTGAATTTTTTTCCAACTTGACACCTTGCTGCGAGTCCCTGTCTTGCTGGAAATTTTCAAGTAACTATTTTTAAATCACCTTTATTTATTCCTGTTTATCCATTTTATACACCTCGATCCATATCCCCTCTAATTCTACGCCTTCGAGAGAGTGCATGTTCATGCCTCTCAGTCAATCCCTCATAGGGATGATTTCTAATACAAGGGATCATGTTGATAAATTAGACACATGTGCAACTCCTTGGTATCTTTATTGAGGAAACGTTTCGCCACACAGTGGCTTCATCAGTCCATACATAGGAGAAAGACTTGAAGAAACAGGGGAGAAGAGGTAATCAGTCCTCAACCTTGAGTCCGAGTGTTTCAGGGGCTCCATCAATCTTGATTAGAATAAGGCAGATGAAGGCGGAAGAAGCAGCTTATAAACCGTATGGCAGGAGAGGTGTAAGCATCGATAGGTATGTCACATTTGTTCAATGTGGAAGTAGTTGTGACCGCAAAGAAATTAGGCAACGAAGAATTTCCTAATATTAAGATCCACAAGAAGTTGCCGTGTCTGACAGGTTAGTAGATTGAAAAATGGTTCACAGAGAACCGACAGTTGAAAAATGAAGACACATGTGGCAAACTCTTGGGTAATCTTTATTGAAGGAAACGTTTCGCCACACAGAGGCTTCATCAAGTCCCATACATAGGAGAAAACTTGAAGAACAGGAGTAGAATGAGGTAATCAGTCCTCAACCTTGAATCGAATGTGTTCATCCCATCAAAAATTCTGAGTAAAAATTACGCAGATGAGCGGAGAAAGCAGCTTATAAACCGTAAGGCATGGAGAGAGGTTGTAGCAGTCATAGGTAGTGTCACATTTGTTCAATGTGGAAGTAGGTTGTGCCCAAGCATTAGGCAAAGCTAGAGAATTCCTTAATTTTTTTTTATTTTATTTTATTTTTTTTTTTTTTTATAATAAAAAAAAAACAAAAAAAGTTAAAAAAAAAAAAAAATCCAAGAAGTTGCCGTTTCTGACAGGTTTGTAGATGAAATGGTTCATAGTAACCGACATGTTGATAAATTAGACACATGTAGCAACTCTTGGGTATCCTTTATCTGAGAAACGTTTCGCCACACATGCTTCATCTCAGTCCTCATACATAGGAGAAACTTTAGAAGAACAGGATGAAAATTAGGTAACATGTCCCCTCAAAAACCCTGTGTCGATGTGTTCAGATCCATCAATCCTTGAGTAGAATACGGCATAAGATGAGGCGGAGAATCAAGCTTATAAACGCGTTATGGCAGGAGAGGTGTTCGCAGTCATAGGTAGTGTCACATTTGTACAATGTGGAAGTAGGATTTGCCAAATTTAGGCAAGCGAAGATTCCCTAAGTATTTAATAAGATCCCAAGAAGTTGCCGGGGGGGGGGGGGGGGGGGGGGGGGGGGGGGGGGGGGGGGGGGGGGGGGGGGGGGGGGGGGGAGGGGGGGGGGGGGGGGTGTCGACAGGTTTGTAGATAATGGTTCAAGAACCGACATGTATATAAATTTAGACACATGTGCAACTCTTGGGTATCTTTATTGAGGAACGTTTCGCCACACAGTGCTTCATCAGTCTCATACATAGGAGAAACTTGAAACTTGATGAATGGCCACTGTGTGGCGAAACGTTTCCCTCAATAAAGATACCCAAGAGTTGCAACATGTGACTAATTTTAACAACATGTCGGGTTTCTTCTTGAACCTACATCTACAAACCTGTCAGACACGGCAACTTTCTTGGGATCTTAATACATAGGAATTCTTCGCTTGCCTAATTCTTGGCACAACCTACATCCACATTGAACACATTGACACAACCTATGACTGCTACACCTCTCCTTGCCATACGGTTTTAAAAGCTGCTTCTCCGCTCAACGCCGTATTCTACTCAAGTGATGGACCTGAACCATCGACTCAGTTGAGGGACTGATACCTTCATTCTCCTCCTGTTCTTCAAGTTTCTCCTATGTATGGACTGATGAAGCACTTTGTGGCGAAACGATTTCCTCAATAAAAGATACCAAGAGTTTGCACATGTGTCTAATTATCAACCTGTCGGTTCTCTGAACGCATTCATCTACAAACATGGGATCATCTTTGTCATCCTCCCTGTTACGGTTTCAAGAACGATTTATAATCCATTCTGTAATACGATGACCAGAACTGAGCAGCCATAGTCTAAATGAGGCCTACAAGGATATATAAATTGAAGAACAACCTGAGGACTTCTATTATTTATACTTCAAGATATAAAGCCAAGCAATTCCTGTTAGCTTTATTGCGACACTAATGCACAGTTGTCTGTGTTTTAGATCACTGCAACCCAGAACTTCTAAATCCTTTTCGCAATTAAGTATTATGTATTAAGATCTACATAATTTAGTTTATAGTGGCATGGTTATTATTAACTGTCCAACAGTAGAACTTAGCATTTGACGAATATTAAAACTGCATTTGCCACTCCCGACCACTATGCATCATCCTATTCAAATCATCCTGGAGTGCTCTAGTGTCCTCATTAGAATGAAGTGGACGGCCTATTTTGGTGACCATCAGCAATTTGCTATGTCGGCTATGTTTATTCTCCCCTCCTCCCTGAGTTAAGACGATAATTAAATTTTTTGAGTTACAGCATAAGAATTAACAACTCTGGGCGTCTACACTGCAAACTGAATTGTTTAGCAATCCTAATGGCGCTAAAAGCTAACCTATTGACACTGAGCTTGACCCAATACGTTCATTACTGATTCTAAGTCATCATTGAAGGTCTTGCCATATAATGACTCCAAAAAAACCAACATGCTCATTGTGGAAGCCAGGTATAGATACTCAAACATTAGGACTAAGAATTAATGTACAATTGCTATGGACCCATCACACATTGGATTACCCTTCATGACAAAGTTGATAGTTAGCCAAGAAGAGTATCCAGAATGAGAAACGTAAATATAACTTTGGAATAAATTTGTCTACATTATAATAATATTAGGAAAGAAGTTAAATAATGAAGAAGATTGTTATAGGAATGCATTTAGAAGCCTGAGTAGAACTATAACCCACTATGATAACATGAACGTATGATGAATATGTTATGGAGCAACGTGCAAATGTGAACAACTGACTGATGTGTATTGGCCAGGCTTAGGCCTTGGTTACAAGTACTCTTCTGGCAGTTTGGGAGACACAGCAGATGATGATCAAACTAAAGTAAATTATGTTGATCAGGCATATGGCACCTCTCTTGAACACTATGTGGCTTAATGTCCACTTATTGAGGAAACAGATACATGACAGTATAATAACCTATGTGACATGTCAATATTCTTATTAATGAAAAATAGATACAGATATACTAAGCAAATTCCCTAAATTTGCTTGTAACAGATAAGTGAACGTTATAGAATAAGTATAATATAAATCCATAATGTATTCCTGTTAACCCTGGGGCCTAGTTCCTTAGGCCTTTTGTGTATCCACATGCTCTCGCGCTACCGTCCCACAGGTATGTGATATGGGGTGCACAATAAACTAGCCACTTCGGTGGCAAAATCTAATCTATTCCCCATCTATGTCGTATATGTGAATTTTGTGAACAACAACGGGCCCAACACTGACCTCCTGTTGGAACACCGCTGGACGTGCCCCCATAGTGATTTTCTTTCTCCCCATTTATGCAAACTCTTTGCTGACTATTTGTCAGCCATGCCTCTACCCAGGAAAATGGTCCTCCGACCTATTCCGTGTGCCTTAAGATTTCCTCAATTAGCCTTCTGTGTGGAACCTAATCGAAAGCCTTAACTGAGGCCCATATACACAATATCAAAATCTTACCATAATCCACCTCCTCAAACACCTAGATGGAAAATGGTTACTAAATTCGTGAAGACAGGAACGCCCCTTAAAAACCATGTTTGTAAAGTAAAAGGACACAAGTGCAAACTAATCTAAACATTTTATTGTGGCAAAACGTTTCGCTCTCCAGAGCTTTATTCAACATTACAAACAATATCATGGAAACAGAGGGGTATATAAAGCTCAGATGAGTACAATACATAGGAGGTACCATTTCATGTTTCACTAGTGGTAGTAGTAGCAGTAGTGTAGTAGTAGTAGTGACAAAAATAATTACACATATGGTAGAGCAATTAATTCTTACATGATAAAATGATATGAAAGCTATATACTTGGGTAACTAAAAATAGATTGGACAAATATATATTTTTTAAGTACCCAAGTAAATAGCTTTTAAGACATAAGAACATGAGAACGAAGACACTGTCACAGGCCTACTGGCACAGCGAGGCGGTCAAGTCACCTACCGGCTTAAGCCGAATGCACCCAACCTAGTCAGGTCAGGTCACATTGACTTTAATGGAGGAAACACGGCAACCGACCAGGTACACAAGCTATCAGGTTCCCAACTCACACCCCACCCACATCCACTCATGTCTTTATTTAACCAACATATTTTTAAAGCTACACAACTTGCTGGCCCTCTATCACTGTACTTGGTAGTTTGTTCCACTCATCCACAACTCTATTACCAAACCAGTTCTTTCCTATATCCTTCCTGAATCTGAATTTATTCCAACATAAACTAATGCTCAGCGAGTCTGACTAGGCTAGATTAATTTTCATGCACACTATTTACATCCCCTTTATTTATTCCTGTCTTCCATTTATAACACCTCAATCATATCTCCCCCCTAATTCTACGTCTTCAAGAGAGTGCAGATTCAGCCCTTAGTCTATCCTTCATAGGGAAGGGTTTCTGACACATGGATCAACATAAGTCATCCTCCTTTGTACATTTTCCAGAAAGAATTTATATCCATTCTGTAAAACGGTGACCAAACTGTGGCAGCAAATCTAAATGAGGCCTAACCAAGGATGTATAGAGTTGAAGAACAACCTGAGGACTCCCTATTATTTATGCTTCTTGATATGAAGCCAAGGATTCTAATAGCATTATTGCGAACACTTATGCACTGTTATGTCCATGGTTTCAGATACTGCTAACCAGAACTCTAAATCTTTTTTCGGCAATCCGTAATATTAATATCTACATTAATTAGTATTTATATGATGCATGGTTTTGTCCTGGTCCAATATTTTAGAACTTTGCATTTGCTATATTAAACTGCATCTGCACTTCTCCTACCACTGCATCAGTCTATTCAAATCTTCCTGGAGTCTCTAATGACCTCGTCAGAATGAGATTCGACGGCCTAATGTTGGTGTCATAGGCAAACTTGCCGATGTCGCTCTTTATTGCCCTTCATCTATGTCGTTTATGTTAGATTGTGAACACAGTGGTCCCAACACGACCCCTGGGGTTGGAACACCGCTCGTGACGCTTCCCCACCTCTGATTTCATTCTCCCCATAAATGCGAACTCTCTGCTGCCTATTTGTCAAACATGCTCTATCCAGGAAAAAATTTTCTCCTCGCTATTCCATGAGCCATAGTTTTCCTCAATATTCTCTGATGTGGGACCCGAGTCACAAGCACTTACTGAAGTCCCACATACACAATATCATATTTCATTCCCATGATCTACCTCTCAAAACCTTATTGAAAAAAAGCTATAAATCGTAAGGCAGGACGCCCCTTTGTAAACCAGTTTGAGATTCGTTTGATCACTTTAATGCTTTTCAAGGTGGCTACGAAACTGCCTTCGCAATTATTGATTCCATAAATTTTCCCACTATGGGAAGGTTAGCTTATTGGTCAATAGTTCGAAAGCTAAGACCCGTCACCTTGCTTTGAAAATAGGTATCACATTTGCCTTTTTACACTTATTGGCACCATGCCCGTTTGTATGATATGTTGAAAAGATTAGCCAAGGTGTTCTAAGCTCCTCTTTACATTCCTTAGGAACCCTTGCATACAGTTCATCAGGGCCCTGGGTTTTTGTGTTAGGTTTTAATTTATCTATTAGCTAAAACCATGTCACCTTTGTGACCCTAATCGGCACAGTTTTATTATCGTCCTGTCTACATAATTTTATATCATTACTGGAATAACGCTGGTATCCTCCCTGTGTAAAAACTGAGGGAAGTATGTGTTAAAAATTCTACGACATGTCCTATCAACTGTCAGTGAGCTGACCCCGAGGACTTTTTGAGTGGGCCTATCAGTTGTCCCTGAACTTACTTCTGTCATATACATGAAAGAATCCTTTGGGTTAGTCATCGATTCTCTTGCAACTTTACCTACATAATCTCTTTTTGCTTTGTACTAATTCCCTTTTTTATTCTCATTCTTAAACTGAATATATCGATTTCATAATTGCCTCTCTCCTCTTGTCTGATTTGACCTATATATGCCTCTCTTTTGACCAATCAAATATTTTTAATCTATTGTTCATCCATTAGGATATTTTTGTTTGATCTGATTTCCCTATTTGGAACATAATTTGACTGAGCAGCTAGAACTATGCCCTGGAAAGCATCATATCGGTAACCATCACCACCTACCAGACTCTTAGTCAGGTCATTTCCAGTTCAACCCACCTAAGTAATTTTTTCAGTCCTAAGAAATCAGCCAAGCGAAAGTCAGGGACGGAGACTTGATTGCCATTATTAGGGGAATTCCATGATATTCCCTTAATTAATTGCTCTACCATATTGTATTATTTTTGTCACAACTACTCTACTACTACTACTACTACTAAACTACCACTATGAACATCGAAATGGTACCTTCACTAGTATTGTACCTACCTCACACTGAGCCTTTATATACCCCTCTGTGTCCATTATGTTTTTGTAATGGCATGAAAAAGCATCCTGAGAGCGAAACGTTGCCACAATAAATAATGTCACATTAGTTGCACTAGTGTCCCTTTTACTTTACAGATTGTGTCGGTTAATGTCTAACCACTTTATTACTAAAACCGTGTTGAGATTCATTATTCAATTTATGCCTATCAAGAATGGCTACGAATTGCTTCGGCAATATTGATTCCATAAAATTTTTCCAACTATGGAGTAAGACTATTGGTCTATAGTTTGAAGCCAAGGACTGTCAACCTGCCTTTTTAAATAGTATTTACATTTGTCCATTTTCCACTTATCAGGCACTATTGCCAATTTGTAGTGATATGATAAAAAGATTTAGCCAAAGGTATCTAAGTTCCACTTTACATTCCTATTAAAACAAACCCTTGGCAAACAGTACATCAGGGCCTTGGGATTTTGTTAGGTTTTTGTTAATCTATTTGTCTAGGACCATTCACTAGTTACCACAATCATACATAGTTTACTATCCTGTTCTACAAAATCTAATATCAGGAAAATCGCTAGTATTTTCCTGGGTGAAAACTGAGAGGAAGTAGTATTGAGAATTTTCACACATACTTAACACTGTCAGTGAAACTGACCAGAGTTACTCTTAAGTGGGAAGTGGGCCATCTTGTCCCTATCTTACTTTCTGTAAGCCTGAAAGAACCCTTTGGTTATGTACGAATCCCCTCGCGACCTTAGCCTCAAAATCCACCTTTAAGCTTTTCTTATTCCCTTTTCATTATTTTTCTCTTAATTGAATATATTGATTTCTTAACAGCCCATTGCCCCTCTTTGGATACGCCTATATATGCCTCTTTTGACCATTGAGAATGTTTTTAATCTATTGATCATGGGCCATTGGGAAAATTTTTGTTAGATCTAATTTTTCCCTACTCTGGAACCAAAATTTGTCTGTTCAAGCATAGAACTATGCTCTGATAAACTTCATGATTGACAACCATGATCACCTACTTGGACCCATAGTCAGGACATCCCATTTAAGGCCACCCAGGTAATTTTTTTCAAGCCCCATGAAGTCGGCCAAGCGAAAATCTAGGAACAGATATTTGTTGCAATATCCTGGTAATTCGTGATATATTGAAACTAAATGATTTGTGATCACTTTCCCCCAAGCTCATCCACTAACCTCAAGGTTTAGTAGTTAGTGAATCTTTGTTGGCAAAACCAATTCAAGGATCGTTCCTCTAGTTGGTTCTGACACAACCTGTTCTAAAAAGAAATCCTGAACCGTATCAAGAAAGTCACTAGACTCAAGATTTCCTGTCATATTGTTCCAATCAATTTGTCTAAAGTTAAAATCTCCCATAATCACAACATTTTCATATCTAGATGCCTTATGAATTTCGTCCCATAACAGCTTACTGAACTCCCTATCAAGGTTTGGGGGCCTATAAATCACACCAAAAATTAATTTGTCACATTCCTCGAGAAACTGTAGCCAAACAGATTCTGTGTTCGATGTTTCTAATCTTATATCATGTCTAAGACAACAATTTAAATTTTCTCTGACGTATATCGCCACTCCACCACCCTTCCTGTTGATCCTATCAGTGTGGAATAGTTTATAACCTGTATGTTGCATTCAGAAGGCATTTCTCTACCTTTCAGGTTGAACCAGGTCTCTGTTATGCCAACAATATCTATAGTACCTACACTTGCAAGTAATCTTAGCTCATCTATCTTATTTCTTAGACTCCTACTATTTGTATAGTAAACCTTAAGGGAGCTACTCACTCGTTGCCCTCTACTATCTCTCTTTGTTTGTTGATCAATTGATTTGCCATTACTAGCAACTTTATTTTGAATATTGCCTTTTAAACGTATTCGGCTGGATTAGTTTAACGTATATTAGCATATATTTACGTTTGCTGATATGATATTGAAGACAACTAATCAAGTGTGAAGCCTACTTCTGACAGCGCTGTATGAGCTGTAAAATCTACAGCGTGCGCTTTATCCCGATTCTAAGAAATTTGAAGGATGTTTTGCCTCTATACGTCTGTCGGTGTGAATTGCAGAGTTGCGGGTGCTATGGACGTGGGTTGGGTCAGGTGTGGATCCGAGCAAGTGTGAGCAAAGTCAGGTTAAGTATGGGTCAGGCTAGATCACGTTTTGGTCAGGTCAGGTTAGGTGTGGGTCAGATCAGGGTAGGTATGGGTCAGGTTAGATCAGGAGTTGGTCAAAACAGGTCAGAGGTGGGTCAGGCGTGAGTTAGGTCAGGTCAGAGCATATGTGGGTCAGGTCAGGTGTGCGGTGTGTTAGGTCAGATCAGATCAGTTGTGTGTCAGTTAGATCAGGTCAGATCAGGTGTGTGTCAGGTTAGACAGGTGTGTGTTAGGTTAGATCAGGTGTGGGTCAGGCCAGGTGTGGGTCACGTCAAATCAGGTGCGTCAGGTTAGATCAGGTATGGGTCAGGCAAGTGTGGGTCACGTTAGATCAGGTGTGGGTCAGGTCAGATCTGTTGTGTGCCATGTTAGATCAGGTGTGGGTTAGGTCAGGCCAGGTGTGGGTCACGTCAGATCAGATGTGAGACAGGTCAGGTCAGTTGTGGGTCACATCAGATCAGGTGTGTGAGACAAGCCAGGTGTGTGTCAGGTAAGATCATGTGTAGGCCAGGTCAGACCACGTGCGTGCCATGTCATGTCAGGTCACTTCACGTCTGGTTAAAAATAAACAATTAACACCGTTTTCTACTTGGCTTTGACGTCATAATATCCTACTGTGTCGGAATCATGTGACTCTGTGTCTGCAGGGGTTGAGCTGCAGCTCTTGGAGGCGTACACAGCTAGCTGTGTCTGCAGGGGTTGAGCCGCACTTCCTGGGTCCCACTTGAGGGTGCATTGGATGTGGATGGAATTAAAATGCAAGAGAGAGAGAGAGAGAGAGAAAGAGAGAGAGAAAGAGAGAGAGAGAGAGAGAGAGAGAGAGAGAGAGAGAGAGAGAGAGAGAGAGAGAGAGAGAGAGAGAGAGAGAGAGAGAGAGAGAGAAGAGAGAGAGAGAGAGAGAAGAGAGAGAGAGAGAGAGAGAGAGAGAGAGAGAGAGAGAGAGAGAGAGAGAGAGAGAGAGAGAGAGAGAGAGAGAGAGAGAGAGAGAAAAATAACAAGTAAGATCACATAGAAGCGAGTGGCAGCAGTTGGAGAACGAATCTGCGATGATCACTCCCTACGTAGACTTCACATACAGTGAGGCAGCTCAGAGTTGACGTTGCTGGCATGATCACTCCGGCTCATCCATGCACTTCACATACTGGGAGGCTCAGAGTTGATGTTGCTGTGCATGATCACTTCGGCTCAGCCTGCACTTCACATGCCGGGAGGCTTAGAGTTGACGTTGCTGTGCATGATCACTCCGGCTCAGCCTGCACTTCACATGCTGGGAGGCTTAGAGTTGACGTTGCTGTGCATGATCACTCCGGCTCAGCCTGCACTTCACATGCTGGGAGGCTTAGAGTTGACGTTGCTCTGCATGATCACTCCGGCTCAGCCTGCACTTCACATGCGGGAGGCTTAGAGTTGACGTGCTGTGCATGACCATTCCGGCTCAGCCTGCACTTCACCATGACTGTGAGATGGCTCAGCAGTAAGTTGACTCGTTGCTCGTGCATGATCACTCCGGCTCAGCCTGCACTTCACATACTGGGAGGCTTAGAGTTGACGTTGCTCTGCATGATCACTCCGTCTCAGCCTGCACTTCACATGCCGGGAGGCTTAGAGTTGACGTTGCTGTGCATGATCACTCCGGCTCAGCCTGCACTTCACATGCCGGGAGGCTTAGAGTTGACGTTGCTGCGCATGACCATTCCGGCTCAGCCTGCACTTCACATGCTGGGAGGCTCAGAGTTGACGTTGCTGTGTATGATCACTCCGGCTCAGCCTGCACTTCACATGCTTGCAGGCTCAGAGTTGACGTAGCTGTGCATGATCACTCCGGCTCAGCCTGCACTTCACATACTGGGAGGCTTAGAGTTGACGTTGCTCTGCATGATCATTCCGGCTCAGCCTGCGCTTCACATACTGGGAGGCTTAGAGTTGACGTTGCTCTGCAGGATCATTCCGGCTCAGCCTGCACTTCACATGCTGGGAGGCTCAGAGTTGACGTTGCTGTGTATGATCACTCCGGCTCAGCCTGCATTTCACATGCATGCAGGCTCAGAGTTGACGTTGCTGTGCATGATCACTCCGGCTCAGCCTGCACTTCACTTGCTGGGATTCTGAGAGTTGACGTTGCTGTGCATGATCACTCCGGCTCAGCCTGCACTTGACATGCTGTCAGGCTCAGAGTTGACGTTGCTACCATGATCACACAGACTCAGCCTGCGCTTCACATGCTGGGAGGCACAGCCTGCACTTCACTTTCTAGGAGGCTTAGAGTTGACGTTGCTCTGCATGATCACTCCGGCTCAGACTGCACTTCACCTGCTGGTAGGCTTAGAGTTGACGTTGCTGTGCATGATCACTCCGGCTCAGCCTGCACTTCACCTGCTGGAGGCTCAGAGTTGACGTTGCTGTGTATGATCACTCCGGCTCAGCCTGCACTTCACATGTTGGGAGGCTCAGAGTTGACGTTGCTATGCATGATCACTTCGGCTCAGCCTGCACTTCACCTGCTGGGAGGCTCAGAGTTGACGTTGCTGTGCATGATCACTCCGGCTCAGCCTGCACTTCACCTGCTGGTAGGCTCAGAGTTGACGTTGTTGTGCATGATCACTCCGGCTCAGCCTGCACTTCACCTTCTAGGAGGCTCAGAGTTGACGTTGCTGTGCATGATCACTCCGGCTCAGCCTGCACTTCACCTGCTGGTAGGCTCAGAGTTGACGTTGCTGTGCATGATCACTCCGGCTCAGCCTGCACTTCACCTGCCGGCTGGCTGGTGTTCGATGATAGTTTATAACTAACAATGTACAATAGTAAGTTGATTTTTTAATGGAGATTGTTTTTACTTGGAGACAACTTATTTTTTTTATAATAGGTTAGGACTTGGTTAGGATAGGTTATGCTATGTTAGGTTAGGTTATGTTAGGTTAGGTTAAGTAATGTTAAATTTGGCTAGGTTAGGTTAGTTAGATTGGCTTCCAACCCAGGCTAACGTAATCAAATGCAACTCTCCCAGATCCAACCTAATCTAAATTATCGTAACCTAAACATAATCTTACCGAATAAATATGTATTTCGGAGCGGTACCCGCACTGATGATGCAGGAATGACTTGTTGGTGTGAAAAATCCTCTTCTTGTTTTCTCTAAAGCTTTGAATTAGGTCGCAATAACGAAAATTCACACGAATTACATTCAGTAAATATTAATACGGCTTAGTTTGTTTACAAACTCAGAATATTATTGGAACGTGAGTCTGAATACTAGCTTCTGATTGGGTCAGAGCTCATTAAGCCACGTACACTTTTCCTCTTATAAAAGTATTTATGTGGCTAATGTCTACCAAATTAAGAAGATTTCCAAGAAATAAATATTTTTATTTGAGTGTGGATGTCTTCCGTGTATGATAAGAACCAGGTTAGGTTAGGTAAGGTCTGTCAGAACATATGACAAGCGTCTCCTGATGCGGGTCTTAATCAGATGTTCACTTGCTGTTGGAGCTTTTGGTCATCTGACCGAGGCGTTTAGCTGGCTCCCCGGGGCCCCCTTTTAAAAATTATGGTCATAGCTATTACCCCTTCTTGAAGAACTAGGTAAATGGCCGAGTTCCGAAGAGTAACAAAACGGGATAATGATATACTATTTTCTCTAGTAAGTAGTCTGGTCCAGTGAGCAATATGGTCCAGATTACAGTGTCATTACATCAGTGGCATTTACTACCGACATCTGAATATCTATTTGTAGACGTCTCAGCAATCAGTGGTTTTATCATACAAGACAGGAACATAAACAGAAGACTGTAGAAAAGGAGAGACTGATTACATTCTTTTACAATCTTCCGTTTCTGTCCCTTATTAAGGCCACTGGTTGGTGAAACGTCTTGAATAAGCAAATACAGATATTGTACATGTGTGTGTTTAGTTTATCACACATTACATTATATTGGAAAGAGACAGAGGTATCTTACGACTTTGGTGATGAGCTTAATCCAAGGAAGTAGGCTTACCCTCTCTTTCCTTGGACCAAACCTGATTGTCTCCCAATGATTATTATAATAATAAAATATTAGATGACTCATGCTTGGATCAAAGGCACAAGCAAGAATGGTAATGGACAATACAACTCACGACACTGTCCCTTCTCTTAAGTGCAGGTTGTTTGTGTAAGAATGTTAATGGTCTCTGATTCTATAAATGTTTAGAAATATGTCTGAGAATCTCAGGAGAGTGGGCAGCTGGCAGCCCACCCACACCCGTGTGGGAACGGGACTGTTTGATCAATGACTCTGTTGACATGCGTGGGAAGATGTCATCTGAGACTGTTGGTTCACTGATCCCTGATAACTGGTTCATACTCAACGAAGTGAGAAAAACAACTATATTAGATCGGTAATATTAGTGACTGGCATGACTCAACTGCCACTTGAATCCCTTGATCAAGTGGTCTAAGATTTAATATAAGTTACAGAAACAGTTGCATTGGCAAAGCAAAAGTGGATAAATAAAAGACAAACCAGCAAAAAATTAAAATAGAGGATAAGTGGAACTACACTGAAAATGTGAAGTACTATATAGGCTTAGTAAAGAAAATAAATGCATTGTTCAGAAGTAACCCTACCAGTGAAAACAAAAAGTTTGTAAAGACATTAGCGACTGCGGCTAGAGAAGCTAGAACTCTGGTTAGTGAGGAGGAGTGAAAGATCGTCGTGGAAAAGATCACTGCAGCAGCAACACTAAAACCTGAGGGAAGAAGCAATGGTTCTGCTGCAGAGATGAGTTCAAACATCATCATGGGTGTCACTACTATTATATGTCTTTAAGCAAGTGAAGAATCATCTACATGAAAATGAAAGATGATAACATCAAATGTGACAGACGTAGGGAAGATATAGCTGATGCGGCAATTAGCGACTGGGAAATATGGAATACAATTAAAAGAGGTCCCTTAACAGCCCCTGTGGATGATGGTATCACCTATGGGATAATTAAAGCTCTTACAATAGTCAAAGTATAACCTTTGTCCTACAAGTTTAACTAGTCATATTTATCAGAAAACATTCAGTATAATGGAAGGAAGTTAGCGTTAGAAATAATTATATTGAATATATTTTTGTATAGAACAGGAGATAAATTAGACTCCTTCCTAAATATTTTCGTAAAAGGTAAAGGCACGATTTGGATAGGGGGGGCAGGCAAATAGTAAGGCACAATACTAAAACTTCATTGATTTGAGACATGCCGCCAACTCAACGAATTAGTGAAAATGGAGGTTCTAAGTAAACTATTAATATGGATTAGAAATATCTAGAAGTCAGTAGGACGACAGTGTTATTTCAAAAGTGGGACTGGAACCCAAGGAGGTGTCCTCAGTTCTATGTCTTGATAAACACAGTGGCTATGATCATCTGTCCTAATGGTGTGGTCCGTGTAGGTATATATATGCTGATGATATATGGATTCAGTCCTCATGCTATGATACGATACAACTAAGTTGGAATATGAAATATAAGGAGCGACAAGAACTATTCCAGTGTGGTAAAACACATAGAGAAGAACTTCAAAAAGCTGTGCAAGTTGTTGACTTAGTACCTGCTAAGCGTTGTATATAGGCAAGTAAAACATTAAAGAGATGATAGATAAAAAAAATACAAAATTGCAATTATAAGTTAAGACCACTTAGAGCGATGTTACACTTTTATTTACATCACGTACACGAACCAAGAGATGTGTGGTCATAGGCCTCTTTTTGAAAACCTTAATTAAGGATTTCCATCCACGAATTTCTCGCGGAAGAGATCCTTTTTACCACCCTCTTATTTTATCAATGATCGCAGTAGGAGAGCTTGAAGCATCATCAACACGGCAAGAATCAGTTACCTGAGAGGTACATCATGCTTCTGTGTGGTAGTGTTACTAACATCATCTCTGGTGTACTTTCCAAGTGTCAGGCGAATGTAGCCACTATTATATCGACTACTGTCAAGGAACTTGTGTAGAATCCTCTCTCTCTCTCTCTCTCTCTCTCTCTCTCTCTCTCTCTCTCCTTCTCTCTCTCTCTCTCTCTCTCTCTCTCTCTCCTCCTCTCTCTCTCTCTCTCTCTCTCTCTCTCTCTCTCTCTCTCTCTCTCTCTCTCTCTCTCTTTCTCTCTCTTTTACATAGGGTTTGACAAGGTTAAGGATCCCTTGCTTTATTGACAAGCTATTTACAGGTTAAGCATTCCTAACTTTATTGACAAGCTAAGAGCTGTTACCTACATCAGCTCATTTGAAAGCATTTTATTGTTATGAGACATACAAGTAGGGAACAGGATGAAGTTGGAGCCATCTGTGGGCCAGCATTTTCATTTGATCAACTGACTTTATCTCGTTGACATCATTATGCTGTACGAATGTGTTCCATACTCGAGTCATCCTGGGTATATATGATCTCAGATGGAGTGATGTTCTGGAGAAGGGTACAGCCAGAGTGAAGTTGCTGCTTTCTGCCCGTCTTGTGGCATAAAAGCTTGTTTCACGCTGTCCTCGAAGTGGATCCAAGTGTGGTACTTTAACAATATTGGCCTTATGCATAACAGTAAGGCCACCCACATCACTCCTATGTTGAAGGCTCTGCTGAAATGACAGATCTATCCAGGATGGGTCCAGGCGAGAGATGAGACGTCTTGCTCTGTTCTCTACTCTGTCAAGCAGTCGCAGAAGAGAGAGAGAGAGAGAGAGAGAGAGAGAGAGGGGGGGGGGGGAAGGCAAGCCAAGAAAGTGGAGCATGCTCAAGGTGTGAGCGTACTTGTGCCTCGTACAGAATCTTGCAACCCCTACTGTCAAGCAGATGCGAGATACGGCGAAGTGCTGTAAGCTTCCTGGCTGCCTTGTTTGCAAGATTTACAACATGGTTCTTCATGGTTAGTTTGGAGTCAAATTTCACCCCAAGGATATCAACTTCTTCTCCAGGTGCCAACACCCTCCCATTCATCCTTACTACTGCACCAGCATTACCATCATGTTGCCTAGAGACGATCATCATTTGCGTTTTCTCAGGTGCAAATGTTACTTGCCATCTATTTCCCCAAGCTGATATAGCTCTCAGCTGGTGATTGATGTAGCTTAGAGCAGCTGGCATTTCTTCTCTTGGATAAGTGAATGTCAGTGTACAGTCGTCTGCATATGCATGTGATTCTGGGATGAGATGAAGAAGGTCGTTGAAGTAGACATTCCATAACAATGATCCCAGCACGCTTCCTTGTGGAACACTTGTCAGATCACTGACAGTGATAAGGATATGCGTGAAATTCTAAATACCTACTTCCTCTCAGTTTTTACCCAGGAAAATACTAGCGATATTCCTGAAATAATAGATTAAGTAGAACAGGATGATAATAAACTATGTACGATTGCGGTAACTAGTGACATGGTCCTCAGACAAATAGAGAAACTAAAACCTAACAAATCCCCAGGTCCTGATGAACTGTTTGCAAGGGTGTTAAAGGAATGTAAAGAGGAACTTAGCATACCTTTGGCTAATCTTTTTAACATATCACTACAAACTGGCATAGTGCCTGACAAGTGGAAAATGGCAAATGTAATACCTATTTACAAGGCAGGTGACAGGTCCTTGGCTTCGAACTATAGACCAATAAGCCTTACCTCCATAGTGGGAAAATTTATGGAATCAATAATTGCCGAAGCAATTCGTAGCCATCTTGACAGGCACAGATTGATTAATGATTCTCAACACGGTTTTACAAAGGGGCGTTCCTGTCTTACGAATTTATTAACTTTTTTCACTAAGGTGTTTGAGGAGGTAAATCATGGTAATGAATATGATTTTGTGTATATGGACTTCAGTAAGGCTTTCGATAGAGTTCCACATCAGAGGCTATTGAGGAAACTTAGGGCACACGGAATAGGATGAGAAAATTTTTCCTGGGTACAGGCATGGCTGACAAATAGACAGCAGAGAGTTTGCATAAATGGGGAGAAATCAGAATGGGGGCACGTCACAAGCGGTGTTCCTCAGGGGTCAGTGTTGGGCCCATTGTTGTTCACAATTTACATGAACAACAAAGATGAGGGAATAAATAGCGACATAAGCAAATTTGCTGATGACACCAAAATAGGCCGTCCAATTCATTCTAATGAGGACATTAGAGCACTCCAGGATGATTTGATTAGACTGACGCAATGGTCGGAGAAGTGGCAGATGCAGTTTAATATTGACAAATGCAAAGTTCTAAATGTTGGACAGTTAAATAATCATGCCACATATAAACTAAATAATGAAGATCTTAATACTACTGATTGCGAAAAAGGATTTAGGAGTTCTGGTTAGCAGTAACCTAAAACCAAGACAACAGTGCATTAGTGTTCGCAATAAAGCTAACAGAATTCTTGGCTTCATATCTAGAAGTATAAATAATAGAAGTCCTCAGGTTGTTCTTCAACTCTATATATCATTGGTTAGGCCTCATTTAGACTATGCTGCTCAGTTCTGGTCACCGTATTACAGAATGGATATAAATGCTCTGGAAAACGTACAAAGGAGGATGACAAAGATGATCCCATGTATCAAAAATCTTCCCTATGAGGATAGACTGAAGGCTCTGAATCTCCACTCTCTCGAAAGGCGTAGAATTAGGGGGATATGATCGAGGTGTATAAATGGAAAACAGGAATAAATAAAGGGGATGTAAATAGTGTGCTGAAAATTTCCAGCCAAGACAGGACTCGCAGCAATGGTTTCAAGTTGGAAAAATTCAGATTCAGGAAGGATATAGGAAAGCAATGGTTTGGTAATAGAGTTGTGGATGAGTGGAACAAGCTCCCGAGTACAGTTATTGAGGCTAAAACGTTGTGTAGTTTTAAAAATAGGTTAGATAAATACATGAGTGGTTGTGGGTGGGTGTTAGTTGGACCTGACTAGCTTGTGCTGCTGGGTCTGGTACAGTGCTCCATCCTTGAGAGGGGATGACCAGACTGGGTGGGTCTTTGGGGTAATCCGGGGGGGGGGTCATTGGTCTAATCGGGGGGGGGGGGCGGACTGCTCTGCTGGGTAGGGGCCCTGTTGCGTGTTCCTTTTTTTTATTTTAAATGGATGTCTTGTGATTCCTTTCCCATGAGAACTACACTTGGATTACTATAAAGGAAATTCACTGGGGAGAATAGCGTAGGCCTGAAAATTCCCAGTACTTGAAGTTTTGTTAGACCCCCGGGGGCCCCAAACTTTCGAAAGCGCCAGCAATGTCCAGTGCTACCCACAGTGACTTTGGATTCATCCAGTGAGGGTACCACTTAGGGGAGGTTTAACACAGATCGAGCGAGGAACCTTTCCTGAACCATATTGACGATCAAAAAGTATGAGTAATAGTCAAAAAACTCTGTCATTTGTCTTGAGATTTTGTCTCAAGGATCTTACCAGTGATTGACAGGAGTGACACTGGTCTGTGTTGTGATTTCTGCCTGCTTTCTTTTTGTGAACGGGGGACTAATTTTCCCTTTTTCCCATAGAGAGGGCCATTTACATGTCTAGGCAGTGCTGAAAGCTGCGAGTTAGAGGTGCTGCTAGCTGGTTGCACATCTTTCAGCAATTTTGGGGCTTAAACTTGTCTGGGCCCCCCCTTTTTTGGCCAGGCGATTTAAAAGGAAATGCCCCCTCCCCCTCCCTTTATTGTAAATACGGGCAGTTTTGCCCAAGTTCTTGCAGCTACCCAAAGGGGATCCTTGTGGATGGGAATTTGCATTTTTGGGAGCAAGTGTTTGCAAAAAGGTGCCTTTTTCTTGATACTAGTAGAGGTGGTCCCCTCCTGTCATTTGAGGTGGAATGAGTTTTTCAGGCAGTAACCTTTTCTGTCCTTGACCCGGGACCAAGGGTTTTTGGAAGCCTACCTACCTGATGCTAATTCTTTTAGTGTCCACCTCCCCCTTTAGAATGGCCCACTTTTTTAAGTCACCATAGCTACGGCTTGCCTGTGCAAGTTTGTTTAGGTGGTAGGATGCCTTTAACCTTCGCCATGCTTTGAATTAGCAGTAGCGCCTCTTACAACGAAAGCCCCAAAACCAAATTGCGGTGAGGTGTGTTTTGTTGTGATAGGATGGTCCCGTGAAGGCTTTCACTTGTTTTCAAAAATCCCCCCTTTGGGGAAGAGCATTTCCCAAACGGTGGTGGCGGGCTCAGAGAAGGGTGGCCAATTCCTCTTTCCCATAGCCTGTTTTGGGGTGTGGACTCCTCACCTCGTTTGTTGGGGTCTTAAGTGTCGTTTTAAAAAACCTTGGGTCAGGGATCCAACTGCCGAGGGGTTTACAAGTGACTATGCCTTCTGCAGATCATCCTCTGGGTCAAGGGGGGAGCCCGAGTGTGAGTAGGGAAATCAACAAAGTTTCTCATGTCAAACACTGAAAGAAGGTATAAAAAGTCCCTCGGTTTTAAGGTGCGGGTTGAGGTCCCCAAAACAATTATGATATGTTGACAGCTTTTGTTGTAGCAAAAGGGAGTCAGTATTTTCCTTTGGGAAAGTTGAGGGGGTCTGCTTGTTGCCACAGGTTTAAGTTGATGGGGTTTTTCATGTTGCCACTGAGGTCTGTACATTGCACATGCTAGTACAAAAGGTACTAGTGTTTATCCCAGAGTTTGGGAAGAACATCATTTCAAGTTGTTTTGGGGGTGGCAACTCAATGTGCTGGGAAATAAAACATTTTTAGAGAAGAAAACAGCAAACCTCCTCCTTGCCCTTGTCTGTCTCTTCTCATCCATGGGGTTTGTAGCCAGCAATTCTGGAAAAATTTTTTTGGGTCCTGGAAATCCAAAAAGGGTTTCAAAAACAGCTTCATGTCGGGAGTCGGTGTTCAAAAACTATGTGTGACCCTCTCCAACATTAGTAATGACACCTCTAATTTTGGGCCCACAGGTTGCTGTTTAGACGGGCTCCTCATGATGTGGGGTTTCCAGCTTAAAGGTGGTAAAGTGTGTGGGGCATTTTGGGGTGCCTCCCCGGAGAGAGGTAGGGAAACTGAGGCAGCTGCAGGGATGTAGGTCTGGGGTCTTGTAAAAGGCAAAAACCCAACCTGTGGACTGGTTTGGGGGTAGTGGTGGGTGACGTGGGGAGATTTTTTACCAATTCAGAGACCCTGCGGGGTTTTGTTTTTTGGAGAACAGGTCCAAAAACAGGTGGTCTGTCTGCCCAAATTCCCTTTTTTTTTCCACATGGTCCTCCTGATGTCCTTTCTTGTAGAATTTGCCCCCCGGGTTTACCCCCCCCCTTGCGGGAGTTTTTGGGCAGTGGGGCCCCTTCCCGATGACAGCGAGGCACAGCCTAGATGCCTTGGGGGGGTGGACTATGATTTGTTGCCCCCCTGTGTTTTGCGGGATTTGCCCTCAGGTTCTCCCGCTGGAACTGTGTTAGTGGAGGGTGAGACGACTGTAGAGGTTTCTTTCCACCGCCCTTTTCCCACGCCCTTTCTGCCCCTTCCTCAAACCAGTTCTGACAGTTGTGTCCCTGCTGTTCGAAATTTGGGCCAGTAGGTGATCGGGGTAAAGTGATTTTCCCCTAAATTATTAAATTTGCCCCCAATCTTGGGGGGAAAGAAATCCTTACTGAACTTGCTGAAAAAGCACGGGCCCCGATTCGGGGAATAGTGTGGGCGGTTTGTGCTGACAGGTGTAGGATCAGAGTTGGTATTTGCACTGTCAAGGGGAAAGGGGCAGTGGTTTAAAAGCAGAGTGTCGGGGTGTAGGAGAATTAACGGGTTTTCCAAGGTTTCCCCTTCGTTGTTTGGGAAGAGGATTTTTTCCCCTCTGTGGTGGTCAGAGGAATTTTTGTTAGAATTCCCAAAAGTAGTGTTTTAAAACTCGTCAGCCCTGGGGGAAACCTTAACGTTTAACAGAATTCCATCAGTTATTTGCCCATGGGGTTAAAGTTTCGTGTGGGATTCCCGTTTTGAAAATTAGTGTCCCCCTTTCAGCTGAGCAGCTTTACGACACTTGAGGGTGGGGCTTGCACTGACCTTCTACAAAAAGCTTGAAGGTTATCAATGATTTGAGGAGCTCATGAAGTGTTTCCCCTGTAAAGGTTATCTGAGCTGCTACTTTAAAACACGGCTCATGATTTGATCTTTGGACAGGAGTCCCTGGGTTGTACTTTTAAAACCTTCCTCCTGTAGCTCCAGGCTTGTATCCACTATTTCCCCCAGGATTATGGAAACCTTCAATTTTCTTTAAATTTTTAAACCCGGCTGCCCAAAAAATTCTTCTTCTTTGGGTGCATTTTTGGGTGGCAGTAGTTGAAAACAAGTAGGTTCCTTACATCTTTAAAAAAGAAAATTTTTTTCCCTTTTAGTATACCCACAAACATGCAGTAAATCTGGGACAATAGCCAGGGTTGGTAGATTTCTTGCCCATTTTGCATGTGAAGTGCCTTTTCTCTTTTTTTCTCTTTTCTCTCTTCCTCTCTCTCCCCTCTCTCTCTCTCTTCTCTCTCTCTCTCTCTCTCTCTCTCTCTCTCTCTCTCTCTCTCCCCTCTTTTCTCTCTCTCTTTCTCCTCTCTCTCCTTCTCTCTCTTTTCCCCTTCTCTCTTTTCTCCTCTCTTGTAATTTTTAAACCCCCTATACTCTAAAGGGTTTTCCATTTTGTGAGTTTCCCAAAGGGGTAACCAAATGCGTAATAGTCATTGATTTTAAAAATCTCGCTCATTTTTATTATTTTTTTTTTATTATTTTTTTTTTTATTATTATTTTTTATTATTATTTTATTTTATTATTATTATTATTTTTATTATTTTTAATTTCCCTTTTTAAAGTGCGTATGATCTGTTTTAATCTCTAACAGGGCGCCCGCTGAAAACCTCTTAAAAGGGTGTCTGCTGGCAAACCCCTAACGATGCCTGCTGACCCCTTTTAAATTATGCCTGGGTTTAAAACCTAAAAATACATCTGTTGACAATAGCAAAGTCTGTTTACACCCCTAACAAAAAATTGTTTACACCCCCAAAAGGAAAGCCTGTTGAAAAATCTTAAGGGAAAATGTTTGGTTTCCTCTAAAAAATTCTATTGATTTCCTAACAAGTTTGTTTATACCATTTAAAAGAAGTCTCGACCACTAACAGAAGTTTGCTGACACACCAAAATGAAATCCGTTGGGCCCCCTCTGACAAAAACTATTGGGCGCCTTTTAAAAGAAATATGTTGACAGCCCCTAACAGAAGGCAATTGACCCTCTAACAGATGTATGCTGGGGTTCTAACAGAAGTTTGTTACCCAAAATTAAAGGGAAATCATTTACAAATCTAAAAGGGTTTTCTGTTGACACTTCTAACAGGGCGTCTATGGGACTCTAACAGACGTGTATTGACTTTTTAAGAGAAAATTTGTGAAAAACCAACAGTTTTGTTGAACTTGTAACAGAAAAATCTGTGCGCACCTTTCAAAAAGATGTCTGTTGGGCATCTGTAACAGAAGTCTGTGGGGGTTTTGTTGACTTTTGTAAAAAGTCTTTTGGGGCCCCACAACACAGTCAGGGTTGGGTACCTCTAAGAGATATCTGTTGACACTTTCAACGTATGTCTCGTGAAACCTTTTAAAAGGGAAAATTTTAGACACCACAAAGAAGTCTGTGGGGCACACAAAAAGAAGTCTGTAGACACCCCCAAAAGAAGTATGTAGGACACCCTAACGAAGTTGGTTTTACATCAAAAAAAAGGGTTTTTTCACCTCCAACAGAAATCTGTTGACCTCCCTTTCCCCCTGTGCAAACAGGGGAAACCCTTTTTTTTTTCCACTAATTTTTTTTTTTGTTACGCAATTTTTTTTTCATTTTTTTTTGTTTTGCCCGCCCGACAATTTCACGACGCTTTTGTTACGAGATGTTTGTGTTACTGTGTTTCTGTTACGAGTTTTTTGTGTTATGATGTTTTTGTTACGAGTTTTTTGTGTTCTGATGTTTCTGTTTCGAGATGTTTGGTTTATTTGATGTTTTTTTTTACGAGATGTTTGTGTTAATGATGTTTCTGTTTTACGAGAAAGATTGTGTTTTTGATGTTTCTGTTACGAGTGCTTGTGTTTTCTGATGTTTTTTTTACGAGGTTTGGTTATGATGTTTTTTGTTTCGAGATTTTTTGTGATACTGCGGTTTTTTGTTACGGGATGTTTGGTTACTGATGTTTTTGTTACGAGATGTTTGTGTTACTGTGTTTTGTTACGAGATGATTGTGTTACGTGTTTTTGTACGGATGTTTGTTTTACTGAAAGTTTCTGTTACGAGAGGGTTTTTGGGTTTCTGAAAGTTTTTGTTACGAAATGTTTGTGGGTTTTGATGTTTTTGTTACGAGTGTTTTTTGTTTTCTGATGTTTTTTTCCTGGGGTTTCTAAAAAGTTGTTTTTACTTTTTTTATGTTTCTGGCCCACGGGATTTTGTGTTTGATGTTTTGTTACGAGGGGTTTGTGTTACTGATGTTTTTTTTACGAGATGTTTGTGTTTTGATGTTTTTTGTTTTAGATGTTTTTGTTCCCGATGTTTTTGGGTACGGGGGTTTTTTGTGTTACGATTTTTTCGTTACCCAGGTGTTTGTGTTACTGATGTTTTGCTACGAGATGTTTTTGTTATGTGTTTTTGTTACGAATATTTGATTACTGTTTTTTCTGTTACGGATTTTTTTGTGTTGCTGATGTTTCTGTTACGAGATGTTTGGGGGTTTCTGATGTTTCCCGTTACGAGTTGTTTGTGTTTTCTGTTTTTTCGTTAAAGAGATGTTTGTGTTTACTGTTTTTTTTTGTTACGAGTTTGCTTGGGTTTTTTTTTTTGGGGGGGGGTGTTTTGGTTTTTTTTGGGGGGACCCCCCAATTTAGTTTCGAGATTTTTGTGTTACTGATGTTTCTTTTTTCGGTTTTTTGTGTTACTGTGTTTCTGTTTCGAGGATTAGTGCAGAAGCTGCGAGGATCAGGGCCATGGTAAAGGTTGGAGGGCACTGCAAGGGATAAGGGATTACCTGACAGGGAGGCAATCAACGAGTATTGGTACGTGAAGAGGTATTCACAGTGGGCGCCTGTTACGAGCGGGGTCCCACAGGGGTCAGTTTCTAGGACAGTTGCTATTTTTGATATATGTGAACGACATGATGGAAGGAATAGACTCTGAAGTGTCCCTGTTCGCAGTTGACGTGAAGTTGATGAGCAAATTACTCGGACGAGGATGAGGCAGGAACTGCAAAGAGACCTGGATAGGTGGACATGTGGTCCAGGTAACTGGCTTCTCGAATTCAATCCAGCAATGCAAAGTCATGAATTGGGGTGGGGCAAAGAAGACGGCAAGTCAGAGTATAGCTAGGTTGACAAGACTACAGACCTCACTCAGGAAGAAAGTACCTTGGGGTGACCATAACACCGAGCACATCACCGGAGGCACACATCAATAAAATATCCGCTGCAGCATACGGGCGCCTGGACAAACCTTGAAATAGCGTTCGATACCTTATTAAGGAATCGTTTCAAGACACTGTACACTGTGTATGTGAGGCCCATACTGAGTATGAAACACCAGCCTGGAACTCACACTGGTCAAGCACGCAAGAAGTTAGAGAAAGCACAAAAGGTTTGCCAACAATGATAGTCCACAGGAGCTCAAGGAATGTCGTACGAGGAAAGGTTAAGGGAAAATCGGACTGACGGACACTGGAGGACTGAGGGGCAGGGGAGACATGATAACGACATACAAGATATGCGGGGAATAGACAAGGTGGACAGAGATAGGATGTTCTTCAGAGTGGGGACACAGGACAAGGAGGTCACAACTGGAAGCTGCAAGACTCAGTCGAGGTCACAGGGACGTTAGGAAGTATTTTTCAGTCATAAGTCGTCAGCAAGTGTATTAGCCTAGCAAGTGAAGTAGTGGAGGCAGGAAACATACATAGTTTTAAGGAAGAGGTTGACAAAGAATAGGTAGCACGAGAGAGAGAGGACCAGTAGAGATCAGTGGAAGAGGCGGGGCAGGAGATGAGTCTCGACCCCTGCAACCACAATTGGTGAGTATCAATTAGTGTGATTACACAAACACACACCACACAAATACACGTACTCACACACACACCTCACACACAACACCACTCACACACACAAACACACATACACGGTTAACCACACACACACACGCACACATACCACGTACACCACACACACACACACACACACACTCACACAATATATATATATTATATGTATATATATTTAATATATATAATTTATATATATATATATATTTATATATATTATTTATATATATATATATATATATATATATATATATATATATATATATACACGTACACACACACACACACCACACACTATACACGTACACACCACACACACACACACAACACACACCAACACACCACACACACACAAACACACCACACAACACACACACACACACACACACAACACACACACCACACACACCACCACACACCAACACAAGCATACACACACACCACACACACACACACATCTCGTACAACACACACACACACACACACTCACACGCCACACACTCACACAACACACACACACACACACACACACATAACTTCAGGGAGGAAGACAACAGTCAAGGACCAGTAATCAGATGAGGAAGGGTGATGGGGATTCTCAAGAATTACGACCGGAGGTATGTCTGGAGCTCAACACGTGATTTAAGGAGGTATTTTCAGTTGGAAACCAGTGGACTCCAGAAATCAGAACAGGGGGGTACTACGGCCAGCAAGTGCTGGATGAGGTTCATATAACCAAGGAGGAAGTGAAGAAGCTGCTTATGCGAACTTGACACCTGAAAGGAGGTGGGTGGGACCCAGACAACAACTCTCCGTGGGTCCTTAAAGAGGGAGCAGAGATTATTGTGGTGCCATTAACATCGATCTTCAACACATCATTGAAACTTGGGCAACTCCCTGAGGTATGGACTAAGATCGGCAAATGTTTAGTCCCAATTTTTAAAGAGAGACAGGATGAGCACTAAACTAAGACCTGTTCCACTAACGTGTATAGTATGCAAGGTCATGGAGAAAGATTCATCAGAAGGAGAGGGTGGGCCCTCGAAAGAAACAAGTGTATAATTGACAACAGCACGGTTTCAGGGAAGGAAAATCCTGTTGTCACAAACCTACTAGAGTTTTATGACAAGGTGACAGAAGTAAGACAACGAGAGAGAGGGGTTGGATCGACTGATTTTTTTGGACAGCAAGAAGGCCTCTTCGACACAGTACCTCACAAGAGGTACTGCAAAGAAAAAACTAGAGGATCAGGCACACATAACAGGAAAGGCACTGCAATATCTGAGAGGCAACAACGAGTCATGGACGCGACGAGGTGTCAGATGTGGGCGCTTGTGCAATGCGGGGTTACACAGGGGTAGTCCTAGAACCTGTGCTGTTCTTGGTATATGTGATCGCATAACGAAAGGGATAGAATCAGAAGTGTCCTTGTTTGACAGAGGTTGTGAAGTTAATGAGAAGAATCAAATCGGATGAGTCAGGCAGGATACAAAGAGACCTGGACAGGCTACAAGCTGTCCAGCAACTGGATCCTTATTTTTTTTTTTATTTATTTATTTATTTATATAATTTAGGTAATTTAAGCATTACAAAACAGAGGTACAAAAAATACAGGTAGGCAGCATGCCAATGCACTTATATGCATAGCATTACGGGCTGGCGTAAAATTTAACTTAAGATTAACTAAGCAATGATGAAACCAGTGATAAAACATTATTGTAAACAGATAATATAAGCACAAATGAGTATTACAAAGACAGGTCAACATGGTTTGCTTGCATTGCTGTACATTCAGTCCGAATGGAAGTATTCTGCTTAGGTAGTGTATTAAAAAATAATAAAGTTAGATTGGGTCCTAGGTTTAACATTATATTATATAATTGTGAAGAAACATTTAAGATATACAATTTTTATAAGGTTCAGTTATTCAGTATTTATTTGGTTTTGATGATGAGTAAGTGATCTTTGAAGAAGAGACTTGGAATTTATAAAACAGGTAGTGTTTCCTTGCGTTTAACCCTGCAAATGCAAAGTCATGAAGATTGGGGAAGGGCAAGAAGACCGCAGACACAATATAGTTTAGTGGCCAAAAAGACTGCAAACCTCCAATCAGGAAAAAGATGGGGTGAGTATAACACCGAGGCATATCTCATGAGGGCGCACACATCAATAGATAAACTGTGCAGCATACTGGGCGCCTGGCAAACCACGGATAGCGTTCCGATACCTCAGTATTGATTCGTTTAAGACTTCTGTATACCATCTACGTTCAGGCCCATACTGGAGTAAGCAGCACCAGGTTTGGAATACACACTAGGTCAAGCACGTCTGAAATTAGAGAAAGTGCAAGGTTGCAACAAGACTAGTTCAGAGCTACGGGGATTGTCCTATGAAGAAAGGTTGAGGGAAAATTCGGCCTCTGACGACACTGGAGGACAGGAGGGTCAGCGGGAAGGACATGATAACGACATATAAAATACTGCGCGGAAATAGACTAGGTGGACCAAAGAGGGATGTTCCAGAGAGAGATGGGATCACAGACACAAGAGGTCACAATTGGAAGTTGAGACTCAGATGAATCAACAGGGATGTAGGAATATTTCTTCAGTCATAGAGTAGTCAGGCCGTGGAATAGCCTAGAAAGTGATGTAGTGGAGGCAGGAACCATACATAGTTTTAAGGCGGGTATGATAGAGACTCATGGGGCAGGGCAGGAGAGGACCTAGTAACATATCAGCGAGAGGCGGGGCCAGGAGCTGTGAATAGACCCCTGCAACACAAATAGGTGGAGTACAAATAGGTGAGTACACCACACACACTCACACACACACACACACACAAACAACACACACACACACAACACACCACCTATCCACACGCACACACACACACATACACACACATTAAGTTTGCAAGAAGACTTGGGTCTCCATATGTGAGAAAATTACCTGTAATGAAGAAACTAAAAATATATTAGATATTTTCGTAGAAAACTGAAGTCCGGTGTAGACATGATTGCAAAGTTCCGGTGTAGACATGTGAACATTTCCAGTGTAGACTGATGAAAAGTCCAGTGTAGACATGATTTTAAAGTCCAGTGTCGACATGGTGATAAGTCCAGTGTAGACATGATGAAAGTCAGTTGTAGAATTGATGGAAAGTCCAGTGTAGAATGATGAAAAAGTCCAGTGTAGACATGTGAAAAAGTCCAGTTGTTTAGTCATGATGAAAAGTCAGCATGTAGACTGATGAAAGTCCAGTGTCGACATGATGAAAGTCCAGTGTAGACATGATTAAAGTCCAGTGTCGACATGATGAAAGTCCAGTGTAGACATGATGAAAGTCCAGTGTAGACATGATGAAAGTCCAGTGTAGACATGATGAAAGTCCAGTGTAGACATGATGAAAGTCCAGTGTAGACATGATGAAAGTCCAGTGTCGACATGATGAAAGTCCAGTGTAGACATCGATGAAAGTCCAGTGTCGACCATGATGAATGTTCCAGTGTAGAACATGATGAAAGTCCAGTGTTCGGGTCATGATGAAAGTCCAGTGTAGACATGATTAAAGTCCAGTGTAGACATGATGAAAGTCCAGTGTAGACATGATGAAAACGTATGAAATGCTTGCAAGGTTCTGATGAAGTGAACATAAGAACCATGAGAAATGAGGAGCACTAAAGCATGCTTACTGACCATGCTAAGCAGGTTCAACTCACACCCATTTTACACTTACTCGTGTACTTGTCCAACCTGTTAACCGAAGGTTGTCGCCTCAGTGACGCTGCTCGGGAGTTTGTTCCACTCATCTTCAATTCCATTATCAAATCAGTGCTTTCGTATATTCCTTCTAAATCTAAATATTTCTAACTTCAACCTATTCCTGCGAGATCTGTCTTGGTTAGATATTTTCAGCACGTTATTAATATTCCCCTTTATTTATTCCTGTCTTCCATTTGTATACTTCAGTCATATTCCCCCCCCCCTAACACTACACCTTTTTAGAGAGGGCAGATTCAATGCCCCCAGTGTATCCTCGTAGGAAAGATTTACAAATAACCCGCACGTAAAAGAGAGGAGCTTACGACGACGTTTCAGTCCGATTTGGACCATTTACAAAGTCACACCACCGAAAGGAGAGTGGGATGGAGTATACGTATATAGGCAGGAGGTGGTAGTAATAGTAGTGGAGTAGAAGGTAGTAGTAGTAGTGGAGTAGAATGTAGTAGTAGTAGTGGAGTAGAAGGTAGTAGTAGTGGGGAGGTAGTAAGGAGGAGGAGTCAGTCAAATACTAAGAAAGGGGAACATTGCAAGAGATCTAGGTACCCAGAGGGGTAGTGCAAGAAACACCAAAGGGGTAAAATAGATAATTAAACCAAATAAATAATAATGAAGGAACAAATGCGCAAGGCAGAAAAAGGAAAGAGGATAGGGGATGAGGGAGAAGAAGAACTAAGGGAATAGGTTAAGTCAGGGTGTTCTGAAGTTTGGAGCCATTTAATGTAGTGGGAGAGGAAGGCATCTACTGAGGACGAAGCCAGGACTTAGATTCATACAAGGAAAGTTGTGTATTAGGGAGGATTCAACCAGACGGCGACTGTTGAAGTTGGAAATAGAGTAGACAGTTTTAGCAGAAAGACCAGTCAATTGGATGACTGTGATTTCTGAACGTGGACAGAAATCGGATTGTTAGTATCGGCAAGTCTAACACTATTTTTGTGCTCATTAAGTCTGTCAGAAAGAGATCGGTCAGTTTCTCCAAAGTATTGAAGAGGACAGGAGGAACAAGAAATAGAGTAAACACCAGGAACATTTGTAGAGGGAGGAGAAGTATGACAAGTTGGTTCGAAAGAGTGTTAGTCTGGCGGAAAGTAAGTTTTATGTTTAAGGAACGGAGAGAGTTTTGAGATTAGAAAGACCGGGAAAGTAGGGAAGGCAAAGGACAGAAGAGTTCTCATCAACTCTCTCCGTTCCTTAGACATAAAACTTACTTTCCGCCAGACTAACACTCTTCGCACCAATCTTGTTCATACTTCTCCTCCCTCTACAGATGTTCCTAGTGTCTATTCTATTTCTTGTTCCTCCTGTCCTCTTCAATACTTTGGAGAAACTGGCCGATATCTTTCTAACAGACTTAATGAGCACAAATTGTGTTAGGCTTGCCGACACTAACAGTGCTCTTTTCTGTCACGTCAGGGATCATGGTCATTCTCTGACTATTGCGTCAACCTATCCAGAGTTTCTTGTAGCGTTTTAAATTAAAGTCCTCGTCGGAATTTAACTGACGGTCTATTTTAGTCACATCAGTAGACTTGCATATGTCGCTATTTAATCCCTCATCTATCGTACCCCTCAAGGGAGGTTCCTTGACGCTGGTGAGAGGCTCTTGATTTAAGGAACTGGATCTGTTTCGGTTCCCTGAACTGAGCCTGAATACCTTCCATCCCCCTCCCCCACATGCGCTGTATAATCCTACGGGTTTAGCTCTCCCCAGTGATTATAATAATAATAATCCATCGTATACGTTTATTCAGAACAACAAAAGGCCGAGTACTGACCCCTGCGGAACACGGCCTGTGACGCATGCCCACTTTGATTTTCCCCATTCATGCACTCTTACCCGTGGGTTAGTCACACCTTGATCCGGAGAATTTCTTTCCTCCAGTTCCGGGTGCCACTACTTTCTTCAACAGTCGCCTGTGTGGAAACTCCATCGCAGACCTTACTGAAATCAACATAAACAACATCGTACTCATTATTATGATCCACCTTAGCAAAAAAGTAAGTGAATTCGTAAAGCAATACGGCTCGTCTGTAGAGCAGCTGAAAACAGAAAAACAAAGGAACAGAGGGATGTTAGAGATAAAACTGAACTAAGAGAAGTCAAGAAATAGTGACTTAGTTAAAGTAGTGTTTTTATTTTCTTGATTTCACACACAGCTTTAAGAATAGGTATAATAGGGATAAGACGGCAAGAAGTGGGTGAAACCTTGTTAAATGCATGACATGAAACGCAAATTCCAGCAAACACTATTAGGTGAGCACATACGATGTGTAAAAACAGTAATGGTACACATGTGTCTGCCTCACGTGTTATTGTCTTCGCTTATTTATGGTTGCAGGAGTCGAGCCTCAGCTCCTGGACCTGTCTCTTTATCTGGCTCTTAGCTTGTGCGTGCCTCACGTGTTTGTGTGTACACACATGTGTGTGTGTGTGTGCACGAAGGTGCGAGGCGACCACTCTCCTTAACACACAATGGGTCCCTCGAGGTGGGTGTCTTGACCCCTGCTGTTAAGTCACGTGAGCACAAATGTACATAGGTGCGGGAGAGAGAAGAGAGAGAGAGAGAGGAGGAGAAGAGAGAAGAGTGAGATGAGAGAGAGAGAGAGAAGAGTAGTGACGAGAGGAGAAGAGGAGGAGAGAGAAGAGAGAGAGAGGAGAGAGAGATCGAGAGAGAGAGAGTAGAGAAATGAAAGGTTAGTTAAGAGAATATGAGGAAAAAACAGAGGACAAGGGAATAGATGGAAACAAGTAATAAAGCATCTATCTGCCTATACCGAGATTAGGCTGGTGTAAAACTATGCCTGCAAGTGCAGTAACGAGATTAGACTTCAGACTCTCTCTGTCTATCTGTTTACAGAGAATTAATTACAGGCAGACCCCTTTTTATTTATTGGGCTTATCAGAGGGCCAAGGTTTTTCCGACTCAGTTGAACTTCCAGGAATCTGGGGGGGAAAGAAAGATTGATCTTGCAAAAAACTTGGCTGAGGACGAAGAGAAACCGACCAACCCTTCGCTGGTCCTATGACGCCCAGGGATGGGACGGGATGCCTTGCTCCACGGTGACGCTGACAAGCATGATGATGCTGACAACCACGCTGAGTTGACAAATATGCTGACGCTGTCAAACTACGCTGATGTTGACACGCGCTGATGTTGGCAACCTCGCTGATATTGACAATCACGTTGAAGTTGACAACCACAGTGATGCTGACAGCCTAGCTGATTTTGACAACCAGAACTGACCCACCTTCTATATAAGGCTGGAGGGACTGGTTCCTCAAAGTACCTCCTCCACTTCATCTGCTGTCCTGCCAGTTTGTAATTCGCTAGTATTCGACTCGGTGTAGCAGCTGGTCGGTATTAAAATATGAAGCAAACATACTGTTTATATAACTTCATCAGTCATATCTAAGAATCTCTATCCTAATATAACTCTCTTATCGGTAGTAACTAAACCATGAAGTCAGCGTCAGTTAGTATAACGTTACGAAAGGAAACTAGAGCAATTACTATGCTTGAATGTGATATAAAAAGGCATCCATCTACACTCAGGATTATTATTTTCACAGCGAAGCACTAATTTGTATGGATCATATAGCGCCTGGATAATGGAAAGGTTTGTGGAGTGATCAGAAGAAGAGAAGGGCAGCTCCAATTTAACTATTTGTAATATTGTTTTTTATGTTGTTTCAATTGACGTTAGGGGTACGATGATTGAATTCGATTTTTGTCTCCTTAACTATCTTGGAGTCACTACTAGCCTAGTACAGGAGAGTGTGTTGGCTACTGTGTTCTAGAGCGGCTACGTCAACGACCTGCCAAACCTCATCCGTGAGTCCCGTTCCTACCCACAGCCTTCAGTTTTATCCATCACTAACATGCAGCTATGTCTGTGGGGGTAGAAGCCTCGCTGTGAACAATGTAAGTGTCCGGTCAAGACTACTCAACTAGAGTATTGACCCGGCCTAGTTAGATCTAAAATTTCAGCAGAGCTGTCAGCGCCAGATAAGTGTCGTTGGCCTTACTGTTATGTATAAAAGAGAGAGAAAGAGAGAGGGAGGCAAGAAGCCAGAGAGAAGACATTTTGACCCATAGCGACATTATCTGTCACACACCGCTACCTACCTTTATACTCTACTTTTTTTTCTGCAAAGAGAACAGGATAGAAAGGCGGAATTAAAAGATTATTGCTCTCTTTTAGAACATAAGAACATAGGAAAGAAGGAACACTGCAGCAGGCCTACTGACCCATGCGAAGCAGGTCTATGTCCCTCCCCGATGCCCCCGGATTAGCCCAATGGCACACTAGTCAGGTCATTCCACGTAAGGAAGGAGCACGACATCAGACCTACTAGCACAAGCCCACACCCACCCACACCCCACTCATGTATTTTATCTAACCTATTTTTAAAACTACACAACGTTTTTTTAGCTTCTAGAACTGTACTCGAGAGTTTGTTCCACTCATCCACAACTCTATTACCAAACAAGTACTTTCCTATATCCTTCCTGAATCTGAATTTTTCCAACTTGAAACCATTGCTGCGAGTCTTGATCTTGGTGGTAATTTTCAGCACGCTATTTAATTAACAAATACATTCCCTTAATTATTCTTGTTTTCCACTTTTATACACCTCGATCTTACCTCCCCTTTCCCCTAATTCTACGCCTTTCGCGAGAGTGCAGATTCTTCTTTGTCAACCTCCTCTGTATTTTTCCAGAACATTGTAAATCCATTCTGTAATCGGGTGACCAGAATGAGCAGCATTGTCTAAATGAGGCCATGGGGGAAACTGGAACACGGATGGATTTCCGGATGAGAGAGATTGGTGTCTGTCATACAGGGACGGGGGGAGTTAAGCTGGTAGCGCCTCGGAGGCCAAAAAGGCCCCACCCGCACGGAGAACTGAGGCGTGGAGGAGCGAGGTGGCGTCGCTGGAAGTGGTTCGAGAGGGAGTGGGCAGTTCGGGAGAACGGCGAGGACGGGGGGGGGAGTGGATGAGAAGCGCCACACCCACAGGTAGCTTACGCGTACTAGGGAGTGGAGTCAGGCTTGAGGAGGGAAACGGAGAGAGAAGGGTCGCCGGAGTTAGGCGAGCGCCAGGACGGCCTCCGAACCGGGGAGGGGAGTTGTGTGGGAACCGGAGACGGGCGGAGGGAGGGGTTAGTCCAGGTGGGAGTGGGTGGTGAGTGTGGAAGTGGAGGAAACCCCGAGAAGGTGGGGAGCGGAGCTGTGGGGTGGCAAGCGTCGAGGAGACACAGGAGGGGTCGCGGGCTTTGGAGACACGGGCGGATGTGTTGGGGAGGAAGGACAAAGGGGGGGGGTTGGGGAGGGGCGCTTGGGAGGGGGGTATGGAGGCAGGGAGGCGCCGGGTGGGAGGGAGGGCCAGCCGATGGAGACGGGGCTAGGGGAGGGCTGAGGTGGGCGGGGGACGGAGCCTAGGAGGGGGAGGGCTATAAGCGGAGGGGGGAGGGATAAGGGATGGGGATGGGAGGGGGGCCGTGGGTAGAGAGTGTTGGGGTAGCTGGCGAGGAGGGACAGGTGACGAGTGGCAGGGGGTTGCTACCAGGTAAAGGAGGAAGTGGTTGGTCAACGGGGGTTGGGGGACGGGTGTCGTAGGAAGGTAGGGACGGAAATGCGAGAGGAAGCTCAAGGGAGTGCGAAGAGGACGGGAGTGTAGGGCGGGGGAGGGGCGGAGAAGGAGGCCGGAGGCAGTTGGGTAACCGTGGACAGGGGGGAAGGTGGGGGAAGAGGAGGGTGCGCCAGGTTAGGAAGGAGGGGGTGCACTTGGAACGGGAAGATAGTGCGGGTGGCTGAAAGGGAGGGCTTTATTCTAGGGAGTCGGATGGGGAGCATCGGCCTGCCAGGTGGAGTGGGGGAGGGAGCCACCCGGGGAGGGGGAGCCACGGCGGAGGGACAGGGGGGGGAGGGTGGAGGGGGATGGAAAGGGTTGGAGGTGGGGTCAGAGGACAGTCGGTACGGGACGCGGTCAGGGAGGGCTATGGTAGAAAAGGACCAAAGGGATCCCTAGGGGCGATCGAAGGGGGGAGAAGGAGTGTGCGGCTCGACCCGGGGAGTGGCAGGGAAGAGTGTCGGGAGGATAGATGGAGAGGTGGGAGAGGGAGTGGTGGAGAGGAAGTCCGCGGTGGTGGCAGGATGAGAGGGATCGGGGGGGGGAGGTGGTGTGTAGGGGAGGAGGGAAAGGGGCCGGAGGGGAGGTGAGGGACGGGGGGCGGAGTGTGAGGGTGAGGGGTGGAGAAACAAGGAGTTAGGCAGGAGTCCCCCCCCCCCGCCCCCAGGGGGGTGTGATGTTGAAAAGGACGTAGGATCGTGAGAGAGAGTGAGGTAGTGATGGTGTGAGGAGTGATGAGGAGGAGTGAGGTGAGGAGTGAAGTGTGTGGAGGGGATGCCGTGGAAGATGGGGAGGAGTGATGGTGTAAAGTGATGCGAAGAGTGATGGGGAGGAGGAAGAAATGGGTGGGAGTGATGAGGGAAAGTGGAGATGAGTGATGGAACATTGTGATGGGGCGGGGGTGATGGGATGTAGTGATGTGCACGAGTGAATGTGGTGAGGAGTGATGGTGAAGAGTGATGGTAAGGAGTGACAGTGAGAAGTGATGGTAAGGAGTGATGCTGAGGAGTGATGAAGAGGAGTGTATTTTAAAGGAGTGATGGGTAGTTAGTAGTGAGGAGGAAAATGATGAGGTGTGTCATCGTGAAGAGATGATAGGTGAGGAGTGATGGGGAGGAGTGATGGTGAGAAGTTGTGGTGAGGAGTGATGGTGAGGAGGATGTGTGGAGTGGATGGTGAGAAGATGATTGGTGAGGAGTGATGGTGAGGAGTGATGAGAGGAGTGATTTTGAGGAGTGATGGTGAGGAGTGCATTGGGAGGAGTGATGGTTGAGGAGTGATGGTGAGAAGTGGTGTGTGAGGAGTGATGGTGAGGGTGATGAGAGGAGTGATTTTGAGGGTGTATTGGGAGGGAGCGATGGGAGGAGTGATGGTGAGACAGAAGTGATAGTGCAGAGTGATGGAGAAGGAGTGACGGTGTGAGTGACGGGGAAGGTGAAGGCGAAAGTGTGCAGGAGTGATGCTGGGGAGTGACAGTGAGGAGAGACGGTTGAGGAGTGATGCGGAAGAGTGGAGGGGTAGGAGTGAGGGTGAGGAGTGATGATGAGAGTGATGAGGAGAACAGATGGTGGGAGTGCTGGTTGAGGATAGATGGTGAAGTGTGATAGTGAGGAGTTGTGGTGGGTCGTGATGGGGGGAGTGAGGGGGAGGAGTGAAGTGATAGGGAGGAGTGATGGGAGTTCGTGATGGGGAGGAAAGATGGGGGGTGGTTCATGTTGATGGTGAAAAGTAATAGGAGGAGTGATGGGTGGGACGTGTGAGTGAGGGGTGACAGTGAGGAATGATGGGGAAGGGAGTGATGGAAAGCACTGACGGGAAGGAAGTGACAGTGACGAGTGAATGGTTAGGGTGATAAGGAAGATGGGATGTGTGATGGTGGAGGGGTGATAGTGACGATAGTGATAGGGGAAGTAAGATGGGAGGAAAGTGTGGTGAGAAGTGATGAGTGAGGAGTGATGGTGTGGATGATAAGGAGGAGTGATGGTAAGAGTGATTCTGAAGAGTGACAATGAGGAGAGCTGGTGTGTAGTGATGGGAGGAAAGTAATGGTGAGTAGTGACAATGAGGAGTGATGGTGCAGGAGTCATCGAGAATTAAAGGATGGGGAGGAGGAGGGTTGTGAGAGTAATGGCGAGGAGAATGGGGGAAAAGATGGAGAGAGTGATGGAAAAGAAGTGTTGGTGAGTGATGGTGGAAGAGTGAGTGAGGAGTGATGGTTGAGTGATAGGGGAAAAAGTGATGGTGGGAGTGTCGGTGAAGAATGATGAGGGAGGATGTGATTGGTGACGTGATGGTGAAGAGTGGTGATGATGAGGAGGTGATGGTGAGTAATGGTGAGGTGTGAAGGAGAGTGATGGTAAGGGGTGATGGGGAGGAGTGATTTGGTTGAGTGATGAGAGGAATGACGGGGAAGAGTTATAGGGAGGAAGTAATGTTACGAGTGATTGTGAGGGAGTGATGGGGAGGGTGTGATTGTGAAGGGTGGTGGTTAGGAGTGATTGGGAGGAGTGATGATGATGGTGAGATGAGAGGAGGGATCGTGAAGGAGTGATAGTAAGGAGTGATGGAAGAAGAGATGAGGAGTGATTGTGAGGACGTGAGGGTGAGGAGTGATAGGGAGGGATGGTGAGTGTGATTGTGAGGAGTGATGGGCAGGATGATGAGGAGTAATGGCCAGGAGTGATGGGGAGGAGTGACTGGCAAGAGTGATGGTTGGAAGAGTGAAGGTTGAAGGGAGTGATATTGAGGATGATGGTGAGATTTGATGGTGAGTGATGGTGAGGAGTGATGGAATGAAGTGATGAGGAGAAAGATGGTGGTGGGTGGTGGAGAGAAGTGTTGGTGATGAACGCGCGATAGGGAGGAATTTGAGGTAGTGATGGGGGGGTGATGGGGAGGGTAATTGTGTGGAGTGATTGTGAGGAGTAATGGAGATAAGTAATGGTGACGAGTAATGGTGCAGGTTGATGTTGAGGATGATGGGGGAAAGAGTGGATGGTGAGGATGATGGTGACAGAGTGATGGTGAGGAGTGATGGTTGAGGAGTGATAAGGAAAAGTAATGGTGAGGAGTGATGGTGAGGATTTATGGTGAGGAGTGATGGACAGGATTGATGGTAAGAAATGAAGGTGAGGAGTGATGAGGAAGAGTCATAGTGAGGCGTGATGAGGAGTGAAGGTGAGGAGTGATGCTGAGGAGTCATAGTGCAGGAGTTATAGTGAAGAGTTGTGAGGATAAGTGATGGTGAGGAGTGATTGGGAGGACTGGAAATTAGAGAAAGTGCAAAGGTTTGCTACAAGGTTAGTTCCAGAGCTAAGGGGAATGTCCTATAAAGAAAGGTTAAGGGAAATCGGCCTGACGACACTGGAGGACAGGAGGGTTAGGGGAGACATGATAACGACATACAAAATACTGCGTGGAATAGACAAGGTGGACAGAGACAGGATGTTCCAGAGATGGGACACAGAAACAAGGGGTCACATTGGAAGTTGAAGGCCCAAATGAGTCAAAGGAATGTTAGGAAGTATTTCATCAGTCATAGAGTAATCAGGAAGTGGAATTGTCTAGAAAGTGAGGTAGTGGAGGCAGGAACCATATATAGCTTTAAGATGAGGTATGATAAGGCTCATGGAGCAGGGAAAGACAGGACCTAGTAGCGCTCGGTGAAGAGGCGGGGCCAGGAGCTGAGTCTGGACCCCTGCAACTACCATTAGGGTGAGTTACACGCAAACACACACAAAACAATACACACACACACACACATCACACACACACACACACACACACAACACAAACACACACACACACCACACAACACTCACAAACTCACACACACACTCAACACAGGGAGGGCAACAACGAGTCATGGTACGTGACGAGGTGTCAAAGTGGAGCCTGTGACAGCGGGTTCCACAGGGGTCCTCAGTCCTAGGACCTGTGCTCTTTTCTTGGTTTATGTGTTTGACATAACGGAAGGGATAGACTCCAGAAGTGTCCTTGTTGCGGAGATGTGTGAAGGTATGAGAAGAATCAATCGGATGAGGAATCAGCAGGACTACAAAGAGAAGATTGGGGAAGGGCAAGAAGACGCAGACACATTATAGTTTAGATGGCCAGAGTCTGCAAACTCATCAGGAAAAAGATCTGGGGGGTGAGTATAAAACCGAGCATATCTCCTGAGTGTGCACATCAATCAGATTAACTGATTGCAGCATACGTGCAGCTTGGCAAACTTACGGATAGCGTTTAGATACCTCAGTAAAGGGAGTCGTTCAAGAACTCTGAATACCATTTAGTCAGGCCCCTAACTGGAGTATGCAGCCACCAGTTTGGAATTCACACCTAGTCTCACGTCAAGGAAAAATAGAGAAAGTGCCAAAGGTTTGCAAACAAGACTAGTCCCAGAGCTCGGGGATTGTCCTGAAGAAAGGTTGAGGGATATCGCCTGACACACTGGAGTCAAGGGAGGGTTTCAGGGGAGACTTGATAAGTCATATGAAATACTGCGCCGGAATAGACAGGTGGACAAAGACAGGATGTTCCAGAGAAGGGGGGACACAGACACAAGAGGTCACAATTGGAAGTTGAGGATCAGATGAATCAAAGGGATGTTAGGGGAAGTATTTCTTAGTCATTAGAGTAGTCAGCGCCGTGGAATAGCCTAGAAGTGAAGTAAGTGGAGGCGGTAGGGAACCATACATAGTTTTAAGGCGAGGTTTGATAAAGCTCATGGAGCAGGGAGAGAGGGACCTGTAGCAATCAGTGATGAAGGGCGGGGCCAGGAGCTATGAATCGACCCTGCAACCACAATATGTGAGTACAAATAGGTGAGTACACACCACACACAAAGGGTTTGCAACAAGACTAGTCCCGAGCTAAGAGGTATGTCCTACGAGGAGGGTTAAGGGGAAATCAACCTGCGACACTGTGAGGGGACAGGAGAGATAGGGGGGACTTGATAACGACATACAATATACTGAAAGGGGGGGGGAGGAATTGACCAAGGTGGTCCAAAGACAGGATGTTCAGAGATTGGCACGTAACAAGGGGACACAGTTGGAAGCTGAAGACACATTATGAATCACATGGAGTTAGAAGTATTTTCTTTCAGCCACAGAGTAGTCAGTAAGTGGAATTGTTTGGAAAGCGATGTAGTGGAGGCAGATTCCATACATAGCTTTAAGCAGAGGTTTTTATGATTAAAGCTTCACAGCTCAGGGAGAGTGAACTTGTAGCGATCAGTGAAGAGGCGGGGCCAGGAGCTCGGACTCGACCCCGCAACCTAACTAGGTGAGATACAACTAGTTGAGTACACGTACACACACACACACACCAACACACACCACCACCACGCACGCACACACACACAAACTCACACACTTACCACACTCAACACACGATACAACACACACACACACACACACACACATACACATACACTCATACACACTCACACACATACACGTACACACACTCACACACACACCACACACACCACACACAGTAACACACACACACACACACACACACAAACACACAACATACACATACACACACATACACACTCACACATTCACGTACACACACACACACACACACACACAAACTCACCACACACACACAAACACAAACACACTATTAACGTACACACAAACACACACCAACACACACCACACACACACACACACCACATTTACACGTACCACAACACACTCGGTTAACAGAAGAAGACACGAGAGAGAGGGGTGGGTTATGATTGCGTTTTCCTAGACTGCAGGAAGGCCATTTGACACGTTCCCCACAAGGATTAGTGCAGAAGCTGCGAGGATCAGGGCCATGGTAAAGGTTGGAGGGCACTGCAAGGGATAAGGGATTACCTGACAGGGAGGCAATCAACGAGTATTGGTACGTGAAGAGGTATTCACAGTGGGCGCCTGTTACGAGCGGGGTCCCACAGGGGTCAGTTTCTAGGACAGTTGCTATTTTTGATATATGTGAACGACATGATGGAAGGAATAGACTCTGAAGTGTCCCTGTTCGCAGTTGACGTGAAGTTGATGAGCAAATTACTCGGACGAGGATGAGGCAGGAACTGCAAAGAGACCTGGATAGGTGGACATGTGGTCCAGGTAACTGGCTTCTCGAATTCAATCCAGCAATGCAAAGTCATGAATTGGGGTGGGGCAAAGAAGACGGCAAGTCAGAGTATAGCTAGGTTGACAAGACTACAGACCTCACTCAGGAAGAAAGTACCTTGGGGTGACCATAACACCGAGCACATCACCGGAGGCACACATCAATAAAATATCCGCTGCAGCATACGGGCGCCTGGACAAACCTTGAAATAGCGTTCGATACCTTATTAAGGAATCGTTTCAAGACACTGTACACTGTGTATGTGAGGCCCATACTGAGTATGAAACACCAGCCTGGAACTCACACTGGTCAAGCACGCAAGAAGTTAGAGAAAGCACAAAAGGTTTGCCAACAATGATAGTCCACAGGAGCTCAAGGAATGTCGTACGAGGAAAGGTTAAGGGAAAATCGGACTGACGGACACTGGAGGACTGAGGGGCAGGGGAGACATGATAACGACATACAAGATATGCGGGGAATAGACAAGGTGGACAGAGATAGGATGTTCTTCAGAGTGGGGACACAGGACAAGGAGGTCACAACTGGAAGCTGCAAGACTCAGTCGAGGTCACAGGGACGTTAGGAAGTATTTTTCAGTCATAAGTCGTCAGCAAGTGTATTAGCCTAGCAAGTGAAGTAGTGGAGGCAGGAAACATACATAGTTTTAAGGAAGAGGTTGACAAAGAATAGGTAGCACGAGAGAGAGAGGACCAGTAGAGATCAGTGGAAGAGGCGGGGCAGGAGATGAGTCTCGACCCCTGCAACCACAATTGGTGAGTATCAATTAGTGTGATTACACAAACACACACCACACAAATACACGTACTCACACACACACCTCACACACAACACCACTCACACACACAAACACACATACACGGTTAACCACACACACACACGCACACATACCACGTACACCACACACACACACACACACACACTCACACAATATATATATATTATATGTATATATATTTAATATATATAATTTATATATATATATATATTTATATATATTATTTATATATATATATATATATATATATATATATATATATATATATATACACGTACACACACACACACACCACACACTATACACGTACACACCACACACACACACACAACACACACCAACACACCACACACACACAAACACACCACACAACACACACACACACACACACACAACACACACACCACACACACCACCACACACCAACACAAGCATACACACACACCACACACACACACACATCTCGTACAACACACACACACACACACACTCACACGCCACACACTCACACAACACACACACACACACACACACACATAACTTCAGGGAGGAAGACAACAGTCAAGGACCAGTAATCAGATGAGGAAGGGTGATGGGGATTCTCAAGAATTACGACCGGAGGTATGTCTGGAGCTCAACACGTGATTTAAGGAGGTATTTTCAGTTGGAAACCAGTGGACTCCAGAAATCAGAACAGGGGGGTACTACGGCCAGCAAGTGCTGGATGAGGTTCATATAACCAAGGAGGAAGTGAAGAAGCTGCTTATGCGAACTTGACACCTGAAAGGAGGTGGGTGGGACCCAGACAACAACTCTCCGTGGGTCCTTAAAGAGGGAGCAGAGATTATTGTGGTGCCATTAACATCGATCTTCAACACATCATTGAAACTTGGGCAACTCCCTGAGGTATGGACTAAGATCGGCAAATGTTTAGTCCCAATTTTTAAAGAGAGACAGGATGAGCACTAAACTAAGACCTGTTCCACTAACGTGTATAGTATGCAAGGTCATGGAGAAAGATTCATCAGAAGGAGAGGGTGGGCCCTCGAAAGAAACAAGTGTATAATTGACAACAGCACGGTTTCAGGGAAGGAAAATCCTGTTGTCACAAACCTACTAGAGTTTTATGACAAGGTGACAGAAGTAAGACAACGAGAGAGAGGGGTTGGATCGACTGATTTTTTTGGACAGCAAGAAGGCCTCTTCGACACAGTACCTCACAAGAGGTACTGCAAAGAAAAAACTAGAGGATCAGGCACACATAACAGGAAAGGCACTGCAATATCTGAGAGGCAACAACGAGTCATGGACGCGACGAGGTGTCAGATGTGGGCGCTTGTGCAATGCGGGGTTACACAGGGGTAGTCCTAGAACCTGTGCTGTTCTTGGTATATGTGATCGCATAACGAAAGGGATAGACTCAGAAGTGTCCTTGTTTGCAGATGATGTGAAGTTAATGAGAAGAATCAAATCGGATGAGGATCAGGCAGGACTACAAAGAGACCTGGACAGGCTACAAGCTGTCCAGCAACTGGATCCTTATTTTTTTTTTTATTTATTTATTTATTTATATAATTTAGGTAATTTAAGCATTACAAAACAGAGGTACAAAAAATACAGGTAGGCAGCATGCCAAAGCCACTTATATGCATAGCATTACGGGCTGGCTTAAAATTAACTTAAGATTAACTAAGCAATGATGAAACCAGTGATAAAACATTATTGTAAACAGATAACTATAAAGCACAAATGAGTATTACAAAGACAGGTCAACATGGTTTGCTTGCATTGCTGTACATTCAGTCCGAATGGAAGTATTCTGCTTAGGTAGTGTATTAAAAAATAATAAAGTTAGATTGGGTCCTAGGTTTAACATTATATTATATAATTGTGAAGAAACATTTAAGATATACAATTTTTATAAGGTTCAGTTATTCAGTATTTATTTGGTTTTGATGATGAGTAAGTGATCTTTGAAGAAGAGACTTGGAATTTATAAAACAGGTAGTGTTTCCTTGCGTTTAACCCTGCAAATGCAAAGTCATGAAGATTGGGGAAGGGCAAGAAGACCGCAGACACAATATAGTTTAGTGGCCAAAAAGACTGCAAACCTCCAATCAGGAAAAAGATGGGGTGAGTATAACACCGAGGCATATCTCATGAGGGCGCACACATCAATAGATAAACTGTGCAGCATACTGGGCGCCTGGCAAACCACGGATAGCGTTCCGATACCTCAGTATTGATTCGTTTAAGACTTCTGTATACCATCTACGTTCAGGCCCATACTGGAGTAAGCAGCACCAGGTTTGGAATACACACTAGGTCAAGCACGTCTGAAATTAGAGAAAGTGCAAGGTTGCAACAAGACTAGTTCAGAGCTACGGGGATTGTCCTATGAAGAAAGGTTGAGGGAAAATTCGGCCTCTGACGACACTGGAGGACAGGAGGGTCAGCGGGAAGGACATGATAACGACATATAAAATACTGCGCGGAAATAGACTAGGTGGACCAAAGAGGGATGTTCCAGAGAGAGATGGGATCACAGACACAAGAGGTCACAATTGGAAGTTGAGACTCAGATGAATCAACAGGGATGTAGGAATATTTCTTCAGTCATAGAGTAGTCAGGCCGTGGAATAGCCTAGAAAGTGATGTAGTGGAGGCAGGAACCATACATAGTTTTAAGGCGGGTATGATAGAGACTCATGGGGCAGGGCAGGAGAGGACCTAGTAACATATCAGCGAGAGGCGGGGCCAGGAGCTGTGAATAGACCCCTGCAACACAAATAGGTGGAGTACAAATAGGTGAGTACACCACACACACTCACACACACACACACACACAAACAACACACACACACACAACACACCACCTATCCACACGCACACACACACACATACACACACATTAAGTTTGCAAGAAGACTTGGGTCTCCATATGTGAGAAAATTACCTGTAATGAAGAAACTAAAAATATATTAGATATTTTCGTAGAAAACTGAAGTCCGGTGTAGACATGATTGCAAAGTTCCGGTGTAGACATGTGAACATTTCCAGTGTAGACTGATGAAAAGTCCAGTGTAGACATGATTTTAAAGTCCAGTGTCGACATGGTGATAAGTCCAGTGTAGACATGATGAAAGTCAGTTGTAGAATTGATGGAAAGTCCAGTGTAGAATGATGAAAAAGTCCAGTGTAGACATGTGAAAAAGTCCAGTTGTTTAGTCATGATGAAAAGTCAGCATGTAGACTGATGAATGTCCAGTGTAGACATGATGAAAGTCCAGTGTAGACATGATGAAAGTCCAGTGTCGACATGATGAAAGTCCAGTGTAGACATGATGAAAGTCCAGTGTAGACATGATGAAAGTCCAGTGTAGACATGATGAAAGTCCAGTGTAGACATGATGAAAGTCCAGTGTAGACATGATGAAAGTCCAGTGTCGACATGATGAAAGTCCAGTGTAGACATCGATGAAAGTCCAGTGTCGACCATGATGAATGTTCCAGTGTAGAACATGATGAAAGTCCAGTGTTCGGGTCATGATGAAAGTCCAGTGTAGACATGATTAAAGTCCAGTGTAGACATGATGAAAGTCCAGTGTAGACATGATGAAAACGTATGAAATGCTTGCAAGGTTCTGATGAAGTGAACATAAGAACCATGAGAAATGAGGAGCACTAAAGCATGCTTACTGACCATGCTAAGCAGGTTCAACTCACACCCATTTTACACTTACTCGTGTACTTGTCCAACCTGTTAACCGAAGGTTGTCGCCTCAGTGACGCTGCTCGGGAGTTTGTTCCACTCATCTTCAATTCCATTATCAAATCAGTGCTTTCGTATATTCCTTCTAAATCTAAATATTTCTAACTTCAACCTATTCCTGCGAGATCTGTCTTGGTTAGATATTTTCAGCACGTTATTAATATTCCCCTTTATTTATTCCTGTCTTCCATTTGTATACTTCAGTCATATTCCCCCCCCCCTAACACTACACCTTTTTAGAGAGGCAAGCATTCATGCCCCAGTGAATCCTGTAGGAAAGATTATACAAATAACCCGCACGTAAAAGAGAGGAGCTTACGACGACGTTTCAGTCCGATTTGGACCATTTACAAAGTCACACCACCGAAAGGAGAGTGGGATGGAGTATACGTATATAGGCAGGAGGTGGTAGTAATAGTAGTGGAGTAGAAGGTAGTAGTAGTAGTGGGAGTAGAATGTTGTAGTAGTAGTGGAGTAGAAGGGAGTAGTAGTGGGAGGTAAGTAAGGAGGAGGAGTCTGTCAAATACTAAGAAAGGGGAACATTGCAAGAGATCTAGGTACCCAGAGGGGTAGTGCAAGAAACACCAAAGGGGTAAAATAGATAATTAAACCAAATAAATAATAATGAAGGAACAAATGCGCAAGGCAGAAAAAGGAAAGAGGATAGGGGATGAGGGAGAAGAAGAACTAAGGGAATAGGTTAAGTCAGGGTGTTCTGAAGTTTGGAGCCATTTAATGTAGTGGGAGAGGAAGGCATCTACTGAGGACGAAGCCAGGACTTAGATTCATACAAGGAAAAGTTGTGTATTAGGGTGGAATTCAACCAGGACGGCGACTGTTGAAGTTGGAAATAGAGTAGACGTTTTAGCAGAAAGACCAGTCAATTGGATGACTGTGATTTCTGAACGTGGACAGAAATCGGATTGTTAGTTATCGGCAAGTCTAACACTATTTTTGTGCTCATTAAGTTGTCAGAAAGAGATCGGTCAGTTTCTCCAATAGTATTGAGAGGACAGGAGGAACAAGAAATAGAGTAAACACCAGGAACATTCTGTAAGGGAGGAGAAGTATGACAAGTTGGTTCGAAAGAGTGTTAGTCTGCTGGAAAGTAAGTTTTAGGTTTAAGGAACGGAGAGAGTTTTGAGATTAGAAAGACGGGAACGTAGGGAAGGCAAAGGACAGAAGGTTTTCATCAACTCTCCCCTCCGTTCCTTAGGACATAAAATTACTTTCCGCCAGACTAACACTCTTCGCACCAATCTTGTTCATACTTCTCCTCCCTCTACAGATGTTCCTAGTGTCTATTCTATTTCTTGTTCCTCCTGTCCTCTTCAATACTTTGGAGAAACTGGCCGATATCTTTCTAACAGACTTAATGAGCACAAAAATAGTGTTAGGCTTGCCGACACTAACAGTGCTCTTTTCTGTCACGTCAGGGATCATGGTCATTCTCTGACTATTGCGTCAACCTATCCAGAGTTTCTTGTAGCGTTTTAAATTAAAGTCCTCGTCGGAATTTAACTGACGGTCTATTTTAGTCACATCAGTAGACTTGCATATGTCGCTATTTAATCCCTCATCTATCGTACCCCTCAAGGGAGGTTCCTTGACGCTGGTGAGAGGCTCTTGATTTAAGGAACTGGATCTGTTTCGGTTCCCTGAACTGAGCCTGAATACCTTCCATCCCCCTCCCCCACATGCGCTGTATAATCCTACGGGTTTAGCTCTCCCCAGTGATTATAATAATAATAATCCATCGTATACGTTTATTCAGAACAACAAAAGGCCGAGTACTGACCCCTGCGGAACACGGCCTGTGACGCATGCCCACTTTGATTTTCCCCATTCATGCACTCTTACCCGTGGGTTAGTCACACCTTGATCCGGAGAATTTCTTTCCTCCAGTTCCGGGTGCCACTACTTTCTTCAACAGTCGCCTGTGTGGAAACTCCATCGCAGACCTTACTGAAATCAACATAAACAACATCGTACTCATTATTATGATCCACCTTAGCAAAAAAGTAAGTGAATTCGTAAAGCAATACGGCTCGTCTGTAGAGCAGCTGAAAACAGAAAAACAAAGGAACAGAGGGATGTTAGAGATAAAACTGAACTAAGAGAAGTCAAGAAATAGTGACTTAGTTAAAGTAGTGTTTTTATTTTCTTGATTTCACACACAGCTTTAAGAATAGGTATAATAGGGATAAGACGGCAAGAAGTGGGTGAAACCTTGTTAAATGCATGACATGAAACGCAAATTCCAGCAAACACTATTAGGTGAGCACATACGATGTGTAAAAACAGTAATGGTACACATGTGTCTGCCTCACGTGTTATTGTCTTCGCTTATTTATGGTTGCAGGAGTCGAGCCTCAGCTCCTGGACCTGTCTCTTTATCTGGCTCTTAGCTTGTGCGTGCCTCACGTGTTTGTGTGTACACACATGTGTGTGTGTGTGTGCACGAAGGTGCGAGGCGACCACTCTCCTTAACACACAATGGGTCCCTCGAGGTGGGTGTCTTGACCCCTGCTGTTTAAGTCACGTGATCACAAATGTACATAGGTGCGGGAGAGAGAAGAGAGAGAGAGAGAGGAGGAGAAGAGAGAAGAGTGAGATGAGAGAGAGAGAGAGAAGAGTAGTGACGAGAGGAGAAGAGGAGGAGAGAGAAGAGAGAGAGAGGAGAGAGAGATCGAGAGAGAGAGAGTAGAGAAATGAAAGGTTAGTTAAGAGAATATGAGGAAAAAAACAGAGGGACAAGGGAATAGATGGAACATAAGTAATTAAGCAATCTATCTGCCTATACCGAGATTAGGCTGGTGTAAAACTATGCCTGCAAGTGCAGTAACGAGATTAGACTTCAGACTCTCTCTGTCTATCTGTTTTACAGAGAATTAATTACAGGCAGCCCCCTTTATTATTTATTGGGCTTATCAGAGGGCCAAGGTTTTTCCGACTCAGTTGAACTTCCAGGAATCTGGGGGGGAAAGAAAGATTGATCTTGCAAAAAACTTGGCTGAGGACGAAGAGAACACCGACCACCCTTCGCTGCGTCCCTATGACGCCCAGGGATGGGACGGGATGCCTGCTCCAGGTGACGCTGACAAGCATGATGATGCTGACAACCACGCTGAGTTGACAAATATGCTGACGCTGTCAAACTACGCTGATGTTGACAACCGCGCTGATGTTGGCAACCACGCTGATATTGACAATCACGTTGAAGTTGACAACCACAGTGATGCTGACCGCCTAGCTGTTTTTGACAACCAGAACTGACCCACCTTCTATATAAGGCTGGAGGGACTGGTTCCTCAAAGTACCTCCTCCACTTCATCTGCTGTCTCCAGTATTGTAATCGCTAGTATTCGACTCGGTGTAGCAGCTGGTCGGTATTATAATATGAAGCAAACATACTGTTTATATAACTTCATCAGTCATATCTAAGAATCTCTATCCTAATATAACTCTCTTATCGGTAGTAACTAAACCATGAAGTCAGCGTCAGTTAGTATAACGTTACCGAAAGGAAACTAAGAGCAATTACTATGCTTGAATGTGATATAAAAAGGTCATTCCATCTACACTAGGATTATTATTTTCCACAGCGAAGCACTAATTTGTATGGATCATATAGCGCCTGGATAATGGAAAGGTTTGTGGAGTGATCAGAAGAAGAGAAGGGCAGCTCCAATTTAACTATTTGGTAATTATTGTTTTTTATGTTGTTCTATTGACGTTTGGGGTTACGATGATTTGAATTCGAATTTTTGTCTCCTTAAACTATCTTGGAGTCACTACTAGCCTAGTACAGGAGAGTGTGTTGGCTACTGTGTTCTAGAGCGGCTACGTCAACGACCTGCCAAACCTCATCCGTGAGTCCCGTTCCTACCCACAGCCTTCAGTTTTATCCATCACTAACATGCAGCTATGTCTGTGGGGGTAGAAGCCTCGCTGTGAACAATGTAAGTGTCCGGTCAAGACTACTCAACTAGAGTATTGACCCGGCCTAGTTAGATCTAAAATTTCAGCAGAGCTGTCAGCGCCAGATAAGTGTCGTTGGCCTTACTGTTATGTATAAAAGAGAGAGAAAGAGAGAGGGAGGCAAGAAGCCAGAGAGAAGACATTTTGACCCATAGCGACATTATCTGTCACACACCGCTACCTACCTTTATACTCTACTTTTTTTTCTGCAAAGAGAACAGGATAGAAAGGCGGAATTAAAAGATTATTGCTCTCTTTTAGAACATAAGAACATAGGAAAGAAGGAACACTGCAGCAGGCCTACTGACCCATGCGAAGCAGGTCTATGTCCCTCCCCGGATTAGCCCAATGACCCACCTAGTCAGGTCACTTCCACGTAAGGAAGGAGCACGACATCAGACCTACTAGCACAAGCCCACACCCACCCACACCCACTCATGTATTTATCTAACCTATTTTTAAAACTACACAACGTTTTAGCTTCTATAACTGTACTCGAGAGTTTGTTCCACTCATCCACAACTCTATTACCAAACAAGTACTTTCCTATATCCTTCCTGAATCTGAATTTTTCCAACTTGAAACCATTGCTGCGAGTCTTGTCTTGGCTGGAAATTTTCAGCACGCTATTTACATCCCCTTAATTTATTCTTGTTTTCCACTTATACACCTCGATCATACCCCCCTTCCCCTAATTCTACGCCTTTCGAGAGAGTGCAGATTCATCTTTGTCAACCTCCTCTGTATGTTTTCCAGAACATTTAAATCCATTCTGTAATACGGTGACCAGAACTGAGCAGCATTGTCTAAATGAGGCCTAACCAAGGATATATAGAGTTGAAGAACAACCTGAGGACTTCTATTATTTATACTTCTAGATATGAAGCCAAGGATTCTGTTAGCTTTATTGTGAACACTAATGCACTGTTGTCTTGGTTTTAAATTACTGCTAACCAGAACTCCTAAATCCTTTTCGCAATCAGTAGTATTAAGATCTACATTATTTAGTTTATATGTGGAATGGTTTTTTCCTGTCCAACATTTAGAACTTTGCATTTGTCTATATTAAACTGCATCTGGCACTTCACTGACCATTGCATCAGTCTATTCAAATCATCCTGGAGTGCTCTAGTGTCTTCATTAGAATGAATTGGACAGACTATTTTGGTGTCATCATCAAATTTGCTTATGTCGCTATTTATTCCCTCATCTATGTCGTTTATGTAAATTGTGAACAACAACGGGCCCAACACTGACCCCTAAGGAACACCGCTTTTGACATGCCCCCATTCTGATTTCTCTCCATTTATGCAAACTCTCTGCTGCCTATTTGTCAGCCATGCCTCTACCCAGGAAAAAATTTCTCCTATTCCGTGTGCCTTAAGTTTCCTCAATAGTCTTTGATGTGGAACTCTATCGAAAGCCTTACTGAAGTTCATATACACAATATCATATTCATTACCATGATCTACCTCCTCAAACACCTTAGTGAAAAAAGTTAGTAAATTCGTAAGACAGGAACGCCCCTTTGTAAAACAGTGTTGAGATTCATTAATCAATTTATGCCTATCATGATGGCTACAAAGTGCATCGGCAATTATTGATTCCATAAATTTTC